>CM038009.1:13039200-13244200 GCA_021234005.1 Nephelium lappaceum
GATCTGATAACCTCTCTTTCACTTCACCAAAATCATCCCCATTATTTATTAAGCCATAACATTTGGCACATTCCTTATATGATTTTCTATCATTAAACCGTCACCCTACTTGACCTCCTTGAGTGACATAGCGTCGAAGTTCTCATCTTACCTCCTAACTTGAACACCATTTTCATGTTCTCAAAATCAGTGAGTACCCTTCTAATACTCTTTAGCCATGCATTACCAAGCATAACATCCATTTCTACTATCAGTAGAATGTGCAAGTCAGCTACAATTCGCACCTTGCATATTTATCTTCACATCACGAACCACTTCTACACATCTGAGCTTGTCCCCATTGGTCACCCTAACATTAATTTGCTGTACAGCAACCACTCTTAACCCCACCTTCGCGACAATGTTGGTGTTAATGAAGTTGTGTGAAGATCTATAATCTATAAGCAAAGACACTTCAAATGAACCAATCCAAGCCATGAGTCTCGCAGTCAATGGTGTTAAAGCTCCTGACATCGAATCAAGAGATAACTCTACTTCTTTCTCACTTTCAACAACATCAGTTACCCTAAGCTCTCTCTTAACTCTAGTCTCCCGCTTAGTGTTGTCATTTCCATTTTTTGTATCGCTTGGCTCGACTAACACCAACATTTGACCGAATTTGCAACGATGACCCATGCGTTACTTTTCTCCACATTTGAAACATAATTCTTTCTTTACCTTTTCCTGTAGCTCTTCTCTAGAAAGCTTCGTGACTTTTCTCATTTTCTCTTTAAAAATTCCCCCTGTCATTTCCCAAATTTTTCCAAGGATTTTCGTTTTGCAAATCCTTAGAAATTTTGCTTCCGTTGTTCTCTTTGTTCGACCTCTTCTCATGATAATTGTCATCCAAGTTATTAGCCATCCTCATAACTTTAGGTAACCTTTGCAGTTGTTTTCAACTTGAGTTCTCTAGCTAACTATGGTTTCAATCCCTCAATAAAAGTACCCAGTAATGCCTCCTCAGACCAACCCCTAAACCATGGTTTAAGACAACGAAACTTATCAATGTAATCAGACACCTTTCCTTCCCGCTTAAGTTTAGCCAACTATCCATGATGATTAACAACAAGAGATGACCCCAATTGATTCAGAAATTCCCTTTCAAATGTTGTCCATCCTAAACGCCTACTATCATTATCATATTGTGCTTTAATATAATGCCATCAGCTGTTAGCCCTACCATTAAGATATATGCAAGCCATCAAAATTCTATCATCATTTGCAACCTTATAAACCCCAAAATATTGTTGCACTTTATTTAACCACTTGTACGTATCTCCCTCATCAAAGTGAGAAAAATCTACTTTTGGCTTCCTTGGCCCACGATGGTAATGTCTATCTTCTCCTCTCTCATCTTGAAAATTGACTTTATGACCCCAACGATTCCTATGCCTATCCACCCTAGGTATTTGACCATGAAGCCTCCTACCAAACCTTTAGAACTCTTCCTCAGATTCCTTATCCTTGACCATGTCAAACCTCCATTCTTCATGCCGGCCATAACTCTAGACGATCCTCTCTCATCTATCCATTTATTAACACCACTAACATTGTGCCCACCACGACCTCTTCGGCGATTACCCCTTACTCTATTCCAATTCAAGTTGATCTCAATGTGTTCATCAACCATGGAATCCTCTTTATGCTATGAAACATGAGACCATAGCCCCTCTCCTTGAGTTTGTCCATAGTTGTTCTCCCTTTGTTCCAATCACTCTATAACCATCAACAATTACTCTTGTGTAGTATTTATATCATCTACCAACTTCGATAATTTCGATCGTTCTTTTATCAATCTTGATTGGTCTTTTTCCAAATCCTCGAATCTTTGATGATTGGGCAGCAACATATTCCCTGTCGAAGTGGAAGTCTTACCCGATTCCATCGCACAACCACCACGTTTATGCTTTCAATGATTTTTTTTTTTTTTTTAAACTCTCAATGAAATTTTCCAACGAATTAACACCAGAATACTCTCAATGAAAGCATCAAATTATTGATGACCTAGATTTAGATCCAACAAAATTCTCGCCACAAACAAGATAGAAATTGAATCAATCAACCCACAGAATTGAACAAATTGATCATTTAGAATTAAATAATAGAATTTATCTAACTTTAGCCTAGGCAATCCTAGTATCTCTACTTAGAAAAGCCAAAAATCAATAAGATAATTACCTGACAATTTACAGAATTTTACTAATTCTTCAAAGCATGTTAACATACATAATTATAAAGTTTTATGACTATTTATAGCCTTACAATGTTTTGAGAAATAAGATTTTCCTAAAAGGAAAAATTTACTAAAAGGAATATTAACTAAAAGAAAATAATATCAAACAATAAATGAAATAGTATCAAATAATTAAAGGAAACCTGAAAGAAAATAAAATCTAGATTTAAAAGGAAATAATATCAGTACTTAAAAGGAAATAATATTAAATCCAAAAGAAAAATAATATCAAATCCAATAAAGAAAGAATATCAAATCATAACTGGAAATAATTCTAATTTAATAAAAATAAATCCTTATCAAACTAATTCCTAAATTAACCCACCATTGACTCCTCTTTGACTCGCGCCCTTCGACGGAGGTTCTTAACATATTCATTTTCAAAAACATATTTTACAAAATATTCATACAAACACTTTACTCCATTTTTTATTTTCAAAAATAAAAAACCATTTCTCAAAATGGGACCTAATTTATGGATGTTAATGTATCATAATCTTAAATCGTGAATACTATAGTTGGATCTATCTGTCACCTATTAAAATTGCACGTGAGAGGACGTGTTAACCTATTATGACCTACTATCCACATTGGGGCGTGCTAATCTATCATATTCTAAGTTTTAAGTAATATAATTTGATTATTTTTTCTATTTATTTAAATTTTTAGGTTTAATGCTAAATAATAATGGTGAAGAATCTTTGATAAGCATAGACCCACTACTAGCTGAGAGTAGTAATATTAAAAATTAAAAAAAAAAAATGAAAAACATAAAAACAAAGACAAAAACAAACAAAAAAGAGAGAAGAAAGCAGAAAGAACGAAACAAGTGAGAAAGGTACAAGTTTTTAGTGAGTGGTATTCCCAAAGCCGATTCCCCTAACTTGAGAAGTCACTTTTAACGCCTGTTTTGCTTTTAGCCAACCAAACCTAAAGAGAGAGACAAGAGAGAGAGACAGAGAGCGCTTAAAAGCGAGAACCAACCGAATCAACCATGGCAGCACCCACCACCTGGTTCTGTCTGTGTTTGACCCTTCTAATCTCTCAGGTGGCTGCCAACTCTGAAGGTGACGCCTTGTACACCCTTAGAAGAAGCTTATCCGATCCGGATAACGTCCTCCAGAGCTGGGATCCCACCCTTGTCAATCCCTGCACTTGGTTCCACATCACCTGCAACCAGGATAATCGTGTAACACGACTGTATATTCTTTCTCTCCCGCTCTCCCTCTCTCTCTCTATATATATATAATTACTCTTTAGATTGAGAGATCCATGTTTGATTTGATTGATTATCTTTCCCGTTTGGTGTAAATGTCCCTTTCATTTTTTATTTTTATTTTTTATGGTAATTATAAATAATGTAAAGTTGTGATCTTTGTTGTTTGGTTAGTTGGTTAATTGATTTTTTTATTTTTTTAATGATTTTTTCCTGTTCTGAAAATGAATCTTTAACTGCTTAATTATGATTTATATTTATTTACCGTTTTATATTTATTTGTTTATTTATATTTATATGTATATTTGTTTTATATAAATTATACAAGTATGCATAAAATAGTTACATTTTTTGTTGGTGAAATATTACATTAAGTTCGGGATTTGAGAAGGGGGAGATGTCACGAACTCGCGATCTGTGAGGGGCCCAACCTCATCCTGTCATCAATTAATTAGACTTAGGATATAGTATTGCATGTAGTATATAATGATTAATGACATATTAATTCATAATCAAATTTGTGTTCTTAGGCTTTTAGTTTGCAAGAAAATTTTGGGTACAGCGGACAATTCGACATGGTTCATTTTCATACACGTCAATATCAGATTGGTGATGTGAAAAAATTGATAATACATAAAAATGAGTTTAATTTTAAGTTTATTATATTTTACTAGTAGAATTGACACTTGTCAAAGCTTGAGTGGCCCGTTGCGCTGCTTAGCATGTGCACCGGGGGCACCTACGATTTTTTTGTGTTTTGCTCCCCCAAGGTGTAGGGTTTAAATCCCCTCTTGGGTTCCCACAGATTGTAGGGTTTGGTGGGGGTTCCGATTTTGAATTTGAATTCACTGAGCGGGTTCAGGGATTTCTAGATTATCTCAATAAAAAAAATTTGTTCTTTTTTCTTTCTCATTCTTATAAAAACTTTCAACTTTAATTCTTTTTTATTTTCTTTTTCAAGATAAGTTATTGATTTTATCAAAATACTCATGTTAGTATGATATCTTATGCAGGGATTTAGGTAATTCTAATCTATCTGGACATCTCGTGCCCGAACTTGGGAAGCTAGAACATTTGCAATATTTGTAGGTTTTATGTTCAAATTTTCCTCCCCTGTCTGATACCTAATGCTCGGTGTTGATGATTAGGTTTATTTTATTTACTTGGGACTACTTTACTCTGTCTTGATCTAGGGAGCTTTATAAAAACAACATACAAGGAACTATCCCTGCTGAGCTCGGGAACTTGAAGAACCTCATCAGCTTGGACTTATATAACAACAACATATCTGGGACTGTTCCTCCTCCTTTGGGAAAATTGAAGTCTCTTGTGTTTTTGTAAGTTGTCTCATAAACATGAATCTTTTCATGCATGAGAATGCACGTATCAGCCTATGCCTAGGCTTTGTTTTTTCGCGACCTACATACATTATTTGGAGGTTCTTTCTTCCTAACTTGACTAGCTTGGAATGACAAACAGTTAGTCAATGTTAAAGTTTAATATTATTGTTAGATTAAGTTAAACAATATTTTGTTGGATTTGATTCCATTACGAGGATCTGGGTTCGAGACACACCATTTGATGTTCATTTGCATTTGTTTCGCATTGTATTTTCATTTGTTTGTGGGCATGGTCTCATGTGTCTTATATGTTCATCTTGCAAATGAGGGGTGTGTTAAAACTTAATTCTATTGTTCAAGCCCTAGATTTTTAAGCCTAAATTTTCAGGTTGAGTGATGACCTCCCTATCAGATTACTGATTCAACTAGATGTCAGGGAGGCATAATTGTCACTTAGGTTGTGTCTCTATCTGGTTTTTCTAAAAGAGTGTTCTTCTTCTTCTTCTTCTTTTTTTTTTTTTTTTTTTTTTTTTTTTTAAATTATTCTGAGACCAGCTTATTGGGGCTTGTTGGAATCTGCTCAAGTTTGCATATTTTGTTAGATAACTTAGATCCAATTTGTTTCCCAACTAGAGAAGTCAATTTTCAAAAGAGTTTGTGTTCTTGGATAATGCATATTTCTTCTTTAGGTTTAAGGATGTATAACCTTGCCTTTCGATGTGATTAGGCTCTGCTGAAATAAATTGAGCTACTTTTCATCTCTTCCCATTCTTTTTGGTTATTTTGTCTTGTATAATGGTTAGAATAGCTCCTACCTTTCTGTTATAATTTGTTCTTCTTGCAGACGGCTTAATAACAATCGATTAACTGGGCAAATTCCGAGGGAGCTTGTTGGAATTTCAAGCCTCAAAGTTGTGTAAGTAACAATAAAATGTTTTTGTATGAGCCTTTTTCTTTTAGATGTTATTTTTGACATTGTCCTATGTAGTAGTGAAATTATAATTTTGGAAAATTATTTCATTTTCTAGGGATGTCTCAAACAATGATTTGTGCGGAACAATTCCTACTACCGGACCCTTTGAGCACATCCCACTCAACAAGTAGGTTTTAATTCATATATATCTTGTTACTTGTCTCTCTTGAAATTATTATCTTAGCTACCATATAAGGACATTGATTCTTTTGATTATTCTATTTGTCAATGCCCCACCTATTTATTTTTATCATCTCTTTGTGTGCCATACCCTTGCATTGCGTTGGGTTCCTCTGTATTGCTCTTTGTGTATGATAGATTGTGACCAGAGTAAATTGCTGTAACCACCCCTTAATGTTTGGTAATTTTTATAGATACAAAGTTTTAGTTTATTGACTTCACCTTTTGTTGTGTTAGCATTGCTCTGCTCAGACTTATTGATAAAGATGTTTGATAATAAAATAAATGAAGTGGTTCACTCTGCAAAGACTGACTGATGACAATGATGAAGTGGTTCCTGCTTAGACTAACTGATGACAATCTCTGATAATAAAGTAGATGTTTTATTGACTTCTAGTTATCAGTGTTTATTTTGTTTGTCTTAAGCAGTTGAAATAATTTGTTTTCTAAGTTACATTTCTCATACGTAGAAATCAACAGCTGATAGTGTCATACTCAGGAAGAGGAGGGCAAGCAATATGCAGGTTATTCTTCATTATTAGATAGAAAGAGTATCCATTGGTCTATACATGCTGTTGCATATTGCATATAGTTTGAGTGACTAAGTTCATTTGCTTAAATGATAAAGAATGTATCCATTATCATTCTAGTAGGCCACAATCTGTTATGTGTTTTGAATGCAATTTCTTGTTATCAAAGAGAGAGTTGGGGATTGGCTAAGTTTATATTCTTCCGTACAGTACAATTTCAGATTTTTAAATTGTCAATGTCAATTCAATGCACTGTTTGCTGTGAGTGACTTTGGATGCAAACTTCAGTGGTTAGGAGCGTCTTATACATGCTTTGCTGTTGATTTTTGCATACTCCATTGAATTAATATTGCATTGATGCAAATGCGGAGATGGCAAAATCAACAATATTACTGGTGACTTATGAATCTGCAGTTTCTTCAAGTGTCAATTTTATTTTAATTCAGCACAACTGGGAGGCACGATTTGCTTGACAGCAAGTAGATTGTTTAGAGTTTTTGAGTCCTGTAATACATGTCTTTTGTGTATTCTTCTGTTAAGACTTTTTGGGTTCTGTCTAGCAGGAGATTGTTTTCCTCTGTACATTCGGAGCCATGTTTAGATTTTTGTGGATGTCTTCTCTACCATTTGTGTCTTCCTCTCCTTTTTCTTTAAAAAAAAAAAAAAAAAAAAAAAAATTTGGGAGGCTTTGTAGGACTGATATATCAAAACTTTTTTTGAAAAGCAATGTTTCTTTGATCCTCTAAAACTTTGTGGTTTTCTCTATTAATATGCTTCTTAGTATATTGAATGGGAATTTGATTGGCATACTGTTGCATCTTTTAATTAGCATAAATCTGGAAAGCTTTACAGCACGAAATTAGATTTGAAGGCAAGTACTTGCCTTCTCCCTTGAGAAACTTTTAGGCATGCATCTGTGGGAGGAATACCAGTTTAAATTTATGAAATTATTATTATTTTATTTTATTTTATTTTTTTAACAATCCCTGACCTATGTGAACACTTATCCAAAAATGCCTGTCAACCCCATGATCATCATTTTCTTTTATACAAGATGGTGATTCCTCTATTGAATTCATATCAAACTATTGTCCTATCACCAGTGATTAATATGAAAAGTTTGTAAATATGTTGTTTTATTTTGTCTTTGAAAAAAAATCCAGTTTTTGTTTTGGTTTTGGCCTGGATTGCACTTTTGAAATAAGGAGAACTGCTTAATTATCTGTGAACATGGAATCTGAATATCTGCATTCTGATGCCATCTGTTGTGAGAGGGAATTGTCTCAAATTTGACGGAGAGGATCTCGAATTGTGTAAGACACTAAGATGTATTTAGTTGCATGCTATATTAATATGCCATCTTTTTATGCCGCATTGACTCCAATTGACATCATCAGCTTGAAGTGGTATATTTTCACTCTTTTTTTTGTGTGAATGGAAAATGCCCATTTTTGCTTGAATGAAATTCTTATTGAGAAAATGTCCATTCCTTTATAACATAGTGGAAAACATCAAACTGATTCTGAATGCTGATGATGATTATTGCCCTTGTGGCCTTATCCCCAATATCCCCAATGACTTATACATTTAGCAAATCTTCTAACTCTGTGCAGCAAATACTGTAACTGAGTGCTTGGTTTTCTATCAGAAAAAAATTATGTGATTGAGTGAAACTGTCATTCATTTTCTGGTTCTGAAACTTCTGTTATCTTTTGAAGTATAATGATTAGGAGAAATGCTTATCTGAGATCTCCTCAACTCAAGCGTGTAGCTATCAGCCCATTGGAGGGCTCTATATCATTAATTTTTCGGCTGCCCAAAGCCATCAATGTTGGGATAAAATCTTCTATGGGATTGTCATACAGCTGATGTGGTGAGACGGACCCGTGAAATAGTATAATTTCTTTTTCTCTTACTTTTCCCATTGGTTATTTCCTTTTCTCTTACCTCTCCTATTGGTCCCCGTCTTACTGTATCAGCTGTGAGATAGTCAAATGGAAGATTTTTTCTGATGTTGGAGCCTGTTACAGCTATCTTAGTAGAGATTCTGGACTTAAGACTTCTTAAATTAGGATTTTGCACATCTTAACCATCTGAGTATCATTAATTTTGGTTACAAAATGAGTACATGATTAGATGAGTTCCTAGTAATTGATCACTTCAGAAGGATCTGATTAGCTGTTGTTGACTGATCATGTATCATTACCACATTTGTTTCATACTCATTTCTAATTTATTTATTAACTTTTTTGTGTGATATTTCTTAATGCATTCATTAGTTTTGTTGTTAACTTTTTTGTGTGATATTTTCTTAATGCATTTGTTAGTTTTGTCAGGATGAAGGTTATTATTAAAAGAATTCTTAATATTGACAAATGAAAATTTTTGGTATTATTTCCCATTTTCAACTGTTTTTGGTGTCAGTAGTTGCATTGTTTAAGCTAGGGTATTTGGAAATATCAACTTTCTTTTTTTCTTTTTTTTTTTTTTTTTCTCGACATAGGAAATATCAAAATTTAACTTATTGATTGGGTAAAAAGAAGATGGTTCCATGAGACAATTTGAAAGAGGGGGATTATTATATGAGGGATGTTATACTATCCAAAATTTTACCCAAATTTATTGTCCAAATGATGTGGCAAACTTATTTGTAACAATCATGTCATCAGTACATCATTCTATAATCAATGTGGTTATAGCAAGTCATCATATCACATCATTTGAGCAAAAAATTTGGATAAATTTTTTGGAAGCGTAGCATTATTCGTATGATATTATGCCCCTCAAATTTTTGGTGCTTAAAATGTGATGTTCTCAATTGGAAAGTGGATACTTTTGGCTACCTGAAAGTAGGCTGGGATGTGATCATCATGATTTGAATGCTTGTAATGGTTTCTTTTGCTTTAGAGTGGAAACCATTGAAAGGTATCTGTGGAAGAAACATTTTTGTTTTCAGATATTTTCTGCAAGAAACCGTAAACAGAACTGATGCTTGTATGATAGCCTCCTTGACATGTATCTTTCTTATCTTGCTTTTCACCGAAAAATCCAAACCGTGTTTCTGCATCGCTGGACAACCAATGAGGCGTTTGCATGTATCCTCTCCCCTAAAATTAGTTCTCGTGCTAGTTATATGGTTCGTTTTTACTGTTGAGCAAAGTAAGTGAACCCTTTTTTGTTGATATGTAGCTTTGAGAATAACCCTCGACTAGAAGGTCCGGAGTTGCTGGGACTTGCGAGTTATGATACAAACTGCTCATGAATGATTTACAGCTGTGGCAAACTCTTCTTGGAATCTGATTAGGTATCTACTTAAACAATATTATAAGTGTTGCTTCAAAGTGTAATGTGATTGGAAATTGAAATCTCATCTGTAAATTTTAGTATACTGCATGACTCTATCTGTAAAAGATTGTTGTGCTCTTTTAGAGTGTTCAAGACAAGAATTGTATTGATGTAATACTAACAAAATCGTCTCTATCGTGATTTGATTGACCTGCACTGCACTATTTCATGCTTGTTTTGTTCTCCCTCAAATTGTATGCCAAGTTCTTATTAAAAAAATAGTAAGTGTCAACATGTTGTTTTGGTGTTAGTAGGTGTGTGGTTAAAAATCCTCCTGTTTATATCTCATTTTCATTCCAATTTTTTTTATTCCAATTAGGGTGTGATAATCTGTAAATAAATACAAATTTAGCGTTATTGGACATTATCATCAAGAATAATGTTACATCTTCCAAACATTTGATCAAAAATTTTATTTAGATGATTTAGTAAGTTGATTTGTAATTACCATACTAATTTTGGGATGATGTATTGATGATGTAGTAATTATATATAAGTCTATTGTATTATTTGAGAGTATGAATTTGTATAAATTTTTGAGTAATATATTATTACTATGCAAAATTTGCCGTCCGAACTCTTTCTAGATTCATCCTGTCAAGTTAATATTACGTGCACATGGCAGTGTGAAAAATGTTGTTTGAGTGGTTCTGACGTACTAGGTATTGAACAAGTTGGTGTCAGCAATATTTATTGCCCCATCAATATTATGTGTCGCTGTCCTGTAATTGTGTATTTTATAAGGATAATCCCAATTTCCTCCTGTAGTATGATGAAATAGCCAAAATCCTCATTTGCTTTAAAAAATCACTAATATGCCCCTCTCTTGATTTACAAAATAGATAAAAAACCCTTTGTAGTTTATTAAATTATCCAAAAAACCCCTTACCATCAATTTGGACGTTAAAAGTCAACAGTTGACCGTTAACGTGGAAGGACAAAACTGTTCAAGTGAAATAAAATATAAAAAATATAAATATTTAATAAAATAATAATTTAATATTTAAAAAATTAAAAAAAAATCTCCACCGTCCATTTTTAAAGTGGACGGTGGTGACCAAAACTATTAAAAAAAGTTTAAAATTTAAAAAAATCTCCACTCTCTTGCTTTATTTCTCACATTCTCTCTTTCTTCTTTTTCTTCTTCTTCTTCCTCTCTCTCTCTCTTCTTTTTCTTCTTCTTATTCTTCTCTCTCTCTTGACAGTATCCAAACTGGGTTTCGTCGGAAACCTAGCTTCTATCTATGGGTTTCCGTATCGGAAACCCAAAGCCTCTGGGTTTTCGCGTCGAAAACCCAAATTCGATCTATGGGTTTCCGATGCGAAAACCTAGAGATCGACGGGTTTCCGCGTCGAAAACCCATAGATCTACAGGTTTTTGGCGTTGGAAACCCAAAGATCTCTAGGTGTCTAAGCCGGAAACTCGTAGATGGGTTTTTGGTGCGGAAACCCAAAAATCTCTGGGTTTCCAATGTTGGAAACCCAAAGATTTTTGGGTTTTCGGCGTCGAAAACTCAACCTAGAATTTTTTCGGTTTCGGTTTTTTTTTTTTTTTTTTTGTGTTGCTGTGGTGTTTTTTTTATGATGTTATTTGTGTTATGTTGCTGTTACCTTTGATGATGGTTTGGTTGAATGTGTCTGGGTTGGATGATGATGGTGTTCTGCATGGTTATAGTGTTGAGGGGCAGTTTGGTTTTTTCTCTCACTATTATAGTCAGAAATCAACTCCTACTAACAGAGTTAATAGAAGGGGTAAAATAGGATTTTTAGAAACTATAGGAGGATAATTAGCGATTACGTTAAACTATAACGGAGAAATTGGCATTATCCCTATTTTATATGGTTTATACCCCAGATTTTTGAGCGTTAACAAGTTTTATGGCAATAGAAAACGAAGAATAGGTTTTTAAACTAAAAAATTAACAAATAAATATGAGAGGCTCATGTTACGGCTTGTATGGTGAGAGAGAAAAAAGTCAAAGAAATTAAGGGTGCGACATGTAGCTAACGAAAATAAAAACAGTATCATTTTCAAGAAAAAAAAAGAAAAGAAAATAAAAACAGTATTTTTTATTTTATTCATAGATCCTGAAAAAGTGTGTGATAGAGCATGCGAAAAACAGTATTCTAAAAATGGGAATTGTAGAACGCATTGGTAGTAATAACTTAAAAAATGTATATAATAAATATATTATTTTAATAATATAAAACATAAAAAATAAATAAATGTTAATTTGATTACGTAATTTAAATATATCTATAAATTACAATTTTAAAAATACTCACAAAAACCATCATAAAAAGAAACAAGAATTATTTAGATAAATTAATAATTTTGAAAATTATTTTAAAATTCCTCATGTATTTAAATCATTTGATTGAATTTAATGTACTTAATCGTGTAAAATTTCAAATCATATATAAAGCATAACCCAATTAGTTTGAAAATTAATAATAATGTTGAAATAAATTTTATTACTACATTAAATAGAAATTTATCTGCAATATAAATATTGAATTATTAATGATAATCATAAGAAAAATATCTTATTTTTTAATTAATTTCTATTTTTCAAATAATTGATTTTTTTTTTTACTTATATTATTAATTTGGCCTCAATAACCCATATCTTAAAGATCGAGGTAACCCATCCATTGTCCATCAACATCACAAACCCATATCTTCATCACTATTGCCTATCACCCACAAGTTCGTCTCCATCATCATCACAACCCATCCATCATCCATCATTAAACACAATAAAACCACAAAAGAGAACATCTGGGTTCGAAATAAAACACCCATAGAAAGAGAGAACCCAGATGAACATCATCAACAAATCAATCAACAAAAAAAGATTAAAAAAAAAAAACTTAGAGTGTGTTTAGATACGTTTTTAAAATGATGTTTTTGAAAAATATTTTTAGAAACAAAAAGCACATTTTGAAAACAGTCTTTTCCAAACGATAATGCGTTTGACAATATTTTTGAAATTTTATTTCGAAAAGCAAAAAAGAAAAAAGTTGTTTTGTACCGTTTTGGAAAATGGAAAATGATAATAAAATACTTTTTTTCTCTCATCTTACCCCTTTTCTTTTTATCACTCACCGATCTTTCTTCACAAATTGCTCTCTCTCTCTCATCTCACCTCACCTCTCTTTCTCTCTATCACGAGTTTTCTATCTTCTCCACACACACCTCTCTCTCTCACCCCACTGCTCTCTCTCTCTATCCTCTTTTTCGCCGCCTCTCTCTATCCTCTTTTTAAAATTCCTCATGTATTTAAATCATTTGATTGAATTTAATGTACTTAATCATGTAAAATTTCAAATCATATATAAATAAATCATAACCCAATTAGTTTGAAAATAAATCATATTTGTTTTGTTTTGTTTTTTTTTTTCATTTACCTCTGAATATATTATAAACTTGTTTATTTTTTAAAGTCAAAGTTATCTAAAAACTAGTAATTTGACATTTGTACCATTTTAACTATTTATTGTTTTGTAATTTTAATTAATTTAATACAATCATTTGAAAATAAACAATTTCATAAATTCTAAAACATTTTTTTATGCACATATTAATAATATTTTATTCATAAATAAAATAAGATTTAAAAATATAGTAATATTAATACTATTTATATATTTAAATATATTAATATATTTAAGAAAACAATAAGAAAAATGAATGTTTAAATTGTAAATTAAAACATATTAGTTTGATTCCAAGATAATTTGAGATGAGATGTATTTAGGCTTTTCTTTTCAAATATATTATTGTAAGTATCAAGGGGAGAAAAGAAAAAAGAAAAGAAAAGAAAATTTGAGTAATATAAAATTAGAATAAATTTGAAATTATGTTATTTTGGGGATAATAGATTTGAAATAAAAACTTTTAAATGTTATTAAATGATTTGCAATTAAGTGAAAAATTAAAATTTTTCAGTTTTTTTTTTTAGATAATTTTAAGTGGTTTGATCATTTAAAAAAACAAACAAAACAACTTAATAAGCGTAATTCAACACTATTAAGTCTTAAGTGGAAAAAACAAATGACTCATTGGGAAAAAAGATACCGGACAAGCCCTAATTACTAGGTCTTTGTTCTTCCAAGTTTTGTTTTGTTTTGTTTTGTTTTTTTTTTAAAGAATAGAAAATGTATTTATTTAAAATATATAAATGTGATTGCAATCAAAGATATCAATGTATCTTAACAATCCAAGATCCAACTCATTGTAATCCAAGGATCAATAAATTGTGTAACAATTTATTTAATTTTTTTAGGTTGTCAATCCTTTGAGAGAGAGAGAGAGATATATATATATATATATATATATAAAGTCCTTTTTTATTCAGTATACTTTAATACAATAAATTTATTGTTTAAGTTATCAACTAGTTGATGTACTTTTACTTTCTTTGACTTAATCAACAACTATTTATGGTTAATCAATGGTTCAAATATAATGGATTGATTTAATTAATTTCAATATATACATATATTGAAAGTGAGGTGGAAATAGTCAAACTAATAACCTAGAGGGGGACGAATAGGTTATATTGCATTTTTATGGACTTATTCAAAGTTTTTTACATAGCAGAAACAAAAATTAAAAAGAGACAAGGAGAAAAAGAGATAGACATGTGATTTTATGGAGAAGAAGAAGGACAACAAAAATTTCAATCCAAAGTTTGTTTTGGTTTCTTTTGGTTGAGTGGTTGCGGGAAGAGAATCATTGTTTGTTTGGTTTGTTTGTTTGATTGATTTCAGTGTAAAGATTTGTACTTAGGTTTACATGGAAACCCATATAGAAAATTGGAGTTTCATAATTGGAAACCTAGAAATCTAGATCTCCAATGATAGAGAATGTTGGGTTTCCATCACTGAAAAACCAAATTGTCGTTGAAGACCTAGATTTATGGGTTTCAAGCGATAAAAACCCAAAATCAATCCATGGAGATGGATGGATTCCATCTTCATGGATTAGTGGATATCCAATCAAAGATTGCTCTTTGATCAAAAGAAAAATACTTTTTTCTTTTTTTTTATTATTTTTTTAAATGTTTTCCATCTTTCATAATGTTGATAGACGATGGAAACCCTCTCTCTCTCTCTCTTTTAAGTTGCTACAATTTTTTTTTTTTTAATTTTCAAGTATTTGGAGACTCCTCTATATATATATATATATATATATATATTTGAATATTTTTGAAACTTTAAAAGAAATAAGAAAAATTTTAACTTTTAAGCGTATTTTCATTATTTCAATAAAATCATGGTCAACCATTAGATTTAACAAACATAAATCAATGAAGCATTGGTGTCATGCAATAAAAAGGTAAACAGGTTAGTCAATGTATTAAGGCATGTCTCAAAAGGGTTTTGTGTAATTCTTTTTCATAATAATACATTTTAGATCACACACTATATATTTGTGCAGTTAGTTGAGTACATCTCTTCTTCATATGAGGTTGAAGATTCAATCTCTCCTAATAAATATTAATACTAGTATGGATAACCATCTCTCTTGTTGATTTAGCTATTTGGACCAGACCGTTTTAGTAGTGTATAATAGTAGCTTTGTGTGAGTAATTAGTCTCATTGAAGTATAATCTCAATCAGGTCAGTTCTAGTAGTGTATAATAGTAGCATTATGCGAGTAGTAAAGTATAAAGTAGCTTTGTGAGAGTAATTTGTCTTTCAAAAGTATAATCTCGATTAGGTTGTTCTAGTAGTGTATAATAGTAGCTTTATGAGAGTAACTTATCTATAATCTTGGTGGTTGAACTCATGGTAATTGTGACAATAGTTTATCTTTCGATTGTTTTATAAGAATAATTTGTGTCTTATTCGTGAGAGTAGCTATTAGAACGATTTTAATAGTATATAATCTTAATGGATTCTCTAACCTGCAAGCTAACAGTTTTTTCAAAAAAAATAATAATAATAATAATAATTTGGAGAGAAAGAGGCCAAAAGAATTAATTGAGAGAGCTGAGAAATATAAAAGAAGCCAAATCCCAAAAACAGATGTAGAGTATTCCTACTAATAAGGAAAGTGTACGTGGTGAGCGAAACACGCACCATACGTCTTAAAACTCCCATCCCAAAACGTAGATTGGATTAGCCTGACCGTTCTTGAAAGTTCCTATACATTTATTTTTATGAAATCCATTTCGTTCAATGTATATATAATAATAATAATAATAATAATTCTATAATCAGGACGTTCTAACTTTAAAAAGTAAGAATTAATAAATCAAATTTATCTATTATATTATCTTTTTTAAAACAAATTCTCATTCCTATTTAATTCAAATGAAACGGATAAATTTGATTAGTTGATTCTTACATTTTAAAGTTAAGACATTCGAATTATAAAAACCATATATACATATTCGCTCTGTTTGTAGTATCTATTGAATTTTTGGGATTAATTATTTCAGTTTTTCATTATATTTTTTATATAAAAAATTCTTTTCACTGATGAATTCAGATATAATGAATAGATCAGCAAGAGCAATTTAACCATTACGATGTACTGACCAAAACTATCAAAATGTATATATATATATATATATATATATATATATATATATAAATATAGTCTGTCCTCCATCTGTGCTGTGCCACCATCCACTTACACATACACACATTCACCCCGCAACAACAGCTTCTAGCTGCTTGCGAAGTTGCTTCTATATCCTCCTCCCAAAAAAGTCTGTGTTGCAATATTGACTTTTCAGCTTCTCTTCCTTTTGCTGGTACTACTTCTCCCTCTTCGTCTCTCTGACATCCTTTTTATGTTTTCATTTTTACTTTCAACCCTCATATGGGTTTATATTATTTCCATTATATCATTTTAGTTACAGATTGCATCAGATCCACCCACCTTTTGTGTTGCTTTTTTTTTTTTTTGGTGGGGATGTTGTATGGTAAGATCTGACCTTCTGTTGTTGGTTTTTCCATTTGCTTGGTAATTGATATCTTAGCAGTGATTTAGTTCTTGGTTTTGTATTTAAGTTGGGTTGATTTTGATATGCAGTTGTTTAGTGGAAGGAATATTATGGATCTGTTTCATTTCTTATGTTGATTAAAGAGTTTTTTAGTTGATCAGTTTTTTTTTTTATTATAATTGGTGTTTCATGTTTCATCTTTGTTGTTAGTGGCATGTGTAAATTGATTTGTTAGGCTGGTTTAGTTGTTTAAATAATTGGATGAGCCTTTTTAAATTGTTATTTAGACTGTTTGTTGTGGTGTTTTGATTAGAAGATGTGTTTATGTAATCAAAGAATTCGATGTCGTTTTTTTGATGGGGTGTTGATATTTTTTGTTATGTTGATGGTCACAGGTTAGAAGGCCTTGAGTTTAGGCTATTTAGTGGTTCTGGAACTTCTTCTCCCTTCCTATGGGAGAGGCAGATGTGAATGCCCCTCAAGCTGAACCGGGGGCAACTGTGGAGGATGATTATAGTGATGAAGAGATTGATGTGGATGAGCTTGAGAGGAGGATGTGGAGGGACAGATTGCGTCTCAAACGCCTTAAAGAACAAAACAAAGGCAAGGAGGGGATTGATCTAGTTAAGCAAATGCGGTCTCAAAAACAGGCTAGGATTAAGCAAAGGCAGTCTCAAGAACAGGCTAGGAGGAAGCAAAGGCAGTCTCAAGAACAGGCTAGGAGGAAGAAGATGTCCAGGGCTCAAGATGGTAAAAGATTGTTGTGCTCTTTTAGAGTGTTCAAGACAAGAATTGTATTGATGTAATACTAACAAAATCTTCTCTATCGTGATTTGATTGACCTGCACTGCACTATTTCATGCTTGTTTTGTTCTCCCTCAAATTGTATGCCAAGTTCTTATTAAAAAAATAGTAAAGTGTCAACATGTTGTTTTGGTGTTAGTAGGTGTGTGGTTAAACATCCTCCTGTTTATATCTCATTTTCATTCCAATTTTTTTAATTCCAATTAGGGTGTGATAATCTGTAAATAAATACAAATTTAGCATTATTGGATATTATCATCAAGAATAATGTTACATCTTCCAAACATTTGATCAAAAATTTTATCCAGATGATTTAGTAAGTTGATTTGTAATTAGCATATTAATTTTGAGATGATGTATTGATGATGTAGTAATTACATATAAGTCTCTTGTATTAGTTGAGAGTATGAATTTGGATGAATTTGGATAAATTTTTAAATAATGTATTATTACTATGCATAATTTGCCGAACCCTTTCTAGATTGATCCTGTCAAGTTAATATTATGTGCACATGGCAGTGTGAAAAATGTTGTTTGAGTGGTTCTGACGTACTAGTTATTGAACAAGTTGGTGTCAGCAAGTCAGCAATATTTATTGCCCCATTAATATTCGGGAAAATTACACTAAAGTACCTTCACATATCATATTGTTACATCAATTGTGTGAGTTTATCGTTAATTACAGGTAAATACCCTACCGTTAGTTGACTTAGTCAAACTTAACAGTTTGACAACATTTTTAGAATGAAATGACACAAATGCCCTTCTCATCTCTGTTCTCCTTTCTCTTCTACTTCTTGTTCATCATCATCTTCTTCTGGGCATCTGGGTTTGAACCCATATTCAACTGGGTTCACAGTCATGAACCCATCAAACCATCACGAAATCCCTATCACCCTGAATCACGCATCCTCCTCATCACCACACAATCACCAAAAATACGAAAGTTTTGAACCCAGTTTTTTCGAACCATGACTGTGAACCAACCATTATCACACAATCACCACACAATCAAGCAACCAACCATTACCAACCACCCACCACCACGCAAAAAAGGAAAAAAAAAAAAACAAGAACAGAAGATGACCAACAGTTCTGGGTTCGAATGGAACCCAGAAACCGGGTTCGATCGAAGGAACCCAGAGAAGAAGAAGAGCAGAAAAAGAAGAAGAAGAAGACGAGCAGAAGATGATGAGCAAAAGAAGAAGAAAAAAAAAAGAAGAAGAAGAAGAAAGAGAGAGAGAGAGACATTTTGTTTAAATAATATCTCAAATATTATTTGATATATAAAAAGACCAATTTACCCTTGAACATTAATTTTACCGTTAATTGGTCGTTAGTCAAACCAAGTCAAAGGTATTTATGTATAATTTAGATAAAACTCGCATCATGACTGTAATAATTTGATAGGTCCGGGTACTTTAGTGTAATTTGCCCTTAATATTATGTGTCCCTGTCCTGTAATTGTGTATTTTATATGGTTTAGACTTTAGATTTTTGAGCGTTAACAAGTTTTATGGCAATAGAAAACGAAGAATAGGTTTTTAAACTAAAAAATGAACAAATAAATATGAGAGGCTCATGTTATGGCTTGTATGGTGAGAGAGAAAAAAGTCACAGAAATTAAGGGTGTGACATGTAGCTAACGAAAATAAAAACAGTATCAGTTTCAAGAAAAAAAAAAAGAAAAGAAAATAAAAACAGTATTTTTTATTTTATTAAGAGATCCTGAAAACGTGTGTGATAGAGTATACGAAAAACAGTATTCTGAAAATGGGAATTGTAGAACGCATTGGTAGTAATAACTTAAAAAATGTAAATAATAAATATATTATTTTAATAATATAAAACATAAAAAATAAATAAATGTTAATTTGATTACGTAATTTAAATATATACGTAAATTACAATTTTAAAAATACTCACAAAAACCATCCTAAAAAGAAACAAGAATTATTTAGATAAATTAATAATTTTGAAAATTATTTTTAAAATTCCTCATGTATTTAAATCATTTGATTGAATTTAATGTACTTAATCATGTAAAATTTCAAATCATATATAAAGCATAACCCAATTAGTTTGAAAATTAATAATAATGTTGAAATACATTTTATTACTACATTAAATAGAATTTATCTACAATATAAATATTGAATTATTAATGATAATCAAAAGAAAAATATCTTACTTTTTAATTATTTTCTATTTTTTAAATAATTGATTTTTTTTTTCACTTATATTATTAATTTGGCCTCAGTAACCCATATCTTCAAGATTGGGGTAACCCATTCATTGTCCATCAACATCACAAACCCATATCTTCATCACTATTGCCTATCACCCACAAGTTCGTCTCCATCATCATCACAACCCATCCATCATCCATCATTAAACACAATAAAACCACAAAAGAGAACATCTGGGTTCGAAATAAAACACCCATAGAAAGAGAGAACCCAGATGAACATCATTAACAAATCAATCAACAAAAAAAGGAAAAAAAAAAAAAACTTAAAAGTGTGTTTGGATACGTTTTTAAAATGATATTTTTTAAAAATATTTTTAAAAACAAAAAGCACATTTTGAAAACAGTCTTTTCCAAACAATAATGCATTTGGTAATATTTTTGAAAATTTATTTCGAAAACCAAAAAGAAAAAAGTTGTTTGGTACCGTTTTGGAAAATGGAAAATGATAAAAAATAATAATAATAAAATACTTTTTTCTCTCATCTTACCCCCTTTCTCTTTATCACTCACCGATCTTTCTTCATAGATTGCTCTCTCTCTCTCTCTCTCTCTCTCTCATCTCACCTCACCTCTCTTTCTCTCCATCACAGTTTTTCTATCTTCTTCACACACAACTCTCTCTCTCACCCCACTGCTCTCTCTCTCCATCCTCTTTTTCGCCGCCTCTCTACTTGCTTCGCGCATTTGGTGATGCACTATCAGAGTCTATTTCAATGTTGTCGTCATCTTCTTCTTTGTCTTATATCAGAAATTATCTTCTTCTTATGTCATCGTCGTCGTCTTCTTTGATGACTCGAATTGTGATTAGTTTATGACTTGGGTTGTTACCGATTTTTCATCTATGGCGAATGGTTTGTGACTCGATTTTATTTATTTATTTATTTTTCTGTTGAAAACTTGAACTAGTCATCGTCTTCTTCTTCATTATGACTCGATTTGTGACTGCTTATGTCGTCATCTTCTTCTTTATTTTTTTATTTTTTGGTTTTTTTCATTTTTTTTGTTCAACAATTTGATTGTTTTTGAAAATGGTGGAAAATAGAAAAAAAATTGTTTTCTACTTCCACGTTATGATTTTCGAAAAAATGTTTTTCATTTCTAAAAAGATGTTTTTGAAAACGATTATTAAATACATTTCTAAGCGTTTTTCTTTTTTAAAAATGGAAAACCGTTTTCAAAAACAATTCCAAATAGCCACTAAGTGATCGTCCGTTAGAGCCTTCCATTGCGCGATCGTCTTCCCTAAGAAGAAGAAAAGGAGGAAGAAAACTTGGTAGAGAAAATGAAGAAGGAAAAAGGAAAAGCGAGGGAAGAAGAAGAAGACGATCGCGAACCTGGTGAAGAAGATGGAGGTGACAGGACCAAAGAAGAATTTAAAAAAAAAATGGAAAAGAAAAAAGACAAAATGAAAACATGATTAATTCCAATTTCCATCTATAGTTTGGCATAATAGTAAAAAACTCTCCTAACTTTAGATATTGCTAAAACCTTAGTAATTTATGAAAATAGTCAAAAAAACTCTAACGATAGAGGTTTTTTGTGGCTATTTTTATAAATACTATGGGGTTTTTTGCTATTTTTATAAACTAAGGGGTTTTTAGTGATTTATGAAATTAGGGTCTCGTTTACTATTACACCAAACTAGAGGGGGAAATTTAGAATCATCCCAATATTCCTTGTTTTTTTGATGTTTTCCATTTTTATCATTAAAATTGTTTTTGATGTTTTTTTTGTCATTTTCAAAAACAATTTGAAAACTAGTTACTAAAGACGTTTTTTGTGTTTTTGCAAAACAAAATGCAACTAAAAATACAAATAGACTTAGGGGTCATTTATTTTTTTCGTCTAAAAACTAAATAGTGCTGTTGAAAACTGAATAGTGACTGAAACTTGAAATCTGAATAACATGTTTGTTTTGTTTTGTTTTTTTTTTTCATTTACCTCTGAATATATTGTAAACTTGTTTATTTTTTAAAGTCAAAATTATCTAAAAACTATTAATTTGACATTTGTATCATTTTAACTGTTTATTTTTATGTAATTTTAATTAATTTAATACAATCATTTGAAAATAAACAATTTCATAAATTCTAAAACATTTTTTATGCACATATTAATAATATTTTATTCATAAATAAAATAAGATTTAAAAATATAGTAGTATTAATCATATTTATATATTTAAATATATTAATATATTTAAGAAAACAATAAGAAAAATGAATGTTTAAATTGTAAATTAAAATATATTAGTTTGATTCCAAGATAATTTGAGATGAGATGTATTTAGGCTTTTCTTTTCAAATATATTATTGTAAATATCAAGGGGAGAAAAGAAAAAAGAAAAGAAAAGAAAATTTGAGTAATATAAAATTAGGATAAATTTGAAATTACGTTATTTTGGGAATAATAGATTTGAAATAAAAACTTTTAAATGTTATTAAATGATTTGCAATAAAGTGAAAAATTAAAAATTTTTACTTCATTTTTTAGTTGTTTTTAGATAATTTTAAGTGGTTTGATCATTTAAAAAAAACAAACAAAACAACTTAATAAGCGTAATTCAACACTATTAAGTTTTAAGTGGAAAAAATAAATGACCCATTGGGAAAAAAGATACCGGGCAAGCCCTAATTACTAGGTTTTTTTTCTTCCAAGTTTTGTTTTGTTTTGTTTTTTTAAAGAATAGAAAATGTATTTATTTAAAATATATAAATGTGATTGCAATCAAAGATATCAGTGTATCTTAACAATCCAAGACCCAACTCATTGTAATCCAAGGATCAATAAATTATGTAATAATTTATTTAATTTTTTTAGGTTGTCAATCCTTTGAGATATATATATATATATATATAAAGTACTTTTTTATTCAGTATACTTTAATATAATAATTTATTGTTTAAGTTATCAACTAGTTGATGTACTTTTACTTTCTTTGACTTAGTTAACAACTATTTATGCTTAATCAATGGTTCAAATACAATGGATTGATTTAATTAATTTCAATATATCTATATATAAATTGAAAGTGAGGTGGAAGTAGTCAAACTAATAACCTAGAGGGGGACGAATAGGTTATATTGCATTTTTATGGACTTATTCAAAGTTTTTCACATAGCAGAAACAAAAATTATAAAGAGAGAAGGCGAAAAAGAGATAGACATGTGATTTTATGGAGAAGAAGAAGAAGGACAACAAAAAATTCAATCCAAAGTTTGTTTCGGTTTCTTTTGGTTGAGTGGTTGCTAAGGTTGTGGGAAGAGAATCATTATTTGTTTGGTTTGTTTGTTTGATTGATTTCAGTGTAAAGATTTGTACTTAGGTTTACATGGAAACCCATATAAAAAATTGGGTTTCCATAATTGAAAACCTAGAAATCTAGGTATTTAATGATGGAGACTGTTGGGTTTCCATCATTGAAAAACCAAACTCTTGTTGAAGACCTAGATTTATGGGTTTCAAGTGATAGAAACCCAAAATCGATCCATGGAGATGGATGGATTCCATCTTCATGATTAGTGGATGTCCAATCAGAGACTGCTCTTTGATCAAAAGAAAAATACTTTTTTCTTTTTTTATTATTTTTTTAAATGCTTTCCATCGTTCATAATGTTGATAGACGATAGAAACCTCTCTCTCTCTCTTCTTTAAGTTGTTACAATTTTTTTTTTTTTTAAATTTTCAAGTATTTGGAGACTCCTCTATTTTTTTTTAATATTTCTGAAATTTTAAAAGAAATAAGAAAAATTTTAACTTTTAAGCGTATTTTCATTATTTCAATAAAATCATGGTAGCCATTAGATTTAACAGACATAAATCAATGAAGCATTGGTGTCATGCAATAAAAATGTAAACATGTTAGTGCATGTATTAAGGCATGTCTCAAAAGGGTTTTGTGTAATTCTTTTTCATAATAATACATTTTAGATCACACACTATTTATTTGTGCAGTTAGTTGAGTACCTCTCTTCTTCATATAAGGTTGGAGATTCAATCTCTCCTAATAAATATTAATACTAGTATGGATAACCTTCTCTCTTGTTGATTTAGCTATTTGGACCATACCGTTTTAGTAGTGTATAATAGTAGCTTTGTGTGAGTAATTAGTCTCATAGAAGTATAATCTCAATCAGGTCACTTCTAGTAGTGTATAATAGTAGCATTATGTGAGTAGTAATGTATAAAGGAGCTTTGTGAGAGTAATTTGTCTTTTAAAAGTATAATCTCGATTAGGTTGTTCTAGTAGTGTATAATAATAGCTTTTTGAGAGTAACTTATCTATAATCTTAGTGGTTTAACTCATGTTAATTGTGAAAATAGCTTATCTTTCGATTGTTTTATAAGAATAGTTTGTGTCTTAATCGTGAGAGTAGCTATTAGAACGATTTTAATAGTATATAATCTTAATGGATTCTCTAACCTGCAAGCTAACAGTTTTTTCAATAATAATAATAATAATTCGAAGAGGAAGAGGTCAAAAGAATTAATCGAGAGAGCTGAGAAATATAGAAGAAGCCAAATCCCAAAAATAGACGCAGAGTGTTCCTACTAATAAGGAAAGTGTAAGTGGTGAGCAAAACACGCACCGTACGTCTTAAAACTCCCATCCCAAAACGTAGATTAGATTAGCCTAACCCTTCTTGAAAGTTCCTATACATTTATTTTTATGAAAGTCACTTCATTGAGTGAATATATATAAATATATATAATGATTTTATAATCAGAACGTTTTAACTTTAAAAAGTAAGAATCAATCAATCAAATTTATCTATTGTATTATCTTTTTTAAAATAAATTTTCTTTCCTATTTAATTTAAATGAAACGGATGAATTTGATTAGTTGATTCTTACTTTTTAAAGTTAAGATATTCGGATTATAAAAACCATATATATATTCGCTCCGCTTGTACTATCTTTTAAATTCTTAAGATTAATCATTTCAGTTATTCATTATATTTTTTTATATAAAAAATTCTTTTTATTGATGAATTCAGATACAATGAATGAATAAGGAAGAGTAATTTAACCGTTATGATGTATTGACCAAAACTATCAAAATGTATATATATATATATATATATATATAGTCTGTCCTCCATCTGTGCTGTCCCACCATCCACTTACATATACACACATTCACCCCGCAACAACAGCTTCTAGCTGCTTGCTAAGTTGCTTCTATATCCTCCTCCCAAAAAAGTCTGTGTTGCAATATTGACTTTTCAGCTTCTCTTCCTTTTGCTGGTACTACTTTTCTCTCTTCGTCTCTCTTACATCCTTTTGATGTTTTCATTTTTACTTTCAACCCTCATATGGGTTTATATTGTTTCCATCATATCATTTTAGTTACAGATTGCATCAGATCCACCCACCTTTTGTGTTGCTTTTGTTTTTTTGGTGGGGATGTTGTATGGTAAGATCTGACCTCCCGTTGTTGGTTTTTCCATTTGCTTGGTAATTGATATCTTAGCAGTGATTTAGTTCTTGGTTTTGTATTTAAGTTGGGTTGATTTTGATATGCAGTTGTTTAGTGGAAGGAATATTATGGATCTGTTTCATTTCTTATGTTGATTAAAGAGTTTTTTAGTTGATCAGATTTTTTTTTTTTATTATAATTGGTGTTTCATGTTTCATCTTTGTTGTTAGTGGCAAGTGTAAATTGATTTGTTAGGCTGGTTTAGTTGTTTAAATAATTGGATGAGCCTTTTTAAATTGTTATTTAGACTGTTTGTTGTGGTGTTTTGATTAGAAGATGTGTTTATGTAATCAAAGAATTCGATGTCGTTTTTTTGATGGGGTGTTGATATTTTTGTTATGTTGATGGTCACAGGTTAGAAGGCCTTGAGTTTAGGCGATTTAGTGGTTCTTGATTGTAAAGAGTGTGTAAGGTCGGTTGAGATATCGAGATTTGTTGGTGAAGTCCACGTGGGGATTTGAGAAAGATGATAATGTTTGATGAGATGGGGCTTTGTGGTGATATGAACTTCTTCTCCCTACCTATGGGAGAGGCAGATGTGAATGCCCCTCAAGCTGAACCGGGGGCTACTGTGGAGGATGATTATAGTGATGAAGAGATTGATGTGGATGAGCTTGAGAGGAGGATGTGGAGGGACAAAATGCGTCTCAAACGCCTTAAAGAACAAAACAAAGGCAAGGAGGGGATTGATCTAGTTAAGCAAAGGCAGTCTCAAGAACAGGCTAGGAGGAAGAAGATGTCCAGGGCTCAAGATGGGATCTTGAAATATATGTTGAAGATGATGGAAGTTTGCAAAGCACAAGGTTTTGTTTATGGGATTATCCCAGAGAAAGGAAAGCCTGTCACTGGGGCATCTGACAATCTCCGTGAATGGTGGAAGGATAAAGTCAGGTTTGATCGTAATGGTCCAGCTGCTATAGCTAAGTACCAAGCTGATAATTCAATCCCTGGAAGGAATGAGGGTTGTAATACCATTGGTCCAACCCCACACACCTTGCAAGAGCTTCAAGACACCACACTTGGTTCACTCCTGTCGGCACTCATGCAGCATTGTGATCCTCCTCAGAGGCGATTTCCACTAGAGAAAGGTGTTTCCCCACCGTGGTGGCCCGACGGAAAGGAGGAGTGGTGGCCTCAATTGGGTTTACCCAAAGATCAAGGCGCTCCGCCTTACAAGAAGCCTCATGACTTGAAGAAAGCATGGAAAGTAGGTGTTCTCACGGCAGTGATTAAGCATATGTCGCCAGATATTGCGAAGATTCGCAAGCTTGTCAGGCAGTCAAAATGTTTGCAGGACAAGATGACAGCTAAGGAGAGTGCTACATGGCTTGCGATCATCAACCAGGAGGAGGCCTTGGCTCGAGAGCTTTATCCTGAATCCTGTCTGCCTCTGTCATCCGCTGGGGGAAGTGGGTCCTTGGTCATCAATGACTGCAGTGAGTATGATGTTGAAGGGGCTGAAGATGAATCGAATTTTGACGTGCAAGAGTGCAAACCTGAGAATCTCATTTCATCTAATTTGGGGATGGAAAGATTGAGGGAAAGACTTCAAGTTCGACAACAGCCCTATCCAATTAAGGGAGAAGTTGTAACCAACTTGGATTTTGTTCGGAAGAGGAAGCCATCCAATGATCTCAACATGACAATGGATCACAAGATCTATACATGCGAATTCCTTCAGTGTCCCTACAGTGATCCTCGCTTGGGATATCATGACAGAACTTCTAGGGACAATCACCAATTGACTTGTCCATACAGGAGTGGTTCTCCAGAGTTTGGAGGGTCTAGTTATCATGTTAATGAAGTGAAACCTGTTATCTTCCCTCAAACCTTTGGCCAGTCCAAGCCCGCAAGCCAGTCGTTTAACTCAGTTCAACAATCCTTTGATATATCAGGACTTGGAGTTCCAGAAGATGGGCAAAAGATGATAACTGAGCTCATGTCAATCTATGATAACAATGTCCAAGGTAACAGGAATGCAAATCCTGGTAACAATGCTGTAATGACTGACAGTCAGAATCCTCTCCAGTTCAAAGTTCAGCATCAGCAAGACGAGTTCTTTCAGAGTCAAGGAGTTGTGATGGACGGAAACTTGTTCGAAGGATCCAACATGTCCGATAATCATCAAATGTATGCACGGGAGGCGGGCCAATTCGATCGCTTCAAAACAATGAATACTTCATTCGAGACCAACCACAACAACAATAGCTTCCAACTGATGTTCGGGTCACCCTTCGATCTAGGGTCCTTTGATTATAAAGAGGATCCACAAGCAGTAGGCTTGGATACTCTCCCCAAGCAGGATACATCAATCTGGTTCTAGTTACAGTACCAACTCGTCATCCTCCTTGAGTTGTGGTGTTGGGTTGAGAGAAGAGGTAGTTCCTGAAAAGGAGAGTCAGTGTTACTACTACAACTCACCTTATCTTGTCTTATGCTTTGGTAGAACTTTGATTGCCTAAATGCTAGTTTGTATTTTATCCTCCTCATGTAGCTGTAGAATTTAGCAAGTATGAAGAAGACAATGGACTAATAAAAAAGCAAAATGGTAAGAGTCCATGAATTACCCTGCTGCTGTGATGTTAATTATATTATATCAATGAAATGTCAAATAAATAAATTAGGTTCGTTTATGTATCTTTACATTTTTTTTTGTTATTATTATACAAATATTATATATACCATATAGTTTACTGGATACTTAGATCAAAGTCTCTGGGGTGTGATTCGGAATTAGGCTTTCGAAATCGGGAGAAGAGGTCCACATTGTATAAAAATTTGTCTTCATCTTTAGGATCTTGGATACAGATCGGACCATAGATACCTGATTGATGACCAAACTCTATGGGCTGGGTGTCTACTTCAGCCACCAGCCATCTGCATCTGATAGTAAATGTTGTGTTGTCATGTAATGCCTAAAGGCGTGTTGAATGCAAGTGTTATCGTTTAGAGGGAGTTGTTGGTGATCATGCCATGTGAAGTAGACCCACAAACAGTTGAGAGATGAGATGCTAAGTTTTTGTTTCTTTTTATTTTTTTTCGAAATAAGAAGAGATGCCAAGTTGACCAGCATCTTTATCATGAAGTTGTGTTTGGTGGGGTCTTCTTCCATGGGCGGCTCTTCTCCACTCTGCAACCTGTCAAACTTTGCAACTTATCCGTTCCTTCCCACTTGTCCTATTAAATTAATTGAGTAACACCTACCACACTATTTAATATACTAATTTATTTTTATCTAAAAAAATATACTAATATATTTAATATACTAATCTTTTTTTTTTTTAGTATTTAAAAGAAAATAATACAGTGGAAAGTCAATCAGATTTATTCATAATGAAGAAAGCTTTCAAACTCTATCACCTCATGTGGGGTATGGGAATGTCTTCGAGTTTAATTTGGACTAGATTCATTGTATCGCATGTGGAATTTTAAAAGAGGATTTGGCTACCTTAACAAATGCAAGAGCCGAATTAAGTAAAAAAATGTAAAAGATAAAAACCAAAGAGACTGAATACTAGGTCTTCGATTTTGCTATAACAAATCCAATATTATGTGATTGTAGAGGATAAATTCTACGGTAGTTAAAGTAAATTGCGGGCTCTATTATCAGTTGTTCGAACACTAACAACTTGCAAAAAAGTCAAGAAAGAATTTGAGGTAGAATGCTCGATATTGGAGTGATGTAGATCGAAGATTCTCTGACGCTTAAGCCAATAAGCAACTCAATAAATAGTTAAAAAAACAAAGAAGAAAAAAAAATTTTACTCTCTGGCTAGCTGATGTGAATGGCAAAGTGAATTAATTGAACTTAGGTTGGAACTCGATTCGATTAGACATGAGCCCCTCTGCCCATTAGTGGGTTGAGTGCTCCTGAGGTCAAAGACTCACGTCCTTTGATCTCAACCACCATTTAACTTGGTCACGCTTGACCAAGTCAAAGTGTTATTCAAATGTTGGGCCATTGATTGGGCCTTGTTGATCTAGGCCCACTCATGTTCTTCATGCTGCTAGGCTTTTTCAATTTTGGGTTTAGATTTTGGTTTCTATAGTGATGAATTAATTTAAGCAACAATTGATGAAGTTCTAAGGTTAGTTTGTCTAAGAGAATTGGTAATCTACATGGTATTCGATTGTCATCAATTCACAAAAAATTTGGAATTTTGAACAAACAAATAATCAACCAAAATTCCATCAGAGTACGGAGTTTCCATCAATGTAATTTCATCCATTCTAAAGAGCATTGATAAAGTCAAGTATGATCTAACTTCATTCTTATTCAATAATCACTATGTCAAGTGTGCACTCATGACACAATATTAAAGACAAATTTAGGAGCAAAGAATAGGATTAAAAACTTGGGTATGTATTACCAAACTGATCAACACATAAATTGTTATGTTAGGTTACATCGAATTTTTAGTAAGAGAATTAGTTACAACTCATTTATAATCAAGAATATCATAAATTTAAATGATAAATTAAAATAAACCTACAGAATCGACGAGGACATTTAACAGGAAATCCTTAGTCATTGGCTTGCCACTGTTTCATCAATCATCAGAGAAGAAAATGATAATATCCTACACGAAACGTCAGAGCACACAAGTAATTTTTCAGTTGTAATATGACTGGATGGTCTTGCCAGTAAGTAAGCACTATTCTGGCTAACTATAGGTCAGAAACCAATATAATTAATAGTAACTACTACATAGGAAAACGAATGCATTGAGATGTGAGACTGGTACGATGAGGTTGGAATTGTCAACAGAAAAACAAGTTGGGGTCAACACAAGCATTGAGAGTTGCCCATTGTTTATGCAACTAATTAAAGCCTGTCCTAATCATCCGTTCTTGAGTTTCTTTCCAAATGATTAACACCATCACCTACCACACTCACTCACTCACTCACTTGCTGCAAACATTTCAACTCACCAACCGGCTGCAACTGGCTCTTGGGTTTCTACTCTCAGAAGCCTTCATTTTGTTGGTTTGTTGTTTGGCTTGTACTGACTGAGCGTGCAACACTTGTGCATGATATGATATGATATGATATCCTATGCTTGTTTGTTGTTTTCAATCTGACCTTCTTTGTTGCATACATACATGTCTCTTGTTTGTTTGAGAATGCAGACAGTGTGTAGTTTGATGGTGGTGGTGGTGTTTTTGTCGTTAGTGAATGTATTGTCAAAATCAGATTTTGAAGCACTTTTGGTGCTAAAAAAGGGCATTGAGAAAGACCCTTCTGGTCAAGTTTTTCATTCATGGGACTCCAAGTCCATATCATCTGATGGGTGCCCCCATAACTGGTATGGCATTACCTGTATTGATGGCCATGTTACTTGTATTGCTCTCAATGATTTAGGCTTGGTAGGCAATTTTAGTTTCCCTGCTATTGTTGGTCTCAAAATGCTCCAAAACTTATCAGTTTCAAACAATCAATTAATGGGGACAATCACTAACATTGGATCCATTCATTCTCTTAAGTACTTGGACCTTTCGCGCAATAGCTTTAGTGGCTTCATACCCTCTTCTGCATTGCTTACTTTAGGGAATTTAGTGCTATTGAATCTGTCTGCAAACAATTTTGAAGGCACACTTCCTTCTGGTTTTGACAGTCTTGGGAGGTTAAAGTACCTTGATTTGAGGGCTAATGGTTTTCAAGGGGATATTTTGCATCTTGTGTCTCAATTGGGTAGCATTGTCCATCTTGATTTGAGCGGTAATAAGTTCTCTGGTTCACTAGATTTAGGCCTTGGAAAATCCAGTTTTGTTTCTACCATTCAATACTTAAATATCAGCTACAATTCTTTAGTTGGACAACTCTTTGCTCATGATGGAATGCCATATTTTGACAGTTTACAAGTGTTTGATGCTAGTAATAATCATTTAGTAGGTACTATACCTTCTTCCTTCAACCTTATAGTCTCCCTTCAAATTCTTCGGCTTGGAAGCAATCAGTTGTCAGGATCTTTACCAGAAGCTCTTTTGCAAGATAACTCAATGGTCTTGTCTGAATTGGATCTCAGTGTTAATCAACTCGAAGGTATTTTACTTGTAGTTGTATCTAATTGTATATAATATATGATAGTTATTAATTTTTGCTTACATTTTACTTTGGCCTGTAATTATAGGCGGTATGCTCTCGAAACAATTCAACTTTTTCATTCATTTCTATATTTTCATAGACACTTGACTTTAGCATTCAATTTGAATGGTTTTGATAATATATGCTAGAATGTAAATCTGTAAAGCATGTATGGTTATTTGGTGTGTTACAGTTCTAGTTTTACTTCATAATGATAGTCATTTGGGTTGACAGAAAACTCTCTCTTTTTTAATATATTTTGTTTATTGTCCAGTGTAGAAAAAGCCAAAAAGGTATTCTCTTTTTATCCGTATGCTTTGGGTTTCCACATGTTGTCCAAACACTGAGCTTTCGGTTCAGGAAGAGAATAAGTAATTGTTCAATGAATAGATGAAAACTAACAGAAGTTTGAAAACTTTAAATGACATGGTGGAACTTAGTATTACAATGGTATAGTTTTACCAAATCTCTAAACTTTACATATATAGGTAAAATGTTACAAAATCTCATAGACATACTAACAATATTAAAAATCGTGTATGCCTATACTGTCTAATAAACCCAAAATCCACATATCATAATATAAAAAGAGAAATAAGTATGCAGAACTCTAATAGTTTGAAAAACGTTTACTTGATAGTGCTTGAAAACCTACCTGCATTCATGTCAATTCTTTCCAAACTACAAAAATGTAAAGAACTGTAAAGAACTCTAATAAGTTTGAAAAACATTTGCTTGATGGTTCTTGAAAATCTGTATTCATGTCAGTTATTTCCGAAGTACAAAAATGTGAAAAAAAAAAAAAAAGGTAAAAAAGACGAGTTTAATATTAGTGGATTGGAATTCCTGGATTCTTTTCAGAAATGTTTTACTAATTTTTCTTTCATAGGATATTTGTTGTGTTTAATTTACATGAATTTTAAGGGTTCTCCTTTTCGTTTGAACCAAAGTTTATCTTCTGAAGAGATGCTAGGTAATTTAGAAACGCCGCGACTTAATTGACTCTCTCCTAAACTTCTAGTAAAGACCAAATATAAAGATGGTCTATGAGAATTTGCTCAAAATGTAACTCTTCTAATTCTCTGATTGACAAATGTCCATCATCTGTTGTAAAGCATAATTTATACAGAAAGCATTAGAAAGGAAAAATACCTTACAGCTTGACTTTGCATGGAACTTTGTTTGTGAAACCATTTCTAACAAAGGTTTCTTTGCCCAAGAATTTAACTTAAAAGCAGTTTGTAACGATTTATATGAGTGAATAAACTAAGATGTTGATAGATGAATTATCTTTGTGAGGATTATGTTTGACTTCCTCAGGTAATTATAATATAAAAAGTAGCAAACGTATAAAGAAGTTATCATGCTTTGAGGGAAATAGCAAAATACAGCAATTATGTATACACAAAGGAAAGTCTTACATTTGTGTTGTTGATGTTATTGACAGTTGACAACTGAGAGTGAGTTGAGGTTTATGTAACGATTTATGTTGTTTGTCTTCTGTTTTATAACTATTTATAAGCTTATTTATCTTGGAAATTAATTTTTATACTCACTAGTAATTATTTTTAACAGTAGAGCACAGGTTAAGGCTACCCTATTTTTAATTTGATGGTAACCAATGCAATATTATCATTTCTCCTCCTCTGCCTCCCTGTTTTGATTTCAAGTTTTTATGCATTTATATTGCAGGTTCAGTAGGAAGTATTACCTCTGCAACTTTGAAGAAGGTTAATTTATCTTCAAACAAATTTTCAGGTTTCTTGCCTCTTAAGGTAGGGCACTGTGGCATTGTGGATCTGAGTAATAATAGGCTCTCAGGGGATTTGTCGAGGATGCAGGGTTGGGGTAATTATGTGGAAGTTATTGATCTGAGTTCTAACTCATTGACCGGAACTCTACCGAACCAAACTTCTCAATTTTTGAGGCTTACTTCATTCAAGGTGTCCAACAACTCAATAGAGGGTACTATTCCTGCAGTTTTAGGAACCTATCCAGAACTCAAAGTGATTGATCTTAGCCTCAACCATCTTAGTGGGTTCCTTCTCCCAAGCTTCTTCACATCGACAAAATTGACTGATGTTAACCTATCGGGCAACAACTTAACTGGGTCACTCCCTCTTCAAGAAATACAGAATATCCCTTCTACAGAAAATTTTAGCCTCGTATCTTTAGATTTGTCTTATAACTCATTAAGTGGACATTTGCCCCTGGAGATCAATAAGCTTCATAACTTGATGTATCTCGACCTGTCCAACAACAAATTTGACGGTAGCATTCCTGATGGCCTTCCAGATGACCTAATAGGATTCAATGTATCTTATAATAATCTCTCTGGTTCTGTGCCTGAAAACTTAAGGCGGTTTCCTGAGTCTGTGTTTCATCCTGGAAACTCCTTCCTGAGTAGTTTTCCTTATTCGCCATTGTCACCCGGTGTTCCGTACCTGAATTTGAGGAAGCATGGAAATCAAATAAAACCTGCTACTAAAGTTGCCCTGATTGCAGGTTTGGTTGGTGGTGTTACTATGGTCTCTCTTCTGTGCATAGTGATCTATTACAGACCTCGCTGGCAGAAACATGGTTTGAAAAGAGATGGCGAAGAGAAATCTAAGGGACAGGGGGATTCTTCTATTTCTCATCCATCTGTGCATAACAAAAGTGTGGACCCATCATTATCTTCATTTAGTTTCCATCAAAATCTTTTACCGTCATCCCCAATGGGGTCTGCATTTGATTTGGGGGACACTTCATCAGTTGTAAAAAGGTCTAAAGATGTATGCAAAGATGAAGGATTTTCTTCCCCCATGTCTCTCTTGTCGTCTTCAAACGCATCGCCTTCTGGGAACCAACTTTCTTCCAAGAACCCTGATGTGCTCAATGCTTGTTCTCCTGAAAAATTAGCTGGGGATTTACATCTGTTCGACGGCTCCCATGTGTTCACTGCTGAAGAACTTTCACATGCTCCAGCAGAAGTTATAGGTAGGAGTTGTCATGGAACTTTGTGCAAAGCTACACTTGACTCTGGGAATGTATTAGCTGTCAAATGGTTAAGAGAGGGAATTGCAAAAGGTAGGAAAGAATTTGCACGGGAAGTAAAGAAACTTGGGAGCATTAAACATCCGAATTTAGTTTCCCTGAAGGGTTACTACTGTGGCCCAAAGGAGCATGAGAAGCTAGTCATATCAAATTATGTTGACGCACGACCATTGGACCACTATCTTCAAGGTACATTCCTGTCTCTTGCACTTGAAATGACGCAATATAGAATATAAAAAATGAAAATTTTTCTTGTTTTGTGTCTATGTTGGAATTAGCTAACTCGTCTGTCTGAAAAATTATTACATGACTATAAGCATATCTTGTCACCTGAGTTAAGGTTGTTGCTTATCCACTTGCAGCTGCTCTATTAAGACAATTTCAACATCTGCTTTAGTATTTGTTTGAATGTTGATTATATTTTATTTATTTATTATTATTATTTGCAGTGATATCTTTTTCATCCGTGTATTCTTCATAGTCCATAATTTGAAGTATCGCTGTAATGGTTGCCTGGACATAGACATTTCTAGACAGACTACCTTCATCTCGCTTTAGCATTTATGTAGCTCTCTTTTATCTAATGAAATTTGCATTTACAGTTTGTTAATAAGATGAATTTGCATTTACAGTCAATATAAATTGAACATTTGAGTAATCGGGTTTCTATATATAAATAGTGGTTCCGTTGGGTTTATGCACTGCAGCTTATTTATTATTTTATTGAAGAAGATTCACAAGAATTTCCAAGATATACATCAAGTAGAAACTTAACCAGATAACAAAAACTACTGCATTCCTAATATATTTGATCTTAAGAACAAAATCTACTGCATTCCTAATATATTTGATCTTAAGAACAAAATCTACTGCATTCCTAATAAATTTGATCTTAAGATAGTAAGATTGTATCTGTTAAATTGACTTACATTGACTCATTGTCTGTATAGAACGTATTTCTTGATAAAACTACACAATCCTCCAAATGTTTCATACATCCCAGTCGGTATGCTAATTCCCTTTTCTGATTGTTTATTCATTGTCTTTATTTCTTTTAAAGCTTTCCATGTCTTATGCAGAAACACATCCGAGAAAACTCCCCCATTTGTCTATCGATGAACGCCTCAGCGTTGCTGTGGATGTGGCCCGATGTCTGAACTACCTACATAATGAGAGAGCCATACCTCATGGAAATCTCAAATCCACTAACATTTTGTTGGAAACTCCCAATATGAATGCACTTCTCACAGATTACAGTCTCCATCGAATATTGACTTCTGCTGGCACAGCTGAGCAAGTTCTGAATGCAGGTGCCCTTGGTTATCGGCCCCCTGAATTTGCTAGCTCAAGTAAACCATGCCCGTCTCTAAAGAGTGATGTTTATGCATTTGGAGTTATCTTGCTGGAGCTCCTGACTGGTAGGGGTTCCGGGGAAATCGTTTGTGGGGACGCGGGAATAGTTGATCTGACGGACTGGGTTAAGTTACTGGCTCAAGAAAGTCGTACTCATGAGTGCTTTGACAGGCTGATTCTGGATAGGCGGCATGGTGAGGAGCATCCACCAAGAGTTCTTGATGATCTGCTACAAGTGGCTTTAAGATGCATCCTACCAGCGTCCGATAGGCCTGACATGATTTCAGTGTATGAAGGCCTCTCAACCATAATGTTACAGAAGGCCAGACAAGGTGCATAGCGTTCAAAATTGTTTCCGCACTAACCCCATTTGTTGGTTCTTCCCTTAATAATTTTTGACTCGTGTTGTCAGATTAATTTCGCAAATTGCAAGTTCAAACAGAATTTGTCCTCGTGTATAATGTCTTTGGATAGGCATTTTAGGAGAATGAGGAACAAAATGAAGCTCCTTGTACATGCATGTGGTTAATAATATTCTTCAACCATTAGTCCAGGAATTTAATTGGTGTTATTTTGTTAGAGAATGCAATCTTTAGATCTCTTAGCACATATGCTAGATAATCTTTGAATAATACCATACTTAGTGAAATTAGATTCAACAACTAGTTGAGCTTAGGAAGAATCTGTGATGAAACATTAACACTTGAAATAATGTTGATGAAATCAGAGCGTTGAAACTTGTCTTCATACACTAAAATTCTCTGGCTTGGAAGAGTCTTTTGTTTATATACTGGGAGGATAGATTTGAAGTACAATATCATCTGCCTATCAACTTGTTAAATGTCCAATATATTTTGACGGTAAAGAGTGTTAATTTAGATTAACAATATCTCAGGTTTAAGTCATTGCATCACAGATGGCATTTGAAAAAATATATATATACATATATATATATATATATTGTTAATTGATTTATTGGATTATTGGCGATACACGGTAAATATGGTAAGCAATTCGATTAAATACTAAATGGTTATGGTGCTTGTCATGACTCATGCATGATAGCACATAATTTCTGATTTTTAATCATGAGTTTCTAAATATATTGTAATATTTTCATATTACAAAATGTTTTCTCCTTCTTTTTCCTTTTTTTATATAATTAATCACTGTTCTAATAGTTTACAAAATGTATCACTGTTCTAAAGATTTTTTCATATTTTGATCATTTTGCATATCTAGTATCAACAGAAAGAGCACTTTGTATAAAATTTATATAAAAGTTTATCTTCCATTTATTACGTATACATAACAATAATAAAACATGAAATATGGATATAGACAGAAGGGACCCTCTGCCAATACAAACAAAAGCAGAAAGATTGAAGAAAGGAATAGGATAAAGAAATGTTAAAATGGGAAAACTCCAAGGGGTTGACAAGTTTAAAAGTAATGGGCCTTGTAATTGTCACCTAATCCTACAAATCCTAGTTTAATAGAGGAGGTCCGGCCTTCCATCCAATATGGACAGCCGGACCACCTTTTGTTAATGCAAATAATTGAGCTTAAACGTGCATGTTAATCCCATTATTCACTAATTTATTATGTGAATAATTATTATTTATCGTTTAAGACATTGAATGCTTGATCGTTCGATAGGATTTGATGGTAAATGCGCTCATTCGGTTCGTCATTGAGAATGTTTGAATCTTCCACTCGTTATGATATTTCGAAAATAAAAAACACATTAAGTGTATGCCATACCTAATAAAAAACACATTAAAGTGTATACAATACCTAAGTTAACTTTTATATATAACTCTTTCAAATGGTATGGCTACAATGATAAGCATTATTTTTCCAAAGGTTGGTTTTTAAAGTTTTTGTCTTTTATGTTGCACATTTTGTTGGTACGAGGGAAAATCTTATTAAACTACTCCTTAAACATTATTATAATTTTTTTTAAAAAAATACTCTCATAAAATAATAACTAAAACATTTAAATAAATTTATTGGGAAAAATGTTTTAATCATATATATGTATATGAGAGAGAGAGGGTTGAATTCGCTAGAATAGACAATTGAAGTTGCCTTTTTTATCAAATGAGACACTGATATCTTTCAATCATGATCTTTTCTAATTAAAAGAGATCGACGTAGATCACCTCCGCTTAGAGGAAATATGTTAGATCATTAGAGGAGATCAACGTTAATCTCCTCCAAAGGCTGAGGAGATTAATGTTATGTTGAGATTCTTCAATTAAAGAAGATATAGTGCGAATTCCTTTCAACTAGAGGGGACTTGCATCCATCTCCTTACATAATTTCTTACAGTTTTTTCACTTATAAAAAGAGGATTTAAATTTGAGATCTTAACTTTATTGATGGGCGAGATTACCAACCATGTCATACTCATGATTACATAATTTCATATGATTTTAACTATTAATTATTACATAAAAGATATTTTTATCCTTGAACCAATTAGTTCAAACGCTAGTCAATGAACAACCCTAAAAAAAATTTGGTCAATGAATTTGTTGGGAATATTTGTATAATTATAACAAAATATTATTTAAACACGGTTAGTTTGTGGAATAATTTCAGTTACTTGTTGTTTTCGTTGTTGGCAAAGTCAATAATTGATTGTCACGCAGGAGAAAAATGCTACAACACGTGTGATACAATTAAGTACCTGGATTCCAGAGAAAGGCAGCTAAGTCGCAATGCATCATAATTTATTTAATTCCTATTGTCACTCACACCTAGTCACAATTACCAAACGATCCTTTTTGTTTTTTTTGTTTTTTTCTCTTAAAATCCCTTGCACCAGAAAAGTAATGAAAGAGCAAAGGGTCAATGCCTCTGTGGTAAGGCAGGCCATCTTGGTACATTAGTGTGCCGACATCGACTCACCACGGTCACTCTCATAGTGGTCAGTTTTTCCCTCAATATGTGGGGTTCTCTTCCCTCCATTGAGATTCATTCTCTCGCTTTAGAGAGTCTCCATTGTGACTCGCGCCTCAGTGGGCTTATCTAAAGTGTTCGATTGTATATTTATTCGTGTATTAGTATATGTAATTATAAAAAAATGAAAAAAGAAAACCTTAACCAACAATACACACACGTAACTTTTATGGTTAATGATGAACCAATCAAATTTATTTATTGCATTCTCTCTCCCAAAACAAATTTTCTTCATATACAATTGATGAATTTGATTGGTTTGTCCTAATTTTTTAAATTTAGGAGACACTGGTTATATAAATTATATATATATAGATATTGTTATCCAAAATTATAATTAGACACCCAGATTTTATTATAAAAGTTTATTATAAATATAACCTAAAATAAAAGGACCGTAATAGATAATCTGGTTAAAATAAATTAATTAAAATACTTTTCATATCTATTAATCTTTTATAATATCTTTGAATCAAAATATTTTCTATACTCATCAATTTATCATATTAAAACCTAATTCGAAATCTTACTAAAGTAGAAGTCCATGATTATCATAATTTTTTCTAAAAGAAAGTTAAAAAAACAAAATAAAATTACAGGCTAAAGTTGTAAGAACTTGTTTTTTTTCTTGTTAAATTGAATCTAAAAGCATTAATAATTATAGTGAAGAAAATAATTTAGTAAATTGATAGATTTTCTAATTCTAAAAAAGATTTATTTTGTTCCTTTGTAGTTTAATTTAGGATTGGTGTTTTCAATAATATAAAAAAAAAAAAAAAAATAGTACACTTGTAGTTACATTCGCTAATCAATTTTGACTAATAAGTATGCTCTACACAAGTCATGTGAATTAAAATAACATGAAATTGGTGATTTAAAACTAGCAAGTTGATATTGAGAAATATGATTAGTTAAGATTAAGATTTTCCATAAAACAAAGAAAAAAAATATGAGAAGAGTTTATTTATTTGAAGTGCAAAGGGTTGTGTAAATTTAAATTTAAATTTAAATGTACTAATAGTTTAATTGAGTGTTTTTAGTAAACAAATTAATTTATTTTCATAAGGTTAGTTTTACTATTAGATGGGTGCTTATGGTAAAGTTGATTTAAAAATTTTAATGATGAGTGTACTTACAATTTAGGTATATAAATCATATTTTTGCATGACAATATCTACGCTCATATATATACACTCACACGCACCAAAAAAAAGAAAAAAAATACTAATATTAAACTCTAGTTGTTACTTGACAATATGAGGTTAGTCTAGTGATATGCCAATGGAAATTACGAAAAATGACTACCCTTGAAAAAGAAAATTCGTTTTTACCAATTTTTTTTTTAAATTCATTTGTAACCATTCGAGCAAATTAATTGCAGTTTATACTCAAATTATCCAAATTACTCCTGCATACCTTGTTTTTCTTCTCCATTGTTCATAGTATGAAATCTTTGGCTTCTTTTATTGATTGTCTGAGTTTTGTTAGGATTTTTTCAATCTTTTTGTAATTTTTGGAGTTTTTTTTTTTTTAGATGTTGGATATTAATGTTTAGGGTTAAATTTGGTTGGATTTGGTTGAATGTGGCTTGAAAATAGAGGTTTTTAATGAGATATAACGTGAAGAAGACTACTAAATGGTACCGATTTTTAAATCAACTTAATAATTGATACCGGTTTTTAAGTCAACAATTTTTAAGTGGATTTAAAAACCATGATATATGTATATATATATTTTGGGAATTGAGGGTATTTTGGTATACTTGAGTACAAGATAAAAATAATTTATTTGAAAGACTAAAAATGAATTTCTATAGAAAAGTGGGTAAAAAAACAAATTTTTTCTTTTGGTTTTGTATAAAACCGTAAAAGTGGAAAGTTCTCGAGATATTATATACGCATACATAATTGAAATTGTGAGTTTAACTTGTCTCATTCTCAATTAAATCTTGAATTAATAAAAAAAAAAAATTAAGCTATCGGATGTCTCTAATAAATATCTAAAAATATAAATCAGTTTGTCATATCATTTAAAAAAAAAAAAATTAGATGATTCTTTTAAGCACTACTTTTCGTTGGTGAATTATGACCATATTTCATGCATAAAAGAAAGTGTTTTTATTCGCAAATGAACATAATTCACGAACAAAGAAATAGTAATAGAAAGATTTATTTTCGTAATTGAATGTTAATTTTGAAATTCATACTAACAATGATGTCATTATATGAGATATTCTCTTTTTTAAATTTGACGAAATTGACTTTTACAATCTAATATAGGGACATGCAGGGAGAATTTAAAAGAAATGGTAGGCCAAGGACAATATAGTCTTTTCGGTTCAGAGGCTGGAGGGCAGGCATGCCGAGGCCGCACGCGGAAAAGTTGAAAGGAATTAAAATAAGTTAGAAAGTTTGAAATTGAGATAGGAGTAATTAATATTGACAATCTAAGAGTAGGTTTGTGTTTTGTATTCAAACTTCCAATGTCGATTGATGAAGACTTAAGGACCATGTTTATATTGGTTAAAATTGACTCGTAAAAGACCAAAATACCCACAAGTTTGTCAACTTGTAGAATGACAATGCATATTGTAATTGTAATATTCTTTTCATAAAATATATTTAGAGGAACCAATAGTAGCAGCTAACTTCCTCTATTCACATGGGGTAGGCTCATCTCCCTTGGTCACAAATAGGAGGAGGCTTGTGACATAAAATGGTGCCTGCCTAGTATAAAATAGGGGAATGTTAGTAGACATCTAACATTTTGCTAGCTACCATGTTGTTTATGTGTCAGCTGTTTTGTTAATCTCAAATTTAAATATTTGATAACATATCAACTATTACATAAAGTTGAATAGAAAAAATAGACAAGACTATTGGACGTCTATAATTATTCATAAACAATGGGATGTTGGAGCCTCATCCATAGCCAAACCACAAAGGAAGGTTTAAGGCTTTAACCCTCCTTGTCGGCGACATGGTAAGGGGAGGTGAGCCTTCGTCCTCAACACTCTGTGAGAGGATCATGTGGCCTTCCCCGTTCTTGGACCACCAAATTTGAGAACCGAAGTTCCCAAATCTAATAATGATGATTTTTTATATTTTATTTTAATTCTTTATAATTGATACTTTGTTAGTGAGGTGTAAAATACTATTCCAACATTAATGTTGGGTCTAGTTTTAAAACAACATCAAAATTAGTGAGTTTTCAAACTATCACAAAAAAAAAAAAGGAAAATGGATTTTATTAAATATTATTACGAATTATAATTCATGAACAAAACTAATAGTTTGTGAATTTTGGATATGAACAATGATGTTCTATATTTATTTATTTACGAACTGTAGTTTATGAACATTAATGATGCTAATACAACCGAATAAAAAACTTACAATAATTTTATTACTATTTTTTCATATATATATTTTTTCTCATGATATTGATACATCAATTAATAAGGGTTTTTTTTTTTTTTTTTTTTATGGTTAGTATAAACTTAAGGATCAGTCGAGACTAGACGAGACATGACTTTGATCGCGATAAGGGTAGCAACTTTTATTTGGGAGAAAATAATCCACATATGTACGGGGAACAACTCATACAAAAACGGGAAGAAACTCACATTTATAAGTGAGAGAGTGCTCATGAGTGTAGAACCCGTAACAGACAACGTGGGGCTGTGATTTTTGCCAACGAGGCACGTGCAAAACCTGCTCTCTCCAACTGCAATTATGGAAAATTATAGGGATTGTCAATGTCTGTGGCCTTTGGAAAGTAACAAAACAATACACAGTATCAAAGAAGGTTCCTTAATCCTGGAAGACTGATTCTTCACCCTTGGCCTCAAGTATGAAAATTCCCATAGTTTGACATGACATCAAATTGTGAACTGGACTCCATCCATGCACTATTTTACTCCTTCAAATCCCATTAATTATTTAATTCTCCCATTTGGCTGACTTGTTTCTTCTCAGACTTGTTCTCAACTATAATCATCACCTTCATTCTCTCACAAAGTCCAACCAACATACACACAACCAGATCGAGCCTGCATCATCAGAAGATAATACTGTGTTTCTGTTGCTTCTTTTCCTGGTATGTTTGCCTTTCTCTCCATGTATCCTTCACTGTTTCCTCATCAAATCAAATGCTTTTTAATTAGTTTATTACATGCTTGATTCATTTATATAATTTCTTCTTTCCATCAACCTCTCTCCAACACAATATAGATGATTTCAGGATTATTCTCTTTGTAAAATACATGTCTAGAAATTATACCTAGAGGTAGTGCATGTTGTGCATAATTTTTGGGTTTATTATGGCTGAGGGAGATGTGCATCGTAATAGTTGCAGAAACCAATGTATTTGCAGTTTGGAGAGGATTATGACTTCAACCTATCATGTTTGAATGAGTTAAAAAGTTGATTTTTTTTTTTTTTTTTTTTTGTGAAATAACATTATTATAGGTGTCGACATAAATTTGTATTCATCTATTTTTTTAAGTATTACAATTAATAAAAGATTCTTATGATTTGAATTTATAATCTCAAATTTGTAAATGATAAGGATGCCTAATCTTGTCATCATATTCATAGAAGTTCTACACATAATTAGTTTCTCGTTTTATTATGTCTTCATTTGTTCTTCATATCAAACGGGCATTAATATCATTTTTTAAAATATAACTCAAATAATTAATGTATGACTTTGAATTTCACTATGTTTAGATGGTTTTTTTATGTATGTATCTATTAATATTATAAGAATAGATTTTTCGACTACATTTAAATTATTTAATCCTTGATAATTCGTGATCATCGGTGTGAAACTGTTTACCCTATAATTAATTTTAGAAACTTCAAACGGTATGAATCAGTAAAAGTTGTTTCTAAATTTATACTGGCTAGCTAACAAAATCCTTAACTTTGACCAACATATAAGTATATGATCCGATGGCAAATGATAATATTCATTTTAGGTCGTGCGCTCAATTACTTCTTGTTAGGAGATACCCTTATCATTTGGGCGTGTGAGCACATACAATAATTATAAAAAAAAAAAAGGAAGTAATTACATGCTACGCGAATTCGATTTTTGGACACAAGATTGTTTTTAGATATTCATGAGCTTGATATATATATATATATATATATTATATACTTTCAAAAGTCACTAGAAAACTATCTTGTAAACACTCATGGTCAGAATATATAAAAAATTATTAAAATTAATTACTATGTACATATTAGAAAATTTACTCCTAAAATTAAAAAAAAAAAATATTTACTCTGACAATACATAAATAAAATATATATATATATAGATCAGTAAATATATATGATAAGATATGAATTATTATCATAAATATCATAAATGTAAAAAATACAGTAATTATCTAGCTATGAATCACCGTGTATGAGCTGATCAGTGGCTAAACCATGGCATATTTTTGAACGTGATATATTTGTCTTTTCATTGGCTTGCTTGCTTTAATTACTTTATAGCTGTCACTGGCGTTTTAATGGGGTCAAATTGTCTCCGTTTGTGTTTTGTTGTTTTCTTGCTCACATCACACACGCAAACCCTAAAATCGATATTTCAAAAAATTAAAAAAAAAAAAAAAAAAAACCCTAAAATCAATACATTTGTCATTTTCTAGGCTTCTAGAGAAGCATTGGTCTCTTTATAACTTCATATCTCAATTGAAATGTTAATTTATTTGCATTGATTTATTTGAATAAATATTAATATACATAAATATGTAAAATTAATATTTTCACACTGATTTATAATCATCACATTAATTTTAAAATAATATATTAATAATGTAATAATCACATATAACTTTATTGTAAGCAAATTTTAATGCTGTAATTTCTTTTGTAGATTAAGAGATTTAAAATATAATGATTATTTTACAATTATATTAAAATAATAATAATAATAACCATAGTGGGGAATGACAGTGACACAGCGTGCGTGGCACATGACAGAAAAAGATTGCACTAATCACTACACGATAACATGAAGCATGTTGTAACCGTGTTTGATTACCATCCAAAATATATTCCTGGTCACGCGGTTTGGTACCCTTTATAAGTTGCCTCATTGTCGTCTCTGATTTGGAATTTTTATATGCATTGTTTGCAGAGACTACATTCTACCAAAAATGACAGATAAAGTCCATCCGGGTCCGTCTGATTCTTCCGAAGAACCGAGCAGTCCCACTCCAAGCCATCCTCCTCCATCCCCGGACAAAGCCGTTCCAGTTCCATCCCCGGACAAAGCCCAACCCCCCGCCGGGACATACGTAATCCAGATCCCCAAAGACCAAATCTACCGCGTCCCGCCTCCCGAAAATGCCCTCCGCTACAAACACCTCTCCAAAAGGAAGTCGAAGACGACGCCACTCCGCCGCTGCTGCCGCTGCTGCTGCTTCTCCCTCCTCATTCTCATCCTCCTCCTGGGCGTGGCCGCCGCCGTCTTCTACTTGGTTGTCAGACCGGAGTCTCCCAACTACACCCTCCAGTCTCTCTCCGTAACATCACTCAACCTCACAACCTCCGCCCCCGTCTCTCCTAACCTCGACTTCACTCTCTCCGCCGACAACCCCAACAGGAAGCTCTCCATCCACTACCTCGAACCCACCTCCGTCGACCTCTTCTACGGCCAAACCAACCTCTGCCAAGGCCTGCTTCCAAACTTCCACCAGCCCGCCAACAATGTCACCCTCCTCGACGCCTCCTTGAAGGCCTCTTCCCCCCTCGAGTTGACGCCTTCCGTCCGCAACCAGCTCCTCGCCGCCGAGAAGGCTGGCCAAGTGCCGTTCACGGTGGCCGTTAGAGCTCCCGTTAAGTTCCAGGTGGGGTCGGTGAAGAGCTGGACGATTAAGGTCAAGGTGAGGTGTGATGTGACGGTGGACAAGTTGACGTCTCAGTCGAAGATTTTGTCGAAGGATTGTGATTACAGTGTGGATGTTTGGTAGAGACGTGTAAACCATGTTCGGTTGTGACAACACTCATGTCAATCTTTTTGTTTTGTGTTATAGGTGTCGTACATTTTAATATACAATTTTATGTAAGTTTCAAATAAAAACAATAATGCTACACACTTGTATACAATGTCATATCCACCTGTATTTAATCAAGATTTTTATAGATTTTTTTTTTTTTTTACGTGAATGATTTTTATAGAGTTCATGAAATTTTATTGATTTTTATGAATTTTATAAAATTATGAATGATTTTTATGAATTTTTATCATATCATTCTTTGTACGTTTGCTTATTTTTTATTGTAAGTTGAATTTCGTTATTTTTGAAGGGAGTGTTTGTAGTGAATTTTTCATTCAGATTCATGGTAGGAATTCAAATTTCATAAACATGGGTGTTGTTAGTATTGTTATTATTATTATTATTTTTTAAGTAAAACTTGGTTAAATTCTGTCGAAATTTACAAATATCAACTGCTAGTTGTGTTTTACTTCCATTGAGACTAGTAATTAATTAATATTTTTATTAACATTTTTTAAATAAATGATTTTTATAGCGTTCATGGATTTTTATTAGTTTTATAGACTTTACAAAATTATGAATGACTTTTAAAATGTTCATAAATTTTTATTGGTTTTTATAGACTTTACAAAATTGTGAGTGACTTTTACGGTGTTCATAATTTTTTATTAAATTTTATAGACTTTACAAAACCAATGATTTTATAGGCTTTTATAGAATTCATTTTATAAGACTTTTATATACATTAATAAACTTTCATAGATTTTTATAGAGTTTCAATTTAAATGATTTTCATGAAATTTTATTGATTTTCATGAATTTTAAAAAATTATTAAAACCTTTTATAGACTTTTATCTTACATACAAAAAAAAAAATCAGGAACGTTGATAGACTTTTATTGATTTCTAAAATATAACATACACTTCATAAATTATATTTTTTATATTAATAAAAAAAATTTCATAAAAAAATAAAAAATAAATTATCACCATTAATGTGTATGAAACTCAACAAAGATATTCATCATTTTAAATTTGAAAAAAGAAAAAAAAAATAGAGCAAATTGATCACATTTATAGTATTATGAAATTATTCTTTTTTTGAAAAATATTATTAAATTGTATATGCAACTTGATATATAACTAAAAAATAATAATGTAAAGAAAAAAAAGTTATAAGAGATAATTACTGTATGCAAATGAAAAAAAATTGAAAAAGAAATATATTACGGTATGTCAGTTACAATTTACAAAGATAAAAAAATATATTTAGTAAATTATATTTATCATGATTATTACGAGTTTGGAGAAGTTTAATTATAAGAGAGAGACTATAAAAGGTTTGACTTATTCCTCCCACCAAAATTCTACAAAAGTCTTTAGGAGAATGGAACAAAAAAAAAAAAAAAATTCATACATATAAGTCATTAACAATCATTTATATTTTAAAATCTATGAAAGCTATTGATAAATTGAATATCCCTTAACTTTCATAGAATATTTAAAAGTCTTGATTGAATATTTCATGACTTTTATAAACTTTTGAAAAGTTATTAAAAATCTTGATTGAATAACTCATAACTTCGATAAAGTATTTAAAAGTGGATCTTGATTGGACACTTTATGATTTTTTATAAACTTTTTAAAAATCATAAAAGTTTATATTGAATATCTTATAACTTTTATAGTCTTTAAAAATATGAATCAAATACATTTAAACTTTTTAATTTCATAAAAATCTTAGCTTTAGATTTAATATTCACTCAAACTTTTTAATCCCACAAAAGTCTTGAAAAATATAGATTGAATATAAAGCATCTGATAGCATAAATTGAAGAAAAGTTTCACATGCAGAAACAAAAGCAACTTTGAAAACTAAATTAAGGTCTTTGAATTTTTTCCTATACAGTTTAAGCAACAGCATGAGAGGCAATGCAAAGCCATGACCATCTTAAAGTGAAGACTGGATATATTGAAGAAAAACAATGAACATTATTATTATTATTGTTATTTCAATGCACTATTACTATATAACACAATACAATGGAAAAGCAAATGACATTATTATTTCATTCCAGTTTCTATGCTAGATCTATACAAAGCCCTATATACTAACTGGAAAAACAAAAACTCCCCTTTATACTTTGTCATCTCCCAGTAATTACAGCTTAAATTTGTAACATTTTCACTTTATTCCTGCTTGAATTTAACACAGACAGCCTCCAACTGATTACTCCTTTATTCCTTCACCAAATAACTTTGAACACCATTTAAACAACTTTTTCCCTCTTCCCCATGTCACTATTTCCTTTATGATTTAACCTTAAGATTGCAACTTTGACTGATCATTACTGCTCTTAGGTTCTCTGACAACCCTTCCCTGATAACTAGTCTTAGCTTCTTCAATGGCTTTTCTGAGACCTGCATATAAATTTACAGAATACTCCGCGAAAGTGTTCAAGTGACCGAGAAATCCAACCAAGCTTGATCGAAAACGATCAAAACCTGAAATCCAGTCCTCAGAAATTTCATCCCTCATAAGATTAACAGCTGAATCACTGCCATTATCAGCCTGGAAGGCTGCAGAAGACAGATGGGTGGCACTCTTCCCTTGCTTTTCGTGATGTGGTATAAACCGAGTTGTTTCAGCAGCTAAACACTTAATAGAATCGGCAACATTCCTGTCCTTCAAGTTATCCGGGTCATCCAACTTCGTCAACTCGTCCAACCATGAACCACAAGTGACATATATTGGAGGGCCATAATTTCTCAATGAAGGGGCTGGTCTATGTTTTTTTCTATTGGTAGAAGACTTTTCTGGAGCAGAAACACATTTGTTGAGCCAACTATCAATAGCCTGCAGATACGATTTCTGAGCACTTACCCACTTCGTAAAACTCGAGGACAGAGAGCTTAGTTCGTCTACTAGATGAATGGTAATCTGCCGATGTGTATCCGACTGAATGGAGATTTTACTGTTGCCATTGTAGTACGCCACAGAGATGATGTGATACTGAAGCCTGTGGCATTCAAACATTACTTCCCACATCCGACTTAACCTGAAATCATTGCAAACACAGATGAAATATGCAAGTGAAGCATCTAAAATAGAAACTGGCAATTATATCCTATTAGGCATTAACATAAACCCGCTACTAGCCTTCCATGCGGTAAACTTTGGTAAACAATGATAAAAACTTACTGCAGAATTCTATGACTTGCAAAGGAATTAAAGTTCTCTAGACAGTCACATACCACTGCAAACTACCTGAAAGAAAAAGAAAACCAGACCTGGCCATATATTCACTTAAATGGAGACCCATTTTTAGTCAATGGATCATTATAACAGAACTAGTGCAATTCCAGACTTTAAAAGGAATCATTTTTTCTATTTCAATAAATAGACATCACCTCCTCTATAGTTGCAACAAGTACAGAAATATGCTGCCTAGCCTAGGTGGTGAAACCTCACAATTAGCATGTCAGAAGCTTGAACTCAGACTTGTTTCAGATAGCACACTAAAATTTTTTTCAATGTGAGGCAAGTCAGATATTCAAGAATCTGATAAATAAATCTGCAAAGGAAGCCATAACCAATTATAACTAGTGTGGATTTTTACTGACCCAAATTTGACCCAGGAGGACAAAAATGCCCTTTATGTTTAAATATCCTATATAGTTTAGGGATTCCTAGCAACTTCTCTAGTTGATAAATAGCTACTGAAAATATTTTTAGCATAGTTTAGTTAGCCCTACCCAACTCATTACAATACCTACTAACTGGTAGATGGAAAGGTCCAAAGTTTGACATAGGGGTGGGGAGAGAAAGGAAAATCTTGGAAACCTGGCTTGAAAACAAGGCTAGGCTGAAACTCAGCAAGGAAGAAACTAACATCCCTAACAACCAGTATTCTATAGCCCCAGCTCTTAAAAATAAAAAGTACCGGGTTTAGAAATAAATAGAAAACCAAGAAAGGTTCATTTCTCAGGGCCAAACTAACCCCATTCTTATCCCCCTAACCCACCATTCTTATGATTTTTTGAAAACCTGATCTTTTCTTTGAATTTCGCTTTGTTCACTCCTTGATTCAACTTCCTACCTCTCCAAGCCTCGGACAAAGACTCATGCTAAGAGTTGAACCAGTTGGCAAGGACCCCCGCCAGTCCAAAAAAAAAAAAAAAAAAAAAACCAATGGCAAGGCCTAGCCAGGACTTGGCTAGCCAAATCTTAGCCAGAGCAATGGTCCACGTCCAGGACAAGTCCAATTTTATTATCTCTTTTTTATTATTATTTTACAATTCCCACACTTTCAAATCATTTAATCTATTGTTGTTGCATTTCTTATAGGTTGATTTGATACATGAAAATAGATTTTTTGCGGAAGTTTGTGAAAGAACGTAGGAGCATTTTTGTTCACTTGCATCAATTTTCGATAAGCAAAAAACTCATTAGTTATTAGGTATAATTAAAAGTCTATAAATTTTTAAGCTATTTTCGCCAATTTCTTGCAACTTTTCAGGTAAAAAGAGAAGACAATTGGAAGTGAACAACTTGAGGCAAATTTGAAATTTGAAGAGGAGATATTTGTTGCATACTCACAAGTCAACCATGCGGGATCATATATACCAACAAAGCACATGGCTATCTAACTTAAAAATGCACAATGTTTCTCAAGGCTAGAAGTCTCGCAAGGAGCATGTACACTGACATACATACAATCTCAGACACACACAGGGATAAACATAGAGAGAGACATACATCTATACTAATTCAGTCTATGAAGGCACATGAGTTTCCAACTTACAAATGTAAGATGTTTTTGGAGACTAGGAGTCTCACAAGGAGCATACACACATACAGACACAAACTAGTAAGGTTTCAAGTTTGCTAAAGGAAAAAATTTAAGCAAGTGAAATACGGACTTGAAACATTACAAATTTGTTGTACACGGAATTTTATACAGACAGCTTGCACCTAAAAATTTCCGTGCACATGTATCATGATAAACAAGGAAAAACTTTCATAAATAATAGAAAAATATGTCATATATATCATCCCAATTGAAATAAATTAATAAACACATACCCTTCAATCAACTCCTCAAGCTGTGGCTGGAGCTCTTCATCCCTTAACTCTTCAATCCTCTTTGATATTGAGTCAATTCTATGAATTGCAACTTTGATTCTTGAGTGTAAATCCTTGACTGCAGCACGAGTTTTATCAATTCTGTGGGTACTTTCTCCTTTTGACTCAAGTTGTCTTAAAATTTTACGCTTGAAGTCATACTCTCTTCTAATCATCTCACTGGCCTGGATAAGATAAGTCTATAAATTACTATTCCCCCAACGCAGCTTGTATATTTGTTAAGCATCAAACATAACTACTTAAGAAGGAAATCATTATTGAAGAACTTGTGAAGCTGATTCTTTAGATTGATTTCACAAACCAGCTTCAAACCACACATGTCCTCCTAGTTACCAGACAAGTTGCAAAAAACAATTTGTAATTAGAAGATACTGTCCATAGAGTTCCATTCACAATGATCCAAATAGCATCCTGTTCTAATGAGTACCATGTTTATATCAGTGGACTAAGCCATTTGCTCTTTTTTAGTTCCCACCGAAAGCATATATCATAAACATAGTTGAACAATAAAAACTTCAAAGGCCAAGCACTACCAAAAAATTAAAATTTAGAGAAAAAGTACTTTGACTCTAATATGCGCTTTCCATTATATTTTTTCCGCTTCGGGCAGAGTAAAGTTAGGAGTGACAGAGGATCTTACTTTTAAAAGCGCATCATAGTTCAGAGCAATGTTGAGTGAGGTTTTTGGTACTGAGTTTTTATTTTTGTTTTTATATTTTCTTATAAAATAATTCAGTCAACTAATTTACTACCAAAAGGATCATAAATTCCAACCCTAATTCTTACCTACCATTTAACAAAGAGTTCTATTAACATGCGGGCTTAGACTATATCAACTTTAAATTTCGCCTTAAATTTGTGACTTTAATATTCATCTATCCATTTGTTCTTAATCCAAGTGTTGTCATCTGCTCTTAATTCTTTTACTCTTCTCCATCATTTGATTAAAAGCAACTGGATGGATGGATGTTAAAATCCTAAGTTTCAAGATAAAAATTTTCATTAAATATAACCCAACCTTAACAGGTGTCCTAATTAAGAAGCCCATAAAAAGAAATTGTATTTATTCCTTCAAAACATCAAAGCACAAGTATCCATGTTATTACAATTTTCTATTACATATTTGTTTCTTATTGTATGCCCTTAAGGATGTTAACATAATCCTTTAACAAAACTTATCCCATTATTCCGTATTTACGAACTTATTCCTCACATCTATTTGTTTCATAATTTTACTAAAAATAGAATCATCATAAAACAAATAATTTTAAAAAGCAATTTTGTCAAATTATAATTGAAAGATAATAATAACTATTAACTATTTTAATAAATATATAATACCTTTACTTCATCATAAAGCTTCCTCTCCCATGCATATAGCCTATCCAAGGTTGATGCATGACTGCCAGACATCATACAAACATTATCGAAAAGATTACTCTCGACATCGTCATTTGAGCTCAACCCCATTGCATTCCTAGATGATGAAGATCGAAATGATGTGGTCCTATGCCATGTTAAGTACTTAACAGCAGTTTGTGGGGGCTCTAAGACAACATATAATAAACAATAATTAGAGATATAGATAATAGAAGGATCAACTACAGCTCAGATGGAAAAGAGAAAAATCATCATTCGGTAAGGAGATATAAAGAGATGAGGCTTTATTGATCATTGAACATTTCACTAAGCTCTGTTGTGTATGTTTGAGACTGGAAAACTAGCTACTAATTATTAAAAAGGGAAGCTATCACTGGTATTGCTGATAGAAAGTAAGTCATGGATAAGGCTATCTGAAATGTGCATAGGCCTCTGGATATTACAAGTTAGATCAGTAATTACTACAAATTGTGTCAAAGCTCTGAACACAAGCCTGACCTGTTCATTAAAGAGGACCATTATTTAAACAAGTCAATTCAGGTCAACATAATTAATTACAACAAAATTGCCTGATTAATTTATTTCCATGTTTTCACATTAAATTGGTATTATTAAAAGACATAATGAAATTTGAAATTGATGATCTTATTCTCAGTTATGTACATTATTTTTAGGGTAAATAAACTAACAACATCACTAATGGCATAATCGCCCTGGATGAAACATAATGTGTTATTCTAAGCCGATACCCCTTACTGTCAAATACATTAGTAATAGCCGAATTGACTAACAAAATTACAAAAATACCCCTACTTCATATTTAAATATATTTTCTAATGTAAGAATACAAATTAAATACAGAAATAGACTAAAATGGGTGGACATCTCCATGCCATCAATATCAGATGGGTGGTTGTAGAGCTCCCCATCATTGCAAGAACGAGGCTCATATGAGTCTCCCCACCAGTGAGGAAAGGGAGGAGGCTCAGAGAAGACTCTGCTCACCAAAACCGCCAAAAGGGTCATGAGCCTCTTTACCACAACAATCAAGAGGATGCTCAACATGAGTCTCCCCTTGACAAAATCCTCCCACAATTCTTCATTCTTTATTTTTTCATTAATACAATCTATATTCAAAATTTTCATAATGCCCTTTGACCATTATCCTCCAACAGAATCTAGCAAACAACAAAGGGTGTCAACTGTAAAATAACGCATTAGGCAAGTACAATATCAGCATTAGTGAGTGGGTAACTTAGGGATGTCAATAACCTGTTCATAATAGTGGTTTAAAGTAGTTGATGCTAATAAACAGACTGATATAACATAATCTTATTAACCTGTCTAACTGATGGGCCAAACAGATGAACTCAATTTGATCTAAACATAATAAAAATGAATCTAAATCCACGAATTTCAGGTTTGGTTTAATTCCAATGTCGTCACCCCAAACACACGTGCGCACGCACACACACACTATGCACTATTGTAACTCAGAAATCGAATATTAATACACTATGATGAAATTATCAACTATGAATGAATGTGAACTGCAGCTGCATTCTTTATCTATTCTCACTAATAAAATTCTATTTTGATTTCTATTACAAAGATATAAATAAAATAAAATGGAAGAACAAAAACTGCTCACTCAAAACATCCAACAGCAATTTAGTTACATCATTACATCTTGATGATAGAAATGCTTATAACATAGGATCTTCCCCAAATGATCTATTATAACATAGTGAAATGGAGAAATAACATTTTCATTTCCCTCCTCTTCTTTCATTTTTTTTTTTTTTTTTTTTCAACCAGAAGCTAGTATTCCTTTCTTTATAATTTGTGCAAGTGCTGAGATAAGAAGACCTACCTTCTTGAACTTCGCTGTGGTCTTCTCCCCCACAAGAGAAACAGGCCTTGAAGAATGCAGATGCCATTGACACACCTGTCAGCACAAAATTTTATTTGTTTATAGCATTTACCAACTCAAATCACTAGAAAAAAACATCAACTCTTTAATATTCCCATTGACTTCCAAAATTTAGGATGCATAGGAATCTCCTGTTGGCCCTCCATAAAACATAAAATCCTTCCACCAAAATTTCACAAGCCAAAATCCAACAATATTGAACATGAATTGAACTACGGAAAAAAATCACAGGTTATCATTCATTCCAGATTCATTGACATCAAGTAATACAGCTAACTAATTAGAAGAAAAAATCAAATAGGCGTCACATTAAATTTCTCCCCGCAACAGTAATTTTATGGAGAGAGAGAAAGAGAGAGAGATTATACTTTCTTTTCCTGGAAATATTGGACGAAAATGCAACTTATTTGCTTCAAGCATCCTTGGAACTTCCTTTCCGGAATCAGATGCTTTTATAAAAAGAAGTTCAATGTCTTTCATGCTTGAGAGGAAATCCTTAGGGGTAACCTTATTTTCAATATGATCTTCTTTCCTTGGTGTTTTCTTCATGTCAGATTCGAGGCCAGCTGCTGAGGAAGCAGTTCTTACTGGAGATGGAACAGGAGAGCTGATTTTTCCCACATTCATGTCATCAGCTACAGTTGTTCTAGAAGGCATAGTAGGTGAAGCATTAGGCACATCATGTTCATGCGGCTTGTTAAAATTTTCAAAACTTCTAACTAGAGTATCAGCGGAAGGTTCATCATCAAATTCATCTTCCGAATCCGAAGATTCTTCCCTTGTATGAGATGAAGCCTTCTCTTCTTCATCTTCCAGGTCTGGAATTCCCTCCTCTTCCCTAAGCTGTCTTAAATCATCAACATTCTCAAACCCTTGGCTCATGTTCTTTCCTTCTTGAAAAGAAAATTCATGGTCAACTGGATGGAGAAGACCAAAGTAATCCCATGGCGGAGGTTCTGGTGGGTTGCCAGAAGATTCAAATTGTGATAATTCTGGTTGTCCAACAAAACCAAGTGTATCAGTTTGTGGGGTACTTGATGACGTTACTGTGCCGATCAACGGAAGCGGAGGTTTCTCTTCAACCTTTTGGAAAGAGATACCCTTAAATCTCATATGACTTGCCTGAAACCGACTAGAGGTGGGAGGAGAAGGGGACAGAGAGAGGGTTTCAGTTGCATCCACACGTTGCGAAAAAGTTGGGGAGGAGAATGAGAATTGGGAAGGGGACTCGTCAATCAAAGCAAGTGGTTCTGGCGTTGCATTGGTGGAAGTATACAAGGAAGATTCAATTGGACCTTCAGGTTCAACAAACTTCCTAAGAGCAGTTCCTGTATTCCTTAGCGACTGAACATATGTAATGTGAGCTGCTGCTAATGAACACCTGCCATCAAGTGCTTGTCTAACAAACTTCTTCCTTTCACGACAGAGCTGAAGGGCCTTATCTTCATCAATTTTAGAGCTGGAAGCCCCCATGTTCCCAGCTCTTCGTCAAAGCCAGCTTTCCCTGGAAGACAATCAATGTCAAGTATATTAGAAAACTATGGGGGAAAACCAAGTCCCAAAAATGCTTATACTGTTTGCAAAACATAATCATCCCATCTAGAATTTTTTCCATATTGAGAAGACCGAAATGCTAGTGAAGGCTAAATCATCCATTAAAAGAAAAAGATAAATAAACAAGATAAAATTGAAATTGCCATAGAAACAAACAATAAACTTGATGTTACACAGAGTTCAAACAATACATATGGTAAGAAGAAAAACTGAGCATCTTGACAAGTCAGGTCACTTTGTCCTGGTTGTTAATGATAGTGCTTCCGTAAATGCACATGCAAATCATTCTCCATATGATTGAATAAAAACCCTCCGTCCTATTTCACAAAATTTTTTAGTGCAACAATTCTCTACTTAATTTCTTTGACAGAAGAAAACTAATTGGAACATACTGGACTTCCTGGGCATTAACATACTTAAAACCCAAAATAAAAATAAAAATAAAAACTTTTCTTAGCATCGACAAATGACAGCAACTCACTACGACGATGACTATCCAACAAGAATCAGCAGCAAAATAACTTCTAAAGTTTTACGAGGCAAATAATCAAACACATAAAAAAAAAAAAAAACAAAACAGACATGCAAATTATTGATTAACCACCAGATTGGAGATCCATCAAACACAAGAACAAAGTGTTACGGCACAAAAGAACAACTAATCCATAACCGTAACATTGCACATCTCCACCACCAACAACATGATAGACAAGAAAAATCAGCTCATATGTAATGAACCAAAAGAAAGTAACCCAAATCTTGTGGTGGAACAAACTCAAATACTTATGATCAATAGAAACATCAAAAAGTGGTATGTTTGCAACACAACCACAGTGTCATGAACATGGCAACTTTCAATACATAGACAACTATAAATGTTTACAATTTTGAATATATAAAATCAAACTAAGACATACTAAATCATGATTATATATACAAATTTGTGGCTTTAAAGACCACGGAAAACAAAACAATTATCAAGCTTGCTTTTAACTATGACTATCTGGGCTCTGAAAATGGTACAAAAATTAGAGACAGGCAAAAGGGCATGTCCAAGACACCAATTTTACTACAGGAGACGCATAGTATAGCACAACCGATAGCTCAAAATACATGAAAGTCTTTAATCAAATAGAATAGTAAAGAAAGGCATGAAATTGAACCTAACCAGAGAGCATCCAAGGCATTAGCTTTGATGGAAGATGTTACAAAACAAAAGCGTCTGTCTGCCTAAAGATAGAAGAATTTGGGAATCTAGAAACATCTACAAAGCGTGATACTTTCATGCAAGAAACAAGTGAAACCAATCAAAGAATTAAAGTGAACATGAAGAGATAATAACAGCTAACTATTCAGAACAAGTAGAACATAAAACCAATCTAACTGATCGATCAAACAAAGAAACAAACCCAGATTCCACAAGAGCCCCCAGAATATAAAGAGAAACAATACAGGTTAAGAGACGGACCTAGAAGTCAAGAGACTGAAGTCGTAAGAAGAAAAGAGGCGAGAGCTTGGATTTCAGGGAGAACTCATGTACTAGACTCGCTACTGACTGGACAAAATCGTTTCCGTTAATGTTTTAGAGAGAGAGAGAGAGAGAGAGAGAGAGAGAATAGAGAATGATAAGAGATAGTAAAGGTGAAAAGGGAAAGTGAATTGGATGGATGCATCCATGCAAGAAAGGCATTTGGAGTGGAAAGCCAGACAGCATTTCGTCTTTCTACTATGTGGTCCCGACCTCCCTGTTCCATCAACCTTTTTTCATTTTATTATTATTATTTCGCTTTCAGTTCACATTTTACACGTATTAATTCAACTCTTTTTTCTCTGTTTTTTTTAGGTATTAGGATGAACCTAGAAAACCGTCATAATCAAATTGGTAGGATCCTAGTAACACGATCTGAGTAAATGACCATATAACAATCGGAACTCTTATTGTATATGTGTTTATGGAATAATCCTATTTTTTTCGTTATAAGATAATATAATCGTTAATTACCTCATATAATTTGAAAAAATCTCATTTGATTCCTTACAATTACCTTCATTATTGAAATAATCAGAATGGTCAAAGTGCTTTTATAGTTTCATAGTTCTATATTAATGATCAATTTTTTATTTTTAAAGTTAATTTCGATGATAATAGATTTTTTTGGATATTTTTATAAATCAGAAGAAATATTTGATATGTTTTATAAATCCATAAAAAATAATAATAATGATTTTTAAAAATATTAGAAAATTTTTATATTACATCAAACTAGGTCGGGGGAATAGGATTTTCTTTAATATTTATTAATAACGCAAGCAGGGGCTGAGCACGAAAAGATACCGGGGGCGTTATGAATAATTTTATAAATTTTAAAAGGGAATAAAATATAATTTATATAAACATATGGCTGGCGACTGTATTGACATCCCAGTTCATAAAATTTGATCTATTAATTATATATTTATAGTTCGATTTGTATTTCTAAAAACGAAGCCAATTGTTTATATGATATTGACTTTTTTTTTTCTAATTTTGAAAGTTCAGTTTCAGTCTATATTTTAAAAATCTAATTCAGTGTATCCGATAAACTCTACTGCATATATAATATTTATATATTAATAAAAAATACAAATATAATTAAAATTGTGGGGGTGTCATTGTCATAGCCTCTGACAGCACCCCACACAGCCAGCCCTTGCATGACAAAAGAAAGGTTTGTCGTTTTACACATGGACGGTAACGGCTTCTTTCAACGCCCACCTTTCTGTTCTTGTTTTTTTTCATTTGGCCGATTCCATTACAGCCTCCTGGCACTAATTTGTACTTTGTTATCTTAACCAAATTTCTGCGTTTGGTCACAACTCGCACTTGAATGTTTAGTTTTCTATTAAAGTCTTAATTTTGCAGGTTTCCTTAACATGTTTGTTTATTTATATTAATACCAATTATAGTGTATCGTATCGTATTTGGATCATTATCAAAATGGAAGAAAATCTCGGCTGTCGAATTAGATTGAATAGGAATTATTTGTTTATGTTTTTAAATGTTCTTTTACTAATATTGAAGTGTTTGCTTGCTGCATTCGTTTTTGTGGTACCATTTATTTGGATTTTCTTCCATAAAAAATAGAGGGCTCATTTGATGATCTCTCTTCTTGTTTAAGATTGGAAATGGTTTTAGATATGGGTATTTTTTAGTAAGCACCTGTCTACATTTTAGGGTAGCAGATTTTGTTGACTTATTCCAATGTTTTGTGAGTGACATTTACTGTACCACATTTTTTTTTTTTGTTTTTAATGTTAATGATTTTAGATATTATTGATATGCTTGAAATACATAAAAATGTAGTTCATGATACAATCATATATTTACAATTTTGTTAAAGACTAAATAATTTTATAAAAATTCAAATAATAAATTATGAATAATTACAATTATTGTACTAGGTGGATGAGCATAACAAGACCGGATGGGGAAAGGGGGAGAGGTATTTAATGATTTGGTGTTGGACATGCTGTTACTCCCACAGTGTAGATTTTCCATCTCTGTCCTAAAGGGAGAATTTGGAAGGCTGGTACATTTGAATATGGGAATTCAGATCAACCTCCATAATTCTTTTATATCTGATGTATACAATGCGATGTCATCAAATATAGATATTTTATTGAAAAAAAAAAACAGTCTGATCAAGTAGTAAAACCAAGATTCATCCACACCAAATCTTTAAGATTGTGGGTTCAACTCATAAAGTTCCATTATTTATGAGCAATTTGTCCTACTTGTTGAGAAAATTCGCCTAAAAAAAAATATGTTTCCTGTAAGAATATCATAAATAATAAAGAAATAAAACAAAAAATAATAACAATCAGCATAATACAAGAATTTACGTGGAAAACTCCAAAAAAAAAAAAAAAAACCACGCCCTCGAAAAGAAATTCACTATGCAAAAAATTGTTACAATCACATGGACTATTCTCTCACATCCCACGACCCCAATACACCCACACTCTCCAAAGCATATATCAACTCACACCTTCCTACACTCTAAAATAATAAGAACAAGAAAGAATTTTAAGTAGAGTCAAAAACGATGCTTAAAGTGTCTTTGACTAGGGCGATTTAAATCCAAAATCTTATGCTCCTTTTATAACATTCAAAATGCATTCTCCCTTATTTTATTTCAGATGTGAGATTGACTTCACTTTTATTTTTGTCTTTTATTTCTGATGTGGGATTGACTCCACTTTTATTTTTGTCAATTTCCTAACAAACTCTACCTTGCCAAAATAGAAGAAACATTCGCTGCAACTACGGTGCAATCATTGTTTATACCAACAATCATAATTCTCAACTCAGAAAACTATCATACTCCACCATAAAAGAGTACACTCACTTAGAATTATCACATTCCAAGAATTTCACTTCGGCACATGTCGAAAAATCTGCTGAAAATTTTTTGTGCAACTTCCACATTTGGCTTTACAGGAAGTTCATCAACCATCGACTTACATTCCACCACACACCTTGTATCAATGCCAAATCAATGCCCGTGTCCAATTGTGGATCTGCTAACAACACATCCTTTTCCATTGCAACGCGGATATACCATGAGAATGTACTTCTCACTTCTTAAAGGAAATCATATTTTTCCATGAGGGAGACACTGTTAGCTTCTATCTCGGATTTTTTTGCCGAATCCGCTCCATCTTGACAATTTTTCTTGATGTGCTCAGATTGTCCATACCCCCAACAAATTATATTCTTCTCGGAGTTCTTTTTCTTCTGGTTGCTCTCATTTTAAGTTACCAACATTGTGTCTGCTGATAAAATGCGATCTCCACTTTTAAGTTTTCTCTCCTCAGAAAAGAGTTTACCGGTAACTTCTACAAATTTCAGAGTCTCTTTCCCATACATCAAAATAGGTTTCTTGTGCTTATAAGAAGGTGGAAGAGATAAGATGAGCCTTAATGTTTTATCATCTTCTTCAATTTTAACTTTAATAGCCTCTAGTTCAGAAACAATATCATTGAGAACACTGAGGTGATATGAGATTTTTATACCTTCATCCATACGCAGAGTATGAAACTGTTCCTTTAGGTATAACCAATTTGAAATGTCCTTTGCTTGATAAAACTCTTCAAGCTTCTCCCAGAATTCCTTGATTGTTGATATTTCATGCACGTTTGTAAGAACATTCTTGACCAAACATAGGTGAATTGTACTTGCAACTCTCAAATCTAGATCTTTCAAATCTTCATTGCTCATATTAGGCTTGCAAGAATCTTTGTCTTTGTTGGAATCTTCGTTGAGAACGGAGATTTGTTTCTTCTCTAATGCCTTGTGTAACCTGAATTGTATCAATACATCTTTGACTTGCACTTGCCACAAGCCGAAATTGATCTTTCCATCAAATTTCTCCACATCAAACCTCATAGGGCTTGAAAACTTTGACAAAACTGTATACTGGAATAGTGCACTCATAGTCCATGAACAATACACCAGGTAAGTTCCTACAAAAGAAAGGTCGGTCACAATGGACACAATTAAATACTAAGTCTTTCCTAGTCAGAACCTTCCTTAGACATGAACTTTCATACCATCACACTTATTCCAGCAACCAAGAACATTTCTTTTTTGATGTGGAAGATCAGACAATACTGCAACCACAGAACATACTAAGAATTTTCTAAAACATCTGACACCTTACCAACCAGGCAACCAGGTTCTGATATCACTTATTGGAAAAATTTACCTTCCAAAACCTATTCTTAAAAAAAAAATCCGCTTATTGTAAGAATATCAGAAATAATAGAGAAAAAAAATAGAAAATAATAACAATCACCACAATACAAGAATTTATGTGGAAAACGCTAAAACAGGAGAAAAAATCACGACCCTTAGAAAGAAATTCACTATATGAAAAATTGTTACAATCATCTGGACTATTCTCTCACATCCCACAACTCTAATACACCCACATTCTCCAAAGCATATATCAAGTCATACATTCCTATACTCTAAAATAATAAGAACAAAAAAGGAATTTAAGTAGAGTAAAAAACAATACTTAAAGTGTCTTTAACTAGGGCGATTTAAAACCAAAACTTTGGACTCATTTTATAGCCTTCAAAATTCATTTTCCCTTATTCTGTTTCAGATGTGGGATTGACTCTATTTTTATTTTTGCCTTTTGTTTCTGATGTGGGATTAGTTCAACTTTTATTTTTGTCAATTTCCTAACACTACTTAATGTTAGTTGCTCTCTCTCACTTTTTGGAAGGTGATCTTTGAGTTGTGCTTCAGAATCATATCTCAACTGGTTAAGTGGGTTGCTCTCTTTCACTCTCAAAAAGGTGATCTTCGGGTTATACCTCATAGTCATATTTCAACTGATCCAAATGGCGATTTGACCAAGTATTGGTAATAAAAAAAATGTAGAAATTTTATTTTGGGATAATCAATGTAAACAACTCAATTTAACATCATGAACCGAATGCACTTGTTAGACTTAATACATGAGGCTTTACATTATGGGATTTGATATAGCAAATGAGAAAAACTCAAAGGAGTAGATTGCTGAATGTACTAAATATGTTATCATTATTTGGTAAATAAACTATGCTAACGAAGCATTAGATAAGTTTGTTTCATATTGTCGCTTTTGTAATTGTTCATAGGAATGCTAATAAGGTGGCCATGGATTGGCAAAGTTGGCTGCATTCCAAGTCAGTATGGACCCAAAGTCAGTGTGGACCCACAGCATACAATTTCCCTTTTACTTTTTTTCTACAAAGCTGACAATTATTGAATCAGAAATCTATCAAAAGTTATTAAAATCAAACACTAGTTATTTCATTCGGATATTTACTCTCTTAATTAAAAGATAATTCAATTATTATTATCATAAATTTATCAAGATATGCTGAGATCAATTATTATTTATATAGTAGAATAATTGATTCTATAAAAAGAACCGAAAACTATATATATATATATATACATATACATAAAGCTTGTAAAAAGGGGTTTGGTAGAACTTCTAACTCCCACCTCTAAAATGAGTGGTGATGCGCTAGAAGAGAATCTGTTGCTACCAACCACTTCTTACAAGCTTTATATATATACATATATATATATATATATTTTTAAAATTTAAACTAATTGATCAAAAGCAAAGTTAATGTGACAGCTAAATATTATATTGGCTAAAAGCATCCACCCCATAAACTATATAAAAAATTAAGATAAATTAATAAAATTCATCAACTATATTTAAATTAAATAAGAAATAAAATTTCTTTTAGGAGAGAGAATAATATGATTAAATTTAATTGGTTCATCCTAATTTTTTAACGTTAAGAGATACTGATAATAAAATCACTATATATATATATGTATATATATATATAAAGCTTGTTAAAAAAGGGTTGGTAGAACTTCAATTTCCACCTCTAAGATGAGTGGTGCGCATAGAGATGTGCTAGAGGAGAATCCGCTGCCACAACACAAGAACGTGCATAGTTTCCACGGTCCCGCCTGATGCCCTGTTTATCATGGTTTTGCTTAGTAATGAATGTCATCTTACGTTTGAAAAATTAATAAAAGAACAAACAAACAAATAGAAGCCAACAAAGCCGAATGTGACTCTACATTATACCAGTTTGATTTGTTCGGTGGTAGCATATTCATGGTGTTAGCCAAAGATTAAGCAAAGTTTAAGTGCTCCATATCATATCTCTCATATCAATCACAGAAAATAGCTGTCAATTACTGCAACTTTCAAAAACTACATCATCAACTTTTCCACGATTTCACAACTTTTGTTTTTCTTTTCTTTTTTTTAACTCTCTAAAGTTCTTTTTTTGTTCATAAAGTTAAATATTTTTTTAGATGATGATGGTGTGCTAAGAAATTAAAGAAGCAGTGGGTAAAATTGGTGACTTAGTGTAAATTAAAGGACATAAAGTAATGATTCAACTAACTAAGATAGTTATTGAAATTCATTCTTTTTTGTGTGGTTTGTTGGGGAGGATGCTTTCAGTCAGTACAATATTTAGCTGTCACTTTAACTTTGCTTTTGTTCCATGAGTTTAATATGTACCCATCAACAAGGTTTTATACATATACATATATTAAATTATTTAACTTTTATATATCCCACCCTTTTACATGATTTCATAAATCTTTTAAAAAGGTCAAAATACTCATAGTTGATAAAAAGTAAATAGTTGATAAAAAGTTTACAACAACACCTTCATCTGCAAAAATTGCTCTTAGATGGATGACATGACCCAAACCCCATTAATATTGTCTTTTCTTTTAATGTCGACATAGAATATGGTTCAAATTTATTCGGATCTATTAAAATTAATTTTTATATACACAGTCTAAACATCTATCACTACTTATACAAGGTCATATTTATATTTAATCAAATTCTACTATTAAAATAAATAAACAGTGCATAACTGTCTTTACTAAAAGGGAATATATCAATTGATTTTATTAAAGCATTACAAACTCATCACAACTCAAAACGTTGGAGTATACCTCAACACTTACTCTCTAAAACCCTTTAGACGGTTGTAACTTGTGATGTCCTTCGTACGCCCCCAAAAGACAGAAGATAGAAGAAATTGAATAATTTATAGCATTTGACTTTTAACTCACTTTAGTCTTAGTAAACAAAAGTAAAATAAAAGTTAGGAAGAAGAAAAGAAGAATCAGGAAACATGATATATATATATATATATATATATATGAATAAGTGAATATTAAAAGAATGAATTAAGAATCAAACTGATTAAATGATTATTATATTAACCAAGCTTGCATGATGCATGTGATGTGATTAGATACTGACTACCATTGAAGCATAGGATCCTACAAAGAGATGAGTAACTTCTTCTTCTGGCTAAGTTTAATAATATAATTAGTTTGACAGCAAAACCTTTCTCTTTTACTTCAAATGCATTATTAATTTACCTTATACTTGTTCTAGAAAGCTATTTCATATAACCTGTGTGCAGAATATGTTCTTTTCTTTTTTAAATGTGTGTAGGACCCTTGATTTGAGTTTTAATTTTGTCACTAAAGATGCTAACCGAAAATGAAGATGGTGACAGAAAATGAGGAAGACTAAAACTCGTTTGGTAAGTGTTTGAAAGTAGTTAGTTTATCCAAACTTTATTAATTAATCAACTTACCACCTTGAATAAGAGGTTTACAACAAAGTTAGTTGTGAATAAAAGATAATTCTAATTAAAAATAAGTAATAATTTACAACGCACCACTTTTAGCATATGTAGTTGTATATCTCTCCATTTTTTAAAAAAAAAATTGAGTTTTAATTTTCACTAAATATATATTACATCTTGAGTAAATATTTTTTTTTCCCTCGTAGTTGCTCTTGTTTACAGGAATAGATATATATATATGTCATGTAATTTCAAATATATATATACATATATATATATATATATGTGTCATTTAATTAATATTTTATTTTGATAGATAGTAATAGATACCTGAGCTATTGCTTTTTTAAAAAAGAAAAAAAAAATTACAAAAGTAAGGTAATTATTTGACAACTTTGACTTATTCAACTAAAAAATTTGACTTTAAACTGGGAATTATCCAGAGCAACGAATAAATACACCTAGTAAGTTTAATACACCCAGTAAGTTTATCATTTGGCCTGCAACTTTTGGCTTACAAATTACAGATATTATGCTACCTAACAAATAAAAACTCATAAACAACTATCAAGGTCCAAATCAAAGCCTCAGCTTAATTTCATTTTATGCTTTTTTTTTTGCTTTTTTTTTTTTTTTTTTTTTTTTTGTTTTAAGCTTCTTGTTTGAGAAAATACCCACAAATTGGTTTTTTGGGGGGCAGTCAATTTTTTGCCGAAAGATTTTAATGTGCAATCAAAATACCTCTATTATTTCAAAGTAGAAAAATTAAATGCAAAAATCATCTCTTCTTCCATAATTTTCTTCTTCTTCTCCTTTCCCAAACCAACCACCCCCGCCCCCCCCTCCTTCTTTTTTTTGTTTTTTAGTTTTTAAATTTTTATTAAAAAAAATGGCATAATTATTTTTTTTGAGTTTATTGATGGACAATTTTGTTGCAGAGGGAGGGTACGAGATGGACAAATTTAATAAGCCCACCAATTTTGGATCAAATTTTGTTGTAAAATGGGTTTGTGGTATACATATCTGGGTTAGAGTTGGACCCAGATTATGTTATCGACCCAGCACAACAGCCGGCCAGGCTAAAGAAATCATCATAAGAAACTGCACTAATATAAGAGACTAAACTATTGTACATCCACTTCATCCACCCGACCCCTCATCTGTCTGGAAAGCAAACAAACCAATATAATTCAACCCTATCATCAACTCCAGTTCATGGTCACTGGCATTAATTTTGCAACATCAGAATTCAGGAGTAGAACAAATTAATCGTAGTAATCAATCATGGCAACACTTACATACAGTGCTGATGGGGAAGACATTCTTTATATAGCATTTATCAAAGCACACATCACAAAGGACAATAAAAGTATTCTTACGGAATCAAGAGTTTCCTATGTGAATGATCTTCCAAGGATACTCCACTCGCATCATGATCATGATGATGAAAAACAAGCGTCAAGATCCCTACCAAGCATAGAACCGAACCAACAAGAAGTTTGTCATACCGCTCCACCCAGTGAAATTTGAGCTGGCTTGCCCCATAGAACGATAGGGCCACCAGCGATGTCATCACTGTTATAGTGCTGCAAATTCAATGGTACCACATGTTAAGGTTTTGACACATGATATCTACGTCTTAGTAACAATTAACACCATATCGATATTCTTTGCTAGCATAACCACAATTCAGTAATGCAACAGCAACCAGACAACAATTGAATACATAAACTAACCAAGTACAATACAATACTGTCATACTGCAGAAGTAATTAAGAACGTAAAACAATACAACCATAAATGAAACGGATAACAAGTCAAGGAAACCGGAATCCAACTACTCACGCTTGCATGATCACTTCAAGTATGCTTAGTTGCTTATGATCTATACGGGAGTGAAAAATCGACCCAATAAACTATCCAAGATGTTTTTATTTGCCTAAACATGTGAAATATCAAATGCGGCATATGTGGTTAATCTAAGAAGTAAAGTTGCTTCAAATGATTCATAAGCAAATCCAAACAAGATTAAATTTGAATTCCATTGTTACCTAAAGAGAAGCACTATGATAGCAAGCACCATCATGGATGAGGAGTTCCCGACAGCAAGAAACACGGGAAGTGTGGTTGCACAAGGAGACAATGCCGGAACAAGAACAAGCCCGGCAACCGCCATTTTCTCCATAGGCTGGTTGTGGGAATGAGTGTGGCCACCCTTGCCGGTCAGAAACAACAAGATATAGCTACCACCAAGAAACACAAGCAACAATGAAGCTAGTTTATGCACTGTTTCTTCCCCCGCAATCGTGTTCACCATTGTGATAGCTGTTATTCCAAGCAGCGAAGTGGATACCACATGCAAAACCGCTCCAAATGCAGCTACATACAAAAACAAAATACACTAGTAAAGACGGGGACCAACAACAATCCTTCATAAAAATATCATTCAATCATCAGTTCAGCAAAATTCAGCACTCTTCAGTCTTCGGACCAACAATAATATTCGATAACCATATCATTCAATTGTCAATTCAGTAAAATTCAGCACTGTTCGGTCTTCAGACCAACGACAATATTTGATAAATATATCATTCAATTGCCAGTCGAGTAAAATTCAGCATTGTTCAGTCTTTCACACATACGATTTAAATTTGTATGGGTTAATCAACAGAGGCATTAAAATTGAGGAAGAATAGATCCAGTGGAGAGAGGTGGGGATTGACGTACTGACGAAGAGGGTTCTGGAGAGGGTCCATTTCTGGGCGCGACCAACGATGGAGAAAGGAAGCCAATGCGTGGGAATGAAGGAATGCAAAAGAGAGACGGTGGCGATGCCTCCAATTGTCGACAGATCTTCCGCTGTGAAACTCTCCATCACCGATTTTGTTTCTTGTTGTTGTTGTTGTTGTTCATTCAAAGCACACCGACTCAAATTTTACATCAACAGAGGCTGCCACAAAATGTTTAGGTTTTAATTTCGATTTCGATTTCTGGGAGAGAAGAGATCTGAAGAATCACGAGGTGGTGTTGCAGACAGGGCGGGTTTGAGAATGGGAGGATCCGGTTCTTTTGTGTTTGGGTCCGAAACATCCAAACTCGTTCTTTTTTTAGTAGCATCGAAAGTAGATCTTATTAATTATTATATAACCTAAATAAAAAATTTAAAAAACTAACATTACTCTCTTTTTTTTACTTTTCGTAGCACAATTCTCATTTTACCTTTTTTTTTTTTTTTTTAGAAAACTATTGAAAGAAAGAGGTTTCATTACACTTTGCAATTTAATCATATGAAACTCTTATAGAAGGTAAAAGATAAAAAGTTCAACCACATTAGTAAGAGTGAATGGACTATTTCCTATATTTTTAGAAGGGTAATGCTAGACAGCGGACCAAATTTATGCTCTAAAAGTATGACGTATGAGCTATAATTAACATATCAATTATTAGAGTTTTTTTACTATAAGAACGAACTGATATCTAATGATATCAGTTCTAGTATTTTGAGTCATCGGATGCATTGACTTTTTTATAATTAAAACTTGATTTAGTTATTTATATAGAATTAATACATCACAATATTAGAAGTGATATCATTAAAATCAATTCGTTTTTATAGTAGAGAGACTCTAAATCATTATATCATTTCATGTTTTACATGTTGAATTTAGATAAATTTTTTAATTACCTGACATTACTTTTTTATTTTAGTACTAATTTTATTTTATCAATATTACATTTTTTGCTACATAACCTTTAAAATGTTTACAATGCACCAATTGATTTCCCTCATTTAAAAAAAAAAATGATGATTAAATGTGGTAAAAATTGTAAAATGGACCATTTTACTATTTATATTAATTTTGTGAATTAAAGTGATGTTTTTTGTAGTTTTCTTTGTCAAATTTTTATAATGTGAGAAATCTTCCGATTAAAAATTTGAGATGTTTTACCAAATTAAATTTTCACATAAACAAAAGGTAATAAAAGTAATAAAATAAAATGATTAAATATATTAGAAAATAAAAAATTATATAAAATTATATAAAAGTATTCCAAAAATTGGAAAAAAAAAAAAAGAAAAGAAAAGTAGCATCATATTTTGAAAAAAAAATCAAGATTTAAAATATAATAAATTAGAAATACAAAAAATTAACATAATTATAATTTCTAAAGATGAATCCTTTTGTCTTGGGATTTTAAGGGGGAATCCCAAAAACCTCCCCATTGATTTTATGGGAGAGTAAGTCATATGGAATAGCACATAAAAACAGAAGACTTTCTTCACTAGCACCAAAAAATTTACTTGAGTTTTACAAGCACCTACTGAAGTAAAAGGCTAACATTGTCATTTATTGAATGACTTATGAAATGAAAATCTCATAACGCTCTTCTTTTCTTCTATGAATTGTTGCAGCTCTGAAATTTCTTATTTTCCACTATGAACTGCTACAAACTTACTCTAGTTTCAAGAATCTAGATACAAAAATTCATTACAAACTTCCTCATTAGCTTTTCAACAATCATCTACAAAAACTCCATCAAAACAAAAAATTTCATAGATTTAATATACAGATGCTTGTGTGTTTAACTCATTTACAAAAATCCATCACAAACAAAAGCCACCAAGCTTTTCAACAATCATCTGCAAAAACTTCATCAAAACAAAAAATTTCACAGATTAGATATATAGATACTTGTGTGTAAAAGTCAATTTGCAAACATTGAATACATATTGTTGTGAAGCCACTGTTAGTTCATGAACGGTGTAAGACTTGCTAACTAAGTTTGTTTTCGTTAACTACATCTATTTTCACTAACTAGGTATGTTTTAATAGTATAAATGACATTTTTATCATTAAAAAAATTAAACAGTGCTTTAAACCTTTAAAACTCACTTCATTTTTTCAGTGCTAGTGAAACAGTGTCCAATTCTTTAGTGCTAAAACAAAAATAAAAAATCAACTCTTTTTAGGAAATGCCATCTATTTTTAATATTTTCCAAATGAACTAATAACCTCCTTAATCCTTTTGAAAGTATCAAAAACATCCCTCAAAGAATTAAAATACAAGTTAACCCTTGAATTTTAGAAAAAAAAATTATGATCAAATAAAAAAAAGAAAAAATTAAATAAATATTTCAAAAAAAATGAAAAAAATAGAGAAGCCCTATAGGCTACTTCTATCACGGATGAAACTGGCCTTTATGATCCTTCCAATCACCAAAGGTAGTGATGGCTTCTTTCGATCAAGGGGAGCTGCGACTCTCTCTAAATCAAAGGAAGTCGTTGCTTCTAGCATCATTTGACGAGTTCTTGAGGACTCTAAATCTTGTCGCAAAATCGACTTCATCCAGATGGAGGAAGTTAGTTTCTCAATTAAAATGGCCTTACTTTTTTCTAATTTTATATTAAATTTTATAATTTTAAATTTATAAAATTTTTATGTCTAAATGTATAATTAAAATTCATTTTATAAATTTTATTAATATTTTAATTTATATTCTTAAAATAAATTTGATAAAATACTAGAATTTAAGCATTTTGAATAATATATTTTGAATTTAGAGTTTATATATCATTAATTTAAGGTTTGATTTTTTTTTATTAAAATATCTTATTTAAATATTTTAAATTAAAAGTACAAAATTTCCCTCAAAAAATGATGACTAACCGACATTCAATTTGAGGGATTTTCTTTTGGTACTTTCAAAAAGATTGGGGGGGGGGGGTTTGGTCTTTAGAAACAATGAAAAATTAATGACATTTACTAAAACCATGGGGATTTTTGTAATTTCTCTAATTTTGACGAATATTTTGACGGGGAGATTGCACAAACTCTGATAAGTTTATGTAAAATTGCGCTCCACCCTTGACTATAGAGTTAATTACAATAACTACTCAATAAACCGTTAACTAACGGCAAACTAGTGCTACTTTCAATGATCTTAAAGGTGAAGTTATCTTTTGATATTGTGAGCATAAATAATAAGAGTAAATTGCATTAACTCTCTTAATTTAAAATAATAAGGGTAAATGGCACTAACTCTCTCATTTTATATGAAATAGCACTCTACCCTAATTTAATATTAAAATAAAAAAATCTATGAATGAGAGCATAACACTCGAAATTATCATGTTTAAAAACAAAAAGGCAAACTTCTCCCATCATTTTCAAATTCTCATATTTTTTTAATCTTATAAATAGAATATTTATGAAATAATAAAATAAATTTAAAAGAAGAATTATCACATGGGCATACATGTAATTACACTACAAACCATTAAATTTAACTATAATCAACTGTTAGTCAACGGTTTTATAGACATTAATGTAATTAAGTCAATGTCTTAGGGTGGAGTGCAATTTTATATAAAGTTAGGAAAGTTATTGCAATTTTTCCTTTTCTTAAATGATCAAATCATCTCTATTAATATATATATTTTTTCTTTATTATTGGAACCGGCCTAAGATGCTACCAAGATTAGCTATTATATGACTCTAAGGCGTAATCTGCAAATCAATTCTTAGAAGGGTTGAATTCACAACATTTTTTAAGGTAAGTGGGTTTTGGTTTTATCACTACACCAAAATCACTTTCTCAAAAATCATCCTTATTAACTTTAACTAAACAAAAATATTTATTTTCCAACCTTAATTACATTTCATTGTATTATATAAACCCATACTACGAAACATAAAGATACACCATATATTCATATATTACTTCTGAATTTAATAACAATCTAAAAAACAAAAATAATCAAATAATCATCTAATTAGCTTTTATATCAAATTATCTCCCGAACACAATTAAAGAATAATTTAAAACTTATAAATATCAAACTAACTCTACATTCCACTGTAAATTATTATACAATCACCTTTGAAACGTTTACTAAATATATCATTAAAAAAAAAAAAACTATTACTAAATATATATATGTTCTTACTCCAAAGTTGTGAGATAAAGTGTAAAAATGAAAAAGAGAGAGGGTCTGATTGGGAAAGTGAGAGTGAATAGGTCTTGGGTGGACCCAATCTCCCTATTCAGGTTTCCATATACTCTCCTCTTCTTGATACGTGGATTCCTGATGTTGTAACAACACAACCCAACCAACTCAATTCGAGATCAGATCCTTCTCTTCAATCACAATCCTCCAGGTAAGACCTCTCTATTTATATTTGGGCAAGGCTCAATTTTTTAATTCATGTTGTTGGTTTTTTCAATTATAGTTTCCTGTTGAGGGTTTGATTGATTCTGGTTTATGCCGTTTGGGCCCTTGCTTACTAAGAAATGATGGGAGATTGAGGTGGTGACATAACGTTTATGTATGGGGATTCTTTAAGTGACATGACGCATAAGTGTGATGAGTGATTTTCTTTGTATGCTAATTGGGTTTTTTTTTTTTTTTTTTGGAATAATTTAAGTAATTGACTGACTGTATAATGATTTTCAAATTGATGAAATATGGTCTGTGGATTGGCATGCAGTACTGGACTACTTTTAAAAGTGATTAGGGCACTGATGTGAGAATGAACAATATTTTAAATTGTCATTTAGTGTTTCATGGTTTTTATTTTTTTATTTTTTTTTATTTTATATATGTATATATGCTTTTATGATTATGATTTTGCTTTTTGTGTCTTTGTCATTGATTAGTAGTGTTGGGGGTTAAAAGTTGGTGAATGGGGATTCAGACAATGGGGTCTCAAAATGGACAGCAGTCTCATATACAGGCGGCGTCTCAGTTGGTGAGGCAAAATTCGTGGTATAGCCTTACACTTAATGAAGTTGAAAATCAGTTAGGGAATGTAGGCAAACCATTGGGTAGTATGAACCTTGATGAGCTTTTAAAAAATGTGTGGGACACTGAAGCAAGTGAGTCCACAGGGATGGACGCTGAGAGCACCTCTACAGCATCTTCTCTCCAACGTCAGGCTAGTCTAACGTTAGCTAGGGCATTAAGTGGGAAGACTGTTGATCAGGTGTGGAAAGAAATCCAACAGGGTCAAAAGAAGAGGTATGGTGAGGAATTGAAGAGCCATCAGAGGGAGCCTATACTAGGTGAAATCACTCTGGAGGACTTCTTGGTACAAGCTGGGCTTTTTGCTGAAGCATCTATAAGTCCTTCCATGGAATTTGACACTGTTGGGGTAATGAGCCCCCCTCAAAGTTTGTCGCAGCAAATGGGGTTGCCACCATCCCCTTCGGTTGGCTCGTTATCGAACAAGATTACAGCAGGCCGAAAGAGAGATGCAGATATGGTTGAGAAGAGTATTGAAAGGAGGCTAAGGCGAAAGATTAAAAACAGGGAATCTGCTGCACGTTCACGAGCAAGAAAACAGGTAGGCTTTTAAACATTTTTATCGTTCTATTGTATTGATTTCCCTTTTTATTTACACATTTCTTGTATCGTGCAGGCTTATCATAATGAGCTGGTTGGCAAGGTTTCACGATTAGAAGAAGAGAATATGAAGCTCAAGAAAGAGAAGGTAAGAAAGATTTTACTTTCTGTGCAAGTTACTATTTATGTTTGCTTATATTACTTTATGAAGTTCCTTTTCTTTGATGCTTTGTGATGCATTTCTGTCCCACTGTTTATAATACGATCAACTGATATGCTGTCTTCATGTGTGATATGCATGCTACCAGTAAGTGAATATGGTAGGTTTTACATAGTTACATAGCTCATTGTCCCATAGATGATGTAATGGAAGCTGATTGAATTATTAGGAGGAGATGTGTTTATGCCTATGGATGGCAAGAACAGAAGAAGCCAAGTCCTCTGGATTAGTTAATTGCTTTTATATCAGTTATTTTTGTTGTCATGCATAGATTAGAACTACGATACATGAGTAATTTGAAGATCACTAGGATTTTTAGTGTTATTTTAGCGAAATTTTGGTACAGTTAAGCAAGTTCCAGTCTTTAGTTTTTTATCCTGCTCTTTTGTGGACACAACTTGTTCACTTCATTGCAATCAGCTTCTTTTCTTCATGAATACACGTCTTTTTGTTTCTTAATGAAAATAAAATAATAATAATAGTAATAAACTAATAATAAGCATAGAAATAAAGTTTTCAACTATTTCCAGTTTAACATGAATGCTATTGATCTTTGATTTAAATTTCAGAATGTAATTTTATTGAAAAGAATTTTGGATCCTGTCCTTTGGTACATTATTGCATAACAGCATAAATATTTTATTGACATGGGCTGATCAATTTGTTTGGTGCAGTTTTTATGATTAAGTTAGTATGATCATTAGTTGTATTATAGTTTTAACTGAACTTATTTTCGAAATTAATAGTTGAGACCCCCAGATTATTAGTTTGTTCCACTAGGCTTAGCTAATTCTTTGACAAAATACTGAAATGCTACTATTGAGAGTGCTGTACTCTTTGGCCTTCTTTGGGATAACTTTGCTTTCTTGCTTTTGGTAATAGAAGTTGAAATCTTGGCTTTCTAATTACTATTTGGATAGATAATTTTGAAAAGCTTTTTATACCCAAAAAATTTCTTAACTTTTTTGGTTTAAATAAACAACAAAATTTAGGCAATAAACCAAACATGAAAACCTAGTAATAATAAAATGCTGATAAATGTAATTAATAAAATATTGAATGGTAATCTCTTATAACAAGTAAGAGCTACCCATCATTCAATAGCCACACCCCACCCCACCCCTTGATCACACAGCCACGACTTTCTTTTTTTCCTAAAATATCCATTCTCTTAGCTCTCAATTTTCTCTCTGTATTTTCATTTTCATTTTCATCTCTTTGTTTTCTCCTAGATTCTCTCTTTCTCTTGATTGCACACACGAACAGATCTCAACAAAACCCATTAGTGAAGACATGTGCATGACTTGGGTGCCGAAAATGGCTGTTATCATGCACGGAGATGGTTGTTGCTGAATTTGGATGGAGATGTTTGCTGCGACTTTGGGTGGTTAGACAAGAGGAGAAAGAAAGGGACACAGGCGGAATGTCTTTTTTGTTATTGATTGTTAAAAGGATTTTTATACCCAAAAAAATTTCTTAACTTGTTTGGTTTAAATAAACAACAAAATTTAGACAATAAACCAAACATGAAAACCTAGTAATAATAAAATATTGATAAATGTAATTAATAAAATATTGATAAATGTAATTAATAAAATATTGAATGGTAATCTCTTATAACAAGTAAGTGCTACCTATCATTTGATAGCCACACCCCACCCCTCGATCACACAGCCATGATTTTCTTTTTTTCCTAAAATGTCCATTCTCTTAGCTCTCAATTTTCCCTCTGTGTTTTCATTTTCATTTTCATCTCTTTGTTTTGTCCTAGATTTTCTCTCTTGATTGCACACACGAACAGATCTCAACAAAACCCATTAGTGAAAACATGTGCATGACTTGGGTGCTGAAAATGGCTGTTATCATGCACAGAGATGTTTGTTGCTGAATTTGGATGGAGATGGTTGCTGCGATTTTGGGTGGTCAGACAAGGGGAGAAAGAAAGGGACAGAGGCAGAAGGTCTTTTTTGTTATTGATTGTTAAAAGGATTTTTATTAGGGTGGGTTTTGGCTTCCCTTGTTTTCCATGCCGATAGGGCCTTTATGTCTAATCGCAGAAAAAATAGAGAGATTGGATGAGTGTTCTCTCCATGCAGTCTTGATAGACCCATTTAGGTGTATGATAGAGTTGAAGGCACAATTGTTGCAATTGGCAAGAATTAATGGCAGATATGGTTTTGCATGATAGGTGAGTTGGAAAAATGATTAATAGAAGGAAACCAATTTGTTAGGATGAATGTAACTGTGTTTAGGTGAACCAAGCTCGATAAATAATGAATAATTACGGTATCACATTTTTGTGGAGATAAACATTTGTATTTATGTCACTATCGAGCTTTTACTTCTTATGTACAGGGGAGAAGGGTACCAAGATATCTCTTCCTTAGGTGGTTCCCTATTGTATTAGAGTATAAATATCATTTCTCCGCTAGGTATTATGTAGGATCCCTTATAAAAATGCCCTTTTTTTGGAAAAATCTTTTCGGCTGCCATGTGTGTACCCTAAATTCCCTGTGTGCAACACCCTTTATTTCTCTTCCAACTGTTTCAAATGTAAGTGATGAATAATCGGTGTTATCATAACATCTGTAGCCTTCTAACTTGAGTGGTTAATGAAAGGGGATGGTTTCAGGCTTTCAATGGTTAAGGCATTTGATTTGGCCTTACCTTGGATCGTTGGCCAATCTTCTCTTTTCATGTTTACACAGCAAACATTGTAAAGTTGATTTTATATTATTTTACTGTTTAAAAGAGTTTTTTTTTTTTTTTTTTTTGAAGATGTTAAGAGAGTTGATATTGGTCATCTTCTGGTTACCTTTTGCCATTGTCGATATTAGGTTAATAATTCTTATAAAGATATTAAAATAGAAAAATGTTACTGGACTTTATGTATCTATACAAATGAGCGTTTAGTCCTGTGGAAATATTAATGCATACAATGTTCATATTGTTATAAATACAAAAAAGACATATCAATTTATTTATATGCTGACAAAAGTGCATTTGAATTGTCTACAGCATGAACGTGTAGTTACGGATGATTTTCTAATTTTATTTTGTACACTAACATGGTGCCTATTTCCCTCCATAGGAAGATAATGAAAGTTAATTATAGTGAAAAAGCAAAGTTCTTATCCAAAACCAAACAAAATAAATAAAAATAAGGTGCAAGGTAAACCAGCAGATTTTTCAACATCCTACTCCACGACTGGCATTTAAAAAAAAAAAAAATTATTTCTTTATTTATTGATGGTATTTTGTAGAGTACTTCCACTTCATCTAAAAATTTACTCATGGATAAGCTTTCTTGCAGAATAAATATAGAGTATTTTGTCCTCTCTTTAGTACTATCATGAATGCATAGTTTAACGGGATCAAGAAAATAAGCCATATTAAGGCTTAGAAGTAGGGTGAGTACAAGTGATGGACAGAATATTATTATTGAAGACTTGTTTTGTTTGTCATTATCACCTTTCTTTTCTCTTGATGCTGACAGCTTGGAGATCATTCTGTCTTTGTGGCTTTTTATAGGATAAAGCTAAAAACTGCCAGGATTTGCTTTTTAGTTGAAAAATTTAAGGATTTGGGGATTGATTTTGAGTAGGTTAAGGCTAGAAGGGAACTAGATGGCTGAACAAAGAAATTAGGTTTTAAAGGAAATAACTTTTTTTTTTTTGGAAATATTAAAGGAAATAACTAAAACTAAGGTTTTTAGTGATACTTTTGAGTTTTGATGTGCTATTTAAAGGATAGTTTGTGAAAAATTGGAGCTTTCCATCTAGGGAAAATAGGGTTTCATTTTAAGTTGCAGTAGAGAGGTAAACTCAACTTTGTGGGTGTTGTTCCTAGGCATGGGAAAGTAAGCTGACACAGTTGATGTTCCCTCTGGAAATTTGTTTGAAGTACCTGTACCCTTTTTCTCGTGGCTTACTTTTCTTTGGCATACTTTTCTTTTTAATTTTTAAAATGTATTGGTTGCCTTTTAGCCTGAATATGGATGGATAAAGAATGAAGAATTGTAGCATATTATGTATCAGCATAATGACCCAATTCACATTGTCTGAAATTTGAGGAGCCAAACAAAGTGAGTGATGTGCTTATTCTGCCGTGATAGCACACTGAAAGCCATATTTTAGCAGGTTTTTGATTTGAGGTTCCTTTCAGTAGTATGACTATAAGCGCTTTTATCCTTGTCTATTTCTTGCTGCTCAATTTATCCATAAAGAAGCCTCAACTAGCTTCTTGTTCACTTTTGTTCTTTTCATTTTCACATATTTGTTCTTCTATTGTTCTGTAATATCGATCCAACTCCCACTATGGAGATAAATATTGAATAACTTTTCCTCTGTCGATTTCTCTGTTGCTTTGCCGTCTCCTTGCCTGAGGTTCAGTACTAATATGGTGTATGTGCATGGTTGACTCAGGTGATCACTTGTACTGGACTCAGCATATAACTTTGGAAATTATTAAATTGCTTCATAGACTAGTATATATAATCGTTTATCAAATTGCAAATTTTTGTTCGCATCTTTTGCTATCTCAACATTTGTACCAGCTTTAATTGTGCTTTGAAAATCTTTCATTGAAGGAATTTGACCAGATATGTCCATCTGAGTCTTTACCCGAACCAAAATATCAACTACGGAGAACAAGCTCAGCCTCTTTCTGATATTCAACCGTCTGCTGTTAGAGCTTCGCATGCTTCGTAATACTTAGAGCTTGACTGATTATGTGAGAGTGTCCTGCTTTCAGATTTTGTCAACAGGGTACAGAGGTTGCTCCTGCTGCCAATTAGGGGTTTGGTTTTATGTAAATTTAATTATGATTAAGCTAGAATTCAAACAGCACCAAATGTGCCATGTTTATAATTAAATTTAGGTTCTTCTGCATGTGTGCTGAAAAATGAATCAGGAAAGAATTGTAAGTGTTGCTGTAATTAGGCTGAATATTAGGAAATTGGGGGGTGAGGTGTTGAATCAGGAAAGAAACAGCACCACTTGTGTTTTCAAGCCATCTACTGGCTTTTGAAGTTACAAATTTAGCCAATTAATTTTGCTTATAATGTTGTCTTTAAAATTATGAGGATTCTGTCATGTGTATGGTGTCTGGAATTACTTTGCATTGAGATTGAGCAGTATCTGTCTCTGGGAAGGAAAGATCAAAATTAGATGTGAAAACAATTGTGAAAAATTTAAGAACAGAATTATTTAAATAATAGGTGGTGAAATTATTCCATTTTTCTAGTTTTTTCCACTTTTTTTTTTTTTTTTTTTTGAAACAGGAAAATTTCATTTGATTGTTTTTTCATATGTATATATAAATATATAATGGGGTAATTCCAGCATAATTCTATGGTTTTATAAAAAGGAAAACCTTTTTTTTTTTGTCAAATTTGACCAAAATGGTCCCACTCCCTCATGTCTCAAAGTATGCCATTTTCGTCATCCATCCAAACTTTTTATTTTTTTAATTACTGGTGTTTGCTCTAAGAACAATCAAGATTAAATAAGATAAGATACTAGTAATGTGATTTATGGAGTAGCTCTTATATAAGAGGGAGTCATCTACATTGGTAAGGAGCAGTTTACACATAAGATTGGAGAAACCTACAATTTTCTATGGGAGATAGGCTTAAACCTCATGACCTTATCAAGGTCATGAGTGGTAGTACTTTAAAATCATTGATGCATTGTCCAAACTTTTATTAATCAAAACTCAAAATAAACAGTTAAAGCGTACAATCGTTTTTGCATTTTACTACAGGAGAAATTCCATTACAGTCTCTATGGTTCCATGGAATAACACATTTTTCATTTTTGTTGTTCCAAATTTGACCAAAATGGTTCCTCATGTTAGAAAAATTACCATTTCAGTCCTCCATCCAAATTTGTGTTAGTCGAAATAAATATTAAATATCATACTAATGTTATTCAAATATGAAACACGAAAACAAAATAGAAAAAAAAAAAAACACAAATATTATTATATAAAATTATAGGCATAACTGATCAAATGTATATATATATATATATATGATTTGAATTGGATCATCGTTAGGTTAAATGAGTGTTTTTTTCTATCAAATCGCATTCAACGGTGGTTGGTATCATGCATTAATGACACAGGATTTTGTAATTTTTCAAAAGTTAAGGCCTAAGTTAGTACTCTAATAAGTTGGGGACTTGCATAATAAAAAAGGGGAAGAAAAAAGTTAAGAGTGAATTACATAACGATTTGGTAATTGAAAATTAATATTTGACGTATAATGAATAAATTATTGTTCGATGGTTCAGTGATAGAGAGAATGTTAATTTAGTTCGATAATATTTTAGATTCGATTATCTATTGTGTTGATGATCCGTCTTTAAGATGGGAAAAAAAAGTCTTGAGTGAATAAAGGATGTATGATGAATTTGATGCATCCAAAATTTTAGAGAGAACTTCATTTTAATCTCTATAATTTAAAAAAAAAAAAGCTTCTTGCTTTTAATTATAAATCAATTTATAGCGTTTATAGTCCCTTACGTTTTCAAAACTCATCAAATTAAATAATAATCAACAGTATATATAAAGTTAAAGGTCAAACAGTCTTTTACCATTTTCCATCGATGTTAATTGTCAAAAATCACATCGAGGGACTAATTTAATGAAGTTTGGAAATATAAGAAATCAGAACATTATAAATGGATTCGTATTTAAGAACGAGAAGTTTTCTAAAAATATATAGACCCAGACGAAGTTCTCCCTTCAAATTTGATTAACAAAACGTTGGTTGAGTTGAAATATATATATATATATATATATATGTATGTATATTATAATTGTGTTTGGATCCACGTATGAAGGTGGGCTGTCACTATAGGCTTGAGCTGTAGCCCATAGGGAAATCTTATCAAGAAATGGGAAGTCAAGTCATACACTGCACGTTTCTCACGTTTTTGCCACGTACTGCCACCTCACCCTCCTTCATCCTCTTCCCTCTTTTTTTTCGATTGATCTGCGGTTCATGCTTATCACATTTGACATTTCTTTTGTTTTTTTTTTTTTGTTTTTTTTTGTTTTTTTTATACAGTTTATGACAAGATAATTCGAATTAAAGACTATTAATAAAAATCTTTTTATCATTCAATACATATTAAATGCTAGGTTTTTTTTTTTTTTTAAAAAAAAAATCAAATTAAATGTTAATTTTTATTTTTTAAAATACTATCTATGGAAAAGTATTTAAATTTATTAAATAATTTTATTTTTCCTTTTTTACACTTGATACCTTATAGATCATAGCATTGTTAGTACTTTTTGAAATATATCATTAATAGTATGTCCTAGATCATTACTTTCAGTATCAAAAGATGACAATTCCTATTAAGATGAGATTCATATTTATAACTTATGTTTTTAATAATTAAAAATGAGACTCAAACGTTTGATCTTTTAGGATTAAGTGGGATATATGTAATCACTCTTACTAAAAGATTATATGCAAATAAACCCATAAAATCATTTACGATATTTTTATTTAGAAATAAATTTAAATATAGTTGGAAATAAATTAAAAAAGAAAAAACAAATAAAGGTTTCATTTGAAATTATTTTTCTTAATCATAGGGCCCATAGACATGCTATAAAACCAAAAATACTGAAGGGATTTAAATTCAATCATAAGCATTTTATAATCTCATAAATACTCAGATGATGTATTTAATGATTGATTAATCTAATAATCATAATAAATCTTAATAGATTTATAATATTTTAATTGATTTTATAACTTTTCAGATCATGTCATTAATTGATCCCGATTAATCCCTAACCCATGAACGAGCTTACAATCGGAAAAATAAGAACGGTGGTATATTGATAAAATTTCGAAGCGTTATTTAAGTAAGAATAAAAAGGAAGAAGAGAAAAGTGAAAAGAGTTAAATGAGCGATGGGAAATGCAAGCGGAAGAGAAGAGACGGCGAGATCCAACGGTGACAACCCTCTTCTTCATTCTCCTCCCGGGACCCCATCTCGCCTCTTGTTTGCTCCTCAGGTATATCACTTTCCGTTTTCCACTACTTGTTTTTGATGGAGGACGGTTTTATGACTAGTGGGTATGAGTTAATCTACGCAGTTTGGTTGGCGAATGAATGTTGTTGTGAATTGGATGAGTCATTTTATGGTGTCTCTCTATTGCTTCACTGTTGTTGCCAAAGTATCCAGGCTTTTCTACTGGACCCTGTTGTGTTAAAACCGCATTGATGCGTCAATTTGACTGCTGGCACTTGTTTGATCCGTTGTTGGAGGCAATATATAGACGACTGTGGATGATGAGTGGATACTGTAGATGTTATTGCCTATTGAGTAATAAGTTGTATCTGCCTGATTTGAGGGTGTTTTTCAGCTGACATGTTTTCCTTGCAGGTTCCTGTACCTCCCATGAAAAGGGCAGGTGGCCCGCCCTTTTTTAATCAAATGTGGCAGAATGAATCTCATGCAGTTGTGGATAGCCCTCCAGAGCAAGGAATCCCCACCCTGATTATGTGGAATTATGGTGGTAATGACGTGGCTGTGGAAGGGTCGTGGGATAACTGGACATCTAGGTAAGATTTGCTAGAGCGGTCAAGTTTAGTTAGTTTTTCTTGGTAGATATTCATTCTTATGTTCATAGGAAGATAATATTTCGACACGATTGATTTGATAGATATTAATTTTTCCTGGTTTATTATGTTCACCGTGCATATAATTGTATTGAATTGAGTCTCCCAAGGTTGGTGTAGGAGGGATAAGAGGGATATATCCCTAGACTTGTTGCTCCATGAGAAGAGATGGAACCAACTCGGTTATCATCTTAGGGATGTCGTATTGCTAGAAAGCCCTATGTGCAGACAAAATATAGCGTAATTCATTGCTTGTTGTAGGAAGAAGCTGCAGAGATCTGGGAAGGATCATTCAATTCTTTTGGTCCTTCCATCAGGCGTATACCATTACAAGTTCATAGTGGATGGTAAATGGAGATATATGCCAGATCTACCTTTTGTAGCTGATGAAGTGGGTGGTGTTTGTAATCTCCTTGATGTTCATGTAAGTAACCTTTATGCCCATGTGCTTGCATGTTTATTATTTTTCATATTTGCTTTGCTTTGCTCAGTTCTATAATGTCAATAACCATGTAAGTTGGCATCCTATGATGGCTTCTAGTATAGACCAATTTGACACAATTAAACTCAAGACACCCAGTGAGAGAGGCAGAACAGTATGTAGTGAGTGATACCAATATGACACATAATCGTTGTGGAAGCAGAGAGATAAATGTAAGATCATAAAAGTGTACAGTTTTATGTATGATGCCCCTTTAATAAACTTCATGTTCTCTTTGCTATTTTCTGTATGTTCTTGTTCTGCCTTCTGTTTGAGCCATTGGTACTGTTTGCAGTCTAATGAACAGGTACAGTTAGCTTATGAGGTGCTATTTAGACATTTCTTTACTGTTTTATGATGTACTATTTATACATTTCTGATACCAGAATATCCTTATTTGTTTCATGTGATATGAAATTCTTGTGCACTGTATCAACGGTGTACTTTGTACTTATCTCGTGTTGCTTAGTACTCATCTCGTGTTGTTATATTAAAATTTATGAGCTGTGTTAGTGGGGTTATTAGGAAATTTTATGAATTAATTTTATTTCCTTAGTTTTTGTGTACATTTATGGATGCCACATAGGCAAAATGGAAGTTCTTGGTGAAATAGGGAATTGGAGATGGGTTCCCTTGAAGAAACCCTTCAGTGGACATATCCTATCCTCCTGTTTCATACATTTTAATCACTTTCAGTCATTTGATTTAAATGAAATAGCTACGAAACCTGTTTGATGGACACCTTTTAACTAAATGCGCATGAATACCTTTTAACGTTGTAAATGTGGTCAGTTTTAACAGCCATAACAGTTGAGCAATAAGGCCCTGCTTTCTACAGAACTTCATGTTCATAAAACCTACCATTTACTGCCATCTTTGTTTCTTGAATTCTGTTTTTATTGAAGGGTTTTTATGATTTTAAGCAAAGTGAATTATGTCAAGATGATTGCTGCTTTTTACACCTTATATTGTAGTCAAAGGCATCCTACTTTCTGGAACTTACAAAAAGAAGAAAAGATAATCTTGCTTTTGATCATTGACACATATGGTCGATCCCTTGATAATCTAGCAATCTGCAATTTCTTGCAGAACTTTGTGCCAGAAAGTCTAGATAGTGTTGCCGAGTTTGAGGCTCCACCATCTCCAGATTCCAGTTATAGTCAGAGGATTCCCTCGGAGGAAGATTTTGCTAAGGAACCTGCAGCGGTTCCACCGCAGATGGACCTAACAGTCCTGGGTATGGAGAAGTCAGATGAGGCATCTTCTTCAAAGCCGCAACACGTTGTGCTTAATCATCTTTTTATAGAGAAAGGATGGGCATCACAATCTGTGGTTGCACTCGGATTAACGCACAGGTTTCAGTCCAAATATGTAACCGTTGTTCTTTATAAGCCGCTCAAAAGGTAGCACTCCACTTTTCCATGCTTGACTTTGTAAAAAGTGTTTTAACATGTTGTAAAGGTTTTATGTTTACAAATTGCCAGTAGAGACAATGTGTGGCCATGTTTGGCTCTGATTGTACAACATTCATTAAATTTCAAGCATGTTTTAGTTATTGAAAATGTTTTTTTTTTTTTTTTTTTTTCAAATCTACAAATAGTTAGAAAGTTGAAAGTGTTTTGCAGTTTGTTTGGTCTACACATGCTTGAAAGACCATAAATCTACTAAGAATCAATAGCAAGGAATTTTATTGCATTGTACTCTCCAATTGGTAAAGGTCTACTTTTTTCTGCAAGAAAGTGAAGAGATAAATGACATTTATTTCTTTATTTATAAAAAATTTATAATTATGTTATTCAATTATGATAGTTCACCATCTAATGTAGCTTGTTGGTAGTGAGTCTTCGTTCATTCAGATAATGATCCAGGTTTAAATGGTTATGTTGTAAATGATATTAAAATAAAATTTGAGTGAAAATATTTTTATACACAAACGAAAATAAATGGCTAATGTTCGTACATTATGCAACTAAGATTATTAGTTGACTAGTAGATTTAAAATTGATCTTTCACTCATAGGAGAAGATATTTGGGTCGTGTGAGTAGTGTTTGATCTCCAATAAGTCGTGAGAGGTATCTTTACTATGTGAGTAGTTATCTCTGTTTATGGAAGTGGATATTCAGACTATATAAATAATGTTTGATTTTGGCGAATCGTAAGAGATCTTTAACTTATTAAATCAACTTAAAAATATATATATTGTGTTTCAATATATATATATATCTAAAGATTTTAAGTCGTATCCCCCTCCATGAATTTCGAACTTAAGTATAATATTTCAAAAAAATTATATACATATATAAAAACAAACATATATTTTTATATAAATTTATTTTGCATTTCCCTTCATGATTACTCATACAAGTTTCACCGAGTACCACATACAAATATTATTCTACTTCTAGTAGGGTAGTGGCAGAACGTAAAGGCAATGGGAATTAGAAAATAGTTTTAGAGAATAGCACAAACTTCACGAAAACGACGTCGTCTTCCACCGTTAACCTTGTCTTCTATAGACTTGGAATTGACTTTTCTCTGTTGAATCCTCATTTTCTTTCTTCTGTAATTCAAATTAAACAAATGTCTAACAAATCCAACTCTATTCAGTAGAAATGTAAATTTCAATAAATAATAATAATAAAAAAAGTTAAGAGTTGAAATTTATAAAAATAATAATTTTTCAGCACCGTCTTTTATTCACGAATTAAGTATTAGTTCATGAGCAAATTTCTTTGATTATTTATTTGTTCACAAACTATTTCGTCATTTATTCGTGAACTATTTAGTGCTAAAAATACTTAATTCTTCTCTTTTTTTATGGTTTTAAAATTTATATAGTTTTAAATTTTATACTTTGTTTACTGTTAGGAGAAAAAAGAAATCCCCACCTGAAACCCCAACTTTCCATTTATTTACATCACAGGTCCTATTATTTTACTATTTTACATTCTTTAATTAAAACTCAAAACATTCCTTTCGTTAATTATAAATAATTACAAAATGTAAAAAAGCAAAGACATTATTTTAGGAATATTTTATATGTGATAAATGACTTTGCCTAGTCAAAAGGTCGTCAAGAACAAAAGCATGAAAATTAGGAATATTTGAGTAGGAACCTAATTTCATTGTTTGCATCTTAATAATTGAAAACCACCATTCCTTTTGCCATAACGGGCCTATTAACTAATAAAAAATTAAAAATTAAAAAAATTTAAATTTTATTGGAAAGAGAATAACACGTTTCCTTAAATGAAAGAAAGAATTAAATTTCCAAAAAGAACTCAATACTTTTTTTTTCTTTTTAGAATTCACGTATATAAATTTTGATAACTTTTTGTAAACAATATAATACAAAAAATACAAAAAATCATTTTCCCTCTTAATGCTTCTCTATCTACAAACACAACTGGATTTATTCTTCGTTAATTTCCATTAATTCGAAATAATAGCATAATCTTACTTTTGTAGTTTTTTTTTTTTCAAAAATTATTTTTATTTATTGCACAGGGAGAATTGGTTACAGAATCATTAGCTAGAATTATAAATAACGTTGATTTTTTGAAAAGATAATTATGCTTTTCATTGAAAAATTTTACCAGAAACACATGCAGAAACCTTTATCAATCTCAAAGATGAGCACGAGCTTGCTTTAAAGTAATTCGTTTTTTCTCTTTTCTTTTCTTTTCTATTTCTTCTTAATCGTTATTTCGTGAAATTTTAAATTACCTTTTTCCTTATCGAGAAAACAATTAAATTATTAACAAAATGATGATTAAACGTTAGAATCGTAAATTTAATTTTAGATAATTATGTTTTATACCAGCATAGTTGAATTATGAAACCATTTTTACTTTTCACTAAAGCAAATGTAGTATAAAAAAAGGGGGGATTCTTCAAACAAGTGATATTCTCTGGCACCAAGAAATGGGCAAAGAATAATGAAAAGCTAGCCTGGAACATTACGATACGATATGATGCCCATTCCAAGGCCAACATATTAGCGAGCAATTCACAATCACAATCACAATCACAATCACGACACAAGTTGGGTATCTTTTCTCTAAAGAAAAAAATTGTTCTGAGAATCAAATTCCTGATTAGTAGGGTATAACGAGCTTGACCACGTTAGCGCCCGTAGGTGTTACAAAATCTAGTTCAGAAAATAGTTTCTTAATTCCTCATCCAATGTCTTTTACTTCTATCTTCTATCAACTTTGATACCGTCGGTTTGAATTCATTTTCATGATCATTCAAGATGCCTACTTTTGTTATTCGACCCCCTTTACTTTTAATCATGATTAACTGCGTTTTAGTAAAAAGGAGACAGCCTACTAAGACAGAAGTGAACCAAAACAGCTCAAACATAATCACAAGGGCAAAACACAATAACAATGCATGCCCAAGACAGGTCAGAAGGCGGATTTTCTCTAAACTGTGTCTATTTGGGTTTTCTACTCAGTCAATACAAAACAATTTTTGCAACCAAAAAATTTCCACGAAAAAAGGAGGCTATAACAAACAGAAACCAAGTTCCGGACAGGTTAATGGTTAGATAAGGCAATCTAAGCCTAGCTTTGACCTTCCAAGAGGAGGTTCCAACATTCTAGTTGACTGATCAAAACTCAAACCCGTGGATACCCTCCAATAGAATTAGAAGATCCGCTTAGCAAATATCTTGAACAATTTACCATCTTAATTTTCTCATTATTCTAATTCTCTATATTATAATACTAAATTTGGATGAGTATACCAATCAAACCAACTGCTCAATCATTAATTTTTTCTATTGGTTTCCATTTAACTCTCAAAATTAACTAAAAGGCCCAAGTGGCTCTATCAAGTATACGAAGATGTGTTCTACCAGCGGAATTTATGACAAAATTCCAGTAACTTAGAGAACTTACTAAACAATGCAATGCACGATGAATGACCTCCAAAAACCACTAATGACAACAGATTCATACACAAAACAAAACCAAAAAAAAAAAAAAAGAGTAACGAAAAAGTACTAGAAGATTAAAATATCAACAAAATTAGTCACTCATAAGAAAAACAACGAATGTCGCAATTGTTCTAAGTTCAGAATGCCAAAGGAAAAAAGGAAATACCAAATGTAAAAGATAAGACACTAACAACCCAAACTTCTAACCAGGAAAAAAACAGACAAGTCTGATACTAAGGACAATACCACAAAACAATGCAAACATGAAAACAAACAACCACCCAACCAAAGCTAATAACACCAACTGATGATGTCCTATTGGGAAATAAAAATCTCATCAAACTTATCTGCCTTTTTCCCATTTTTGCTTCTTTAGTCTTTTTAATTCTCAGTTATGGTTGAGAGGTCTCACTTGGCCATCATGACTTTGACAAACTCCTCATAATTGATTTGGCCATCACCATCCACATCTGCCTCACGGATCATCTCATCAACTTCTTCATCCGTCAGCTTCTCACCAAGATTTGTCATCACATGGCGAAGCTCAGCAGCAGAAATGAATCCATTCTGGTCCTTATCAAACACCCGGAAAGCCTCCTTCAGCTCTTCCTCTGAATCAGTGTCTTTCATCTTGCGGGCCATCAGGTTCAGGAACTCAGGAAAGTCAATTGTACCATTTCCATCAGCATCAACTTCATTAATCATGTCTTGAAGTTCTGCTTCTGTGGGGTTCTGCCCCAGTGACCTCATGACAGTACCAAGTTCCTTGGTAGTGATACAGCCTGTGAAAAATCTCATAATTAATGCAATTGTTGAAGTCAGAAACAAATATAAGCATAAACAAGCATCTTCACGCCAAAGTTAACCTTTTCCTGAATTAGACTGCTAGTTTGTGGAAATTAAATAATTATTCAAGACCACGACACATATAAGCATCATTAACATTTTAACCAAACAACACTGTTATAAAAACTTGTCAACATAGCAGGTAGCAACATTAGCAAACACATATACGATAAAATTAACAGCTGAAAACAAAACACAAACACGGCAACACAAGAGCAACATTGAAACATAAACAACTGTGTTTGAAATGACATTTGCATAAACAGGTAAAAACTCTACAAGACAACAAACGACAACTTGAAAGCTTCATGAATTGGTTTCAGTGACCCTTTCAGGAATTCGAAAGCAAGAGACAACATCATTGAATAACACTCTAGCTGAAAAGCCGAACACACTAGCAAAAGCTCGACAATACAAGACACAGCAACATTGAAAAGTACAAGTACATGAATGTGTTCAAATTAACTGACCACGCTAGCAAACACTTGCCACGCAACATGTAAAATAAAATTACATGTATGTTTTCCGATTAACAATAAATCGCACACACTTGCTAAAACCATGTCGGGACAAGTGGCAGAAACATTTACATACTACTAGTGAATGCAATTCGAGTTTATTAAAAACAAAACTGTAAGTACGAAATTCAAAGATCTCGATCTTCCATGATACACCTCCGGGAAAAAAATGCACTCATAATCCAAACAAATACACACCAGCGTATGTACTAATCAAAGACGAATAATACCACCACCACGACGATAGCGACACTATGACACCACGTAATCAATCTAAAAGGCCAAGACCACTAAATCGAATATTTCAGACATCAACAAGACACTGATGCATCATCATTAAATTCTAAACTAAAGTTATTCTAGAAGACAAAGGCAATCTCAAGATTCCACCGCCTAATCGAACCATCCACAACTTCTATTAGGTCAAAGCATGTAAAACACAATCTACACTCAACAGAGACACATTTTCTACAACATGAATCAAGAAACGAAACAGCATGGAGAAAAAAGATCAACACATTCGAATCATTCAAGCAAGCGAATAGGATCCAATCGAACAACAACGACGAACGATCTACAACATCCGAAACAGATCAAAGCGACAAGATCTAGAAAACCTAGATCCAGAGGAAATAGAGATCTGAGAGGAATAACCATCGCCGTCCTTGTCGAAGAGGCTGAAAGCTTCCTTGAATTCAGAGATCTGGTCGTCGGTGAGCTGATCTGCCATTTTCGATCTGTGTTTGTGTGTCTCTGTGTGTGTGTTGTGTGGTTCTTTTTTTCTGTTGGGGGGGGGAAGGAGAGGAGGGTTTATCGGGTGTCGAAAGTGAATGTGGAAAACCAGATTGGGGGGGTATTTATAGACCACACTGTAGGCGTATGGACCGTTTTCTTTGTTTTATTATCTTTTTTCAGGCATCCGATTCTCTTTTGCACTCTTTTACTGTTTTGCCCTTCGCTTTTCTTGCCGCTTATGTCAACAATATATTCCCTTCTCTTTTTTTTTTTCGTGTATTTAGTATTTACTAGTGGCGGAAACCGAACCCAACCAAAACCCAAAAAAGAGTTTTTTATATAGAAAACGAAAGCGATTACGTTCGATTCGGTTTGATTTGATTCAGTTTTTTATATACAAAAAGTAGATCTAAGTGTCACTATTAGTTATATTTTAATTATATATAGAAAAAAAAAAAAAAAAAAGTCTTCACAGACTTGAGTTCAAAACTTGGACCTTGATTATGTAGTTAATTCACGAGGGGAATCGAATCATCATATACTTTAACCATAAGCTTAAACCTTTTGTTAAACCTTATGAGTTTATTGCTTGTAATTCCGATTATTTATTTTATAAGACTATATTTTGATAAATTCATTTTAATTTATTGACACCAATGATCAAGTCTATTGGGTCTAGAAATCTACACACACCCCAATGGGAGAAATCTTCCTGCACAAACTAGTATATGTTTATGATGGGATGGAACTCGAATTCGTATTACTAACGTAAAGGAAAAATGTATCAACCATTTGAGATACGAGTAATTATGCCCTTTAATTAGAATCCATTAATTTATATGTAATTTTAAGTGCATAGTACAGTCAAATTTGTAACTTTCTTAAATAAATAAAAAATTTAAAATTAATAAATGGTAAATAAAACAACCATGTTGACCTGTTTTATATGAATAATTATTTCAAAAAAGAAGAAGGCTTATGGTTAATTGTTTTCTTCTTTATGACGGTATTTTTATTCAATATGAGATAAAGTACCAATATAATATGCACATAGTGCAAATAATTGCACATTTTATCACTAAAATGTTAACTAAATATGTAATAAAGAAGTGAAATATATTTAGAGTAACCCATAAGATCATGTCTTATTATTATGTAAAAAAATTTTAGGGTGCGCCTACCATAGAGGACGTGTTCAAAAGAGTTGGAAAGTCAGAGATGGAAGAAAGATGGCTTACAACTTTTTCTTGACCAATAAAAAAGTATGATTAGAATTGCTTTCAATATATTTAAGATGCCTCTACATATAGGATATGTTTGCCATACATAACTAAATTATTACATTTCTTTTTTTTAAAAAAAAAAGAAAAAAGAAAAAAACAGACTTATTACATTAAACACCAATGACCAATTAAAAGAAAAAAACTAACTTATCACATTAAATACCAATGACCAATTAAAAGAAAAAAACTGACTGATGACATTAAATACCATTGACCACATAATGTCTCTTGTTATTGTTTTTTTTCCAAACAATATTGAATTAATTAATTTTAGAGATCTTCTATCAAAAACATACTCGAGGATTAATATGTCAAACTAGAGCAAATGAGAAAGCTTCTATCAAAAACTATTGCCACATAGAAGCAAGGTATCATCAGCGTATTAGGTTTGGTGCCTTTAAAATGGGGAAAATTTCAATTTCTTTTATATATTTTGAAAAACCTTCACTTTTTTAAACAGTAATTAATTTATGAACCTGTTTTCTCTAAAGTTTTAAAAAATTCATCAGTTTCATCATTGACGTCAGTCAACCGTTGGTCAAACACAACGGTGATAAGGTATTTTGGATGTTTAAAACTCCAAAAAAATCTAATTATTGAAAAAAAATTAAAAAAATGAAAGATTTGGTTTTAACCTAGATCCTCAATCAAAGCAAGAAAAAAAACCACTCATACACACACAAATGAAAAAAAATGAAAGATCTAAGTTCTTCAAAAGATCTGGGTTAAATCGAATCTTCATTAAAGTAAAAGGGAAAAGAAACTAATAATAGAAAAAAAAAAAAAAAAAAAAAAGAGATATGGGAAAATTTCAATTCCGTCCATATATTTTGAAAAACCTTCACATTTTTAATTGTGAATTAATTTATGGACTCGTCATCCTTAAAGTTTCAGGAAATTCATCAGTTTCATCCTTAATGCCAATCAACTGTTGGTCAAACATAACACCGGTGGAGGTATTTTGGACATTACAAACTCTTAAAAAACAATTATTGAAAAAAAAAAACGAAACAAAAAATAAAAATAAAAATCCAAATCTTCGATTAAAGCAAAGAAAGAAAAATATCTGCAAATTGAAAATAATGAAAGACCTAGGTCGTTTAAAAGATATGAGTTTAACTCAGATCTTCAAACCAAAAACATAAATTAAAAAAAAAAAAAAAACTAGATTCAACTCAGATGTTTAAAGTTTGAAGATCTAAATTTTATTAAAACGAGAATAAAAAAACAAAACTCAGATTTTCACTTCATCCTCAACAACTATCACTACTATTTATCATGATCTTTTCACCTTCAACAATCGATCCCACCACCACTTATTAGTACCCCCAACCTTACGTCTTTCTTTACCTCTCATCGGCGGTGCCTGTTGTCTCCTCCATCTATCCTACCTATATCGCCCTCGTTTACTCCCTCCCCTAGTACCAGATTGGTAAACGATTTGGTGAAACTAGCTATTAGTACTAGGTTAGTTTAGGTGTGAGCTTTCTTAGCAAGTTTGTTCAAATGCTTGATTGCTTCATTGAGGTCATTATGGAGAAACTACCCATCACACATCATCTCAATAAATTGGCGCTTTTTATTGGTAAGTCAATCTTAAAAATAGCTGACGATGCACCAATTTTTGTACACATGGTACAAGCACATATTCAGTAACTCTTTAAACCGTTCTTAGATCTGGTACATGGTTTCATTATGTTTTTAGGAAAAGATAGAAATATGTCGCTTAAGGTTATTGGTCTTATGGTACAAAAAATATTTGTTAAAGAAAGTTTGGGTTATCTCTGCCCATGTACCTATGGATCTCGATCTCAAAGAGTATAACTAACTCTTTGCTTTTTCTTTTAGGGAGAAAGGGAAAAATTTCAACCTTAATGATTCTACTATGTTGGGTTGGCTATGAAAAGTGGTCATTACCTCTTCAAATTCTTTAATATGCACATATGGATTTTCATTATCTAAACCGTTAAGGGTAGACAGTTGTTAGATCATTTCAGACTTGAAATCCAATCATAGTATATCAAAGGGAACATTATGCACTATGGTGTGGCAAGGCGGGTAAGGTGCAAGTAGGGTAAGGTGCAAGTAGTCTTTTGATAACCTAATTGTTCTTGTCTTAATTCATGTTGGTGGAACTAGAAGATGAGCTCCATGATGAATCAAATGTGGTTTCACTAACTACATTAGAAAAATTCTAATTCAGTTCTCTTAAAAAAAAATCTTTCATAAAATCAACAAAAAAAAAAAAAAAAACTTTCACATTAGGCTCTAGGTCGATACATAAACCCTATGCACTTTTTTTTTTTTTTTTAAAAAAAATCTTAAAAAAAAAAGAGAGAGAAAGAAAAATAAATAAAAATATAATACAATTCTTAAAAAAAAATTTGTTAGAAGATGGAAAACAAATAGAAATAATAATTAAAAATAAATATTCACAAAATAAAATAAACAAATAAATAAAAGAAAAATAGAAATAAAAACTTAACATTTTCGAACCTTGGTTGCCTTGGCAACGACGCTAAATTTTGCTCAAGTCCAAAATATTACTATTGGTTAAGCAGTTGTCATAGGTTAGCTTTTAAGTATTGATCCCACATAGAAAATAAAAAACAAGAAAGGCTATTGAGAAACAGTAAGATTCTAAAGAAAAATAAAGAAGAAAAATTAAATCGAGAAATACTTGTGAAATTTAAACAGAAAATAATTGAATAAAACAATCTAAAAAATAGTAACAACCAATAAGGAAAAAACAAGACGTTGAGGTTCACTTAATTGTTCATTCTACTATTACCAATTTTAATTTCTAATTACTACTCAATTGCACGTTCCACTTCCCAAACCAAAAATTGGAAAAGATAAATTTGATAAACAAATAAAAAATAAAATAAATAAAGGAGATTCTTTCCAATTAAGAATGAAATCATATCTATTTTATAAGCTCTCTAAGATCAACAATATTAGAGCATCTCCAATACTCTCATGAATTATGTAAAAATTATATATCACATAAGATAAATAGACATTAAATTAAAATAAATTTCTCCAATACAATTATCATTCATCCATGTAAATTGAAGTGACAAAAAAAAAAAAAAGATATTGTCAAGATGACTATCTATTTTCAGATGGTATGTTAGACACTCATATTAACAAATCAATAATTATTTAATTCTAATTTTCAAATTTAATTAAAAAAAAAAAAAACATGGACACATTAAATGGAATATATAGAAGCATTAAATGGAAGCACATAGAAACATTAAATGAAAATATATGGAAGTATTAGAGAATAATTTTTCAATTTGATTGTCTATATGTCATAGAGGAAGTAAATTCCTTTATATTGATGACATTACATTTTTTTTTCATAACACAATCCATGAGGACATTGGAAATGTTTTTACAGTCAAACATTAACTTACAAAAATATCTATCCAGAAACCTGTAATTTCAACATGAATTACATAAAGAAAACTTGACTAAAATTATATGAAGCTATACAATATAATTCCTGGAATTAAAATTTCAAACAGAGTTTAAACATGAACATCAAATAACTTAAATGAAATCAAACTAGAAGAGCAAAAAATTTACAAAGAATATCACTTCTCAACCTCACTCTAAATTTAGCCTAACTTGCTTGTTGCAAATGGAAATCAACAAGTCACTCTCTTTCTCTGAACACTAATTAAAACTCTGTTTCCCTCTAAATTGGTGTCTCTGACTGTGGTACCTGGCATCCTATATATAAAAGAAAAAAGGCCTCCAGACAACATGACTTCACATAACAAATTCAATTTCGTAATATTCCCTTCAAAATCTGCTCAAAATCTTCTTCATATTTATCGTGAACCCATACACCATTTGGACCAAAATCATCACAACACATTGTCACTTTTCAAGTTCGAAAAACAAATCATCCCTCATCCATCTGGGACCGAAATATGAGGAATCAAAGAAACCAGTAGCAAGATAAGCTACCCTAGTGAAAAAACCAGAAGCCGAAAATCAATTTGCAAACATGCCGGAAATAATGAACTTTAGTGATAAAAATATCACATTAAATTGCATATTTCCACTAAGACAATCAATTTATTAATATTAAATACGTATTTTCATGGATTAATCAATTACGGTCATTTCATTTGAGTTCGGATCTATGTATTTATTTAAAAGAGGGCACGTGTGTAACCCTTTTTAGAGGTTGATTTATATTGTTTTTGATCCATATTTGTTGTTGGTTGAGCATGGATTTGTAATTTTTGTAAATTTTTTTATTATAAAAGACACCAGAAATGAGTTTGATTTAGTTATTAAATGCATGGGACCCAAATATATGAGTAAATATGTACCAATTCGGGACCAATGTCTAGGAATTCGAGACCTAATTAGATTTCAGTCGGCACCAATATGTAGGAATTTGACACCTATTTTACTTAATTCGGGACCTATTTGTATTTCATTTGGGACCAAGTGGTACGGATTCAGGACATAGTTTAATTGAATTTGGGACCTATGTCAAAGAATTCGAGACATTTATAATTCATTCTGGACCAATATGAAGGAATTTAGGATCAATTTACTTTAATTCGGGACCAACTGATGAGAATTCGGGCCTAGTTAAAGATCTGAGGACCTATTGATTTGATTTTTAGAACTTCATTAATTACTTTTGAAAATACACCTTGTTAGAACTTCCTTAATCAGTTTGGCTTGGGCATGGTGATCGGCTTAAGAGTTGGGGGGTGGTCACTGTTACTTCCTACGACTAAGCCATATAGGGCAGGAGTGAGATGCGATCTGCATGCTTAGGGGTGGACAAAAAATGGGGAACCGTATTGGTCGAATTGAATCGGATTAGATTGAAAATATCAGTTTTGAATTTGTATTCTGTTCGGTTTGGTTTGAGTAAGAAAAACCAATTCGACTCAAAACTAAAAAATTGGGATATAAAAGGTTCACAATTAAAAAAAAAATAACTTGACCCGAAAATTGAACTAAACCGATCCAAGTCGGTTTGATTTATTCATACAACTTGGTTAGATTTGATTTTCTATTTCAAAAATCGATTTTAATTTTTATTATTAGTTCGATTCGGCTTTACCCGACATCCAACTGAATCGAATTGATTCGTGTCCATCCTTAAATGGGATGCAGTAGTACTGACTAATTATGACCAAAAGTCAAAAAGCAAAAGGTCATCTCACTAATTGCTTGCAAGAGAGGAGAGGAGGTTAGGGTTATAGAAAAAGCAGAAGCTCATATCACTAATTGCCTGCAAGAGAAGAGACGAGGTTAGGGTTTAGGGGGAAAAACAAGGAGGGAATTGGAGGAAATCAGATGGATGGGCTTTCTAATGCATTCGCTGTTTTAGAGCTTGACGCTGAAGATAGTCAGATCCAACCTCCTCCTGCTCCTCCTCCTTCTTCTTCTTCCTCTTCTTGCAACTCAAATTCAAAGACCCCTCTCGATTTGAACGACTATAAAATGCCGCTTGTCTGGATTGACTTGGAAATGACTGGTAATCAATCCCTTCATGGTTTCTTTCTCTTCGTCAATTCATCATCTTATTATCTCATTAATTATCATGCTACGTAGGTTTGAATGTTGAAGTTGATCGCATACTGGAGATTGCTTGTATTATTACTGATGGAAAATTGAACAAATCCCTCGAGGTACGTATTTTCACATATTTTCTTCTTTTTAATATATATATAGAGAGAGAGAGAGAGAGAGAGAGAGAGAGAGAGAGGGAGAGATAGAGCGAGAGTTTTTATGGTCAGAGTGTAGTATCTTTTAGATTGTTAGGACCACTAATTTCAGTTATTCATTGCATTTAATCAAATACGAGAGACAAATGTTTTTAGGAGAGAGAATGCAATGAATGACTGAGATTAGTGATTCTAAGTAGAATGCACTGATCATAGAAGCTCTATATATATATATCATGTTATATTATTGATTTAAGTAATTTGTTTAGGGCCCTGATTTGGTCATCCATCAAAGTAAAGACTGTTTAGAGAGAATGGGAGAGTGGTGTCAAAATCATCATGCTGCTAGTGGTATGTTGCATTACATAATTGGTATTGCTTTGTCCTTTTTTTTTTTTTTTTAATAATTATTTGTATGTTTTTGCATTATTATTGTATATGTGTACGAAAGTATGATGAACGGTTTAAAATTTAATATTTTACTTTAGGGTTGACAAAAAGAGTGCTTGAGAGTACTATGACAGAACAAGAAGCCGAAAAGCAGGTCTGTGATAACTAAATTAAGTGGTAAGCTATGAATCTTTAGTTTTATTATACATGATTTGAAGCTTTTGTCATTTCTGAACTCTTAGTGGTGGTGTTAATCTTATTTGGATTTTTTTTATATGTGGTCACACTGTTCTGTTCTGAACACTTTTTAGATGGATAAATTGAACATTGGACAATCTTCTGTTCTGAAGGGTTAATTTGAATGTAAGTAAGAATGATTGTAAGGGAGGTAACATGGGAATATCACCACTGTGAGCTTCAAAGACAGTTGGTATTACTTTATGCAAAACTTGACTTGTGTATTTTTGTTGGTAGCAAATTTAAACAATGTAGTAAAGGAAGAAAGGGAGTTTATACAAGAAATGACCAAATTATTCACAAAAAATGAGACAAAAGAGACAAAATTGTAGATCACAATGTCAGTAAGAGATAGAACAAAGTATCTATTATGGAACTGCTAAAAATATTCATGTGAGAATACGAAGGGAAAAAAAGAACAATATAGAATCCCCTTACAGATTTATGTTCTCTTAATTGATAAAGAATGAATGAGAAAAAGGCTTTGTTGACAAACAAACAACCAACAATTTAAAAGCTCTACTTGTAGAAACTCTACTTCTAATGATATTCTAAAAGCTCGACTTGAAGAAACCATAGCAAATGAACCTCAATTCTACACTACTTAGAGAGAAATGCATTTATCTTTTTAACTGCTGATCTCTTCTCAATCCTCTCAACATTGGATTCCAAAAACTTACTGCCCCTAGGTTTGCCTCCCTAAGGGTTAAGTAATTTAGGGCCAGCTCCCCATAACACAGGGCACTTGGTCAACTAAGCTCCCTACAGTGCCTTCAGGGACAATAAGTGCCACCAATCTACTTGTCATCATCCTGACTTTTTTTAAGGCCTGAAAAATTACTAAACAACTTCACAATAATGTATAATTTTTGCTTGCCTTAAAAAATAAAAGGGCTAATCCGCAAATGGTACATGATGTTATAAATCATGTCTTTACCATGGACAAGGCCCTGCATTTGATTGTGTACCCTAGCCCTCTCCAGTAGCCTTCTTAGCATCCACTACCAAGATGAATGAAAATGGAGATAGGGGTTCCTCTTGTCGAAAACCCCTGGTGGCTCTATCTTGCTTCTCTATTGGGGCTTTCAAGATGAAACTGAAAAAAGCCCAAAATGATGAGGTCATTAGCTTTATAATCAATCTTAAACTCTATATCATGATGTTCTACTGTTCTGCAAATTGCAACAGAATCCAAAAGCACCGTGGGTTCTAAAAAAGGTGTCTGCTTCCTCTTTCAATCTCAAAGATAGCATCTTCACGACTTCACCAACACCTTAGAAATGGGGCATCAGACTAATAGAACTAAAATTATTGCCTTTACAGGAACTCTTTCTTTCTTACCCATGTGTTTATGAGTTGACTCAGCGATTTTGGTAGAATCTCCAGAACAGAAATCAAATACCTCTTTATATTCCCCGGCAGCATTGAAAAGCCAAAATAAAATTGTGCATCGAAAGTTTTGTTTAATGCTTTCTCCTATCATTTTTTTTTTCTTTCTTTTTGTAATTTTTCTGCAATCTAATTGCTCTATACGTTATCTTTGTTGAATGTTTTTTTTTCTGTTTTCCAATATAATTGGTCATGTGCTTTGATATTGCAGGTTATAGAATTTGTGAAGAAAAATGTTGGTACATTCACGCCTCTTCTGGCAGGGAATTCAGTTTATGTTGATTTTATATTTTTGAAGGTAATGTAACATCATTATCCTATTTTTCCTATCAAACATCCCCTTTACTTTTGAAATGACTTCTATGTACAATTTGATTATGTAGGTATCTCAACTTTTTTCATTATCATCAGGTGTCCTGCATAATTTATATATTTCAGGGTTCAACTAGTCTTAAGTTTGCTAAATCATCTTTTTCCTAGTAAGCAAAAATTAATTATCAAGAGAAAAGCAAAAAGAAAAAAATAAGATGAAAGGATTCCAGAAGCAAAGAACATCAAAACCAAAACTACACACCTGCAGAAAAACAATGTTGCTGTGTTAATTACATTATTGATGAAAAATACTATATCCCCCAAAATTAAAAAGAATGCCTCCCCACTTTACACCACAATCTCTTCCCAAAATTCTGATGACACAATACCCTTAAAAATTACCAAAAGCAAACTTTATCCCAAAATGAACTCGAATCCTCTCTTTTGGAGTTTTAAAAATAATTATACTCCTTTCCATCCACACAATAACAAACAAAGCCATAACAGTGCATCCCCAAAGATGTTTTGCTTTCTTACCCATCAAACCAAAAGGCTATCAGCTTAATAGACTTTCTGTACTATGGTTGTATCATCTTATACCATTTTTTCCTCATCAAGACATTTTTTTTCTCATCGAGACAATAATGAAAAAAGTTTGATCTACTTCATTTTTTTAGAAGAAAAGTTTGATTCAAAGTTGCATTTTTGGAAATGAAAAGCAAAATTGTGCAAAGTTATTATGGCCTCATATTGGGCTGTTTTAGCATTTTTTTTTTTTTTAAAAGCCTAATGAAACCCATTCAATTCTTGAGTAGGGTTGAACAATTAAAATCAAGCCTCTCATGGCTCTTATTGTCTTGACAAAAGACAAAATAAATGTATAATTATATTCATTAGTATCATATAGGATGTAACAAATGTGTTTTTGGGTTATGTGCTTGCATCTTTGACAATTTAATGGTAATATTTTAGGATTTAGGAATAAAACATTTTGAACAAGTGTTAAATGATAAAAAAGGAAAAGTGTCAATATGAATATGTGAAACTTGTAGGCAAGATTGGAGGATCTCAAGCTTACTTCTTTGTTTTGAGGTTAGGCAGCCATACCTTGCCTACTTAATGCTTAAGCTTGGCCAGACTTATATTTGAGTTACACATATTATTGCCTAATCTCATCTATTTGTTATCACACGTCATATGATGTCATTAAATCTTAAAGATTTTACCCTTGTCAAAAAGAAATAGTGCAATCATGACTTCAGAAATATACTCAAATTCATATGTAAAGAATATAATTGAAATATATCATAGAAAAATGTCAATTTAGTATTATAAAAATAGTTTTATAATATGCCATGTCTTCATGCCCTGAAGTAATTTAGTTATTTAGTTTTCATGTCTCCATGTCAGGCACTGTGTCCTTGAATCTTCGTTGACTATTAACACCTGTGCCAGTATCCACCAAACGTTCTAGTTTTTCCAATCCTGCTAGGACTAGGGGTCTTGAGATATTAAATGACAGCTATAAACTTTGATTGCCAAATTTTCTTTGGATGAGATATAAAGGTTTAATCACATCTTGAGACTCACTATTCAGATCTGTGGATCAAAATTGTGGCCATTGCCAGGTTACTAGAAATGACCATCGTACTCCTAAAACCTAATATAGCAGAACTGAAAAATGAACTAACTTCATATTCATACCGATACAGAGCAAGCCTGAACTAAGACAGAGTATAGACTATAGGTCATCTAATATTCTTGTAGGATGGTGATGCTAAAATGTATGCTTAAATGATCTGAAGTCATCAGATTTAAGGGCTGGTTCACTGGCCACAAGTTTATTTTGTTAAACTTTAAGATATGTTAGATGGTTGGGGTGAGTCATTACTTTTACAGAATGGACTTTATACACCTTAAATTTCTTCATCTGCTCAACCATCTGTATTGTCATGTCACTCTACTCTACTCTCTCCGTAAACCATGCCACGTTATTGTGTTTTCTTCTCTTTCATCTTCACTCTCCTCTTTAATTGCATATTTTTCCCAAACATGAAGCTGAAGTTTTGCTTAATTACTAGAGGTCAAAAGCCAGAGAAGTTGAAGAAATATAAATATAAAAGAAAGAAGAATAAGCCAGAATCAGAAAGGAAAAGAGTGTGGAATTTGAAACTACAGAAGAAAAGAACTTATGGATTTAATTTGATCTTGTCTCTTCAAATTTTCATCCTATCCTATTTTACTTCATGGATTATGGGTTAGATTTTTTTTTTTCCTTCATGGATTTCACATGAAAAAATTTCACAAGTCTTGCCATGAGACCCTATATGATTATTGAATCAGAGTCACCAAATGTAACTATTGTTAAGAGAGGGAGAGAGGAGTGAGAAGTGAGAAGGGATGAGAGACAAAATATAGCATAGGAAGTGGACAGAGGGACATGAAGCATGGTGAGAGTGAGAGATGGATGTAGGACAAGGTCTATAAAAGCTTTTCCCTTTTACAATAGTAGTAAACTTGTGTAAGATCTCGTGTCAATTTTTAAGGCTGCAGATTCTACCCCATTGTTTGTATTTTATATCCTCATTTTTGTGCTTTAGATTAATTAAACTTGGTTTTAGATAAAGTTCTACGATAAGATGTGCTCTAATGACTTTGTTGAAAAATTATGGGTACAATATGATATAGTAGATATAAAAGAACAACGTGAACAGACCTGTACAGGGGGGTGTTATTTGTTTTGCAATGATGCTATGTTGCTATTGCAACAGGTGTGGTTTTTTATTTCACTATGTCTCTTGTTTTCTCATTTATATTAACAGATCTTTACTACTAAAGACAAAAATCCTTGTTTTTAATAAGCTAAAGCGGGCTTTAATTTTACAAATGAATTCTGTATCCTAACTTTGGCTGCATTTTCCAATTTGTAATATGCTTCCTCTTGTCTTCATTAATTTTTATCAATTTAGTTGTACTATATCTCCTAAAGATCTCAAACTTTGCAGAAATACATGCCAGATTTGGCTAGTATTTTCTCTCATGTAGTTGTCGATGTTAGCAGTGTCAAGGCTTTATGCATTCGCTGGTATCCAAGAGGTAAGTTTCTTACATTACCATTAAGTCTAAAATTTAAATCTGTTTTCTTAAAGATAACATGAATTTAGAATGCCTTCTCTTTATACCTCTTTACATCCTCAGTAGATTGTTTCTGAGATTTTTAATGAAACATAGTTGAATTTTAACTGGTAGCTGAAATAATTTTATGTTTTTGAAATAATATAGAAAGGTATACTCCTATTGTTAGATTTATGAACAGTGCATAGTTTTAGTTACTAAAGTTACAGTAACAAAGAATTTTGAAATTATTCTCGGGGATTGTCATGCGAAAAGGATTAGGAAAGACATATCAATTCCAGTTGTCAGGATTATATAATTTACATATGCTTTATGCACATGTAATTTATGTTTTCGTTAGCTTGATCCTTTTTTTGGATAAGTTTGCCATGTTTGATACAAAATGTAAAGAGTTTTAAATACTATATCTGGGCCATTTCCTAATAGTTTTAAGTTTTTGGGTTTGGTGATTATTGACATGCTATTAGAGCGTCAGTTTTCCTCAAGTGCTTGGGTTGAGTTTGTCCACAGGATAAGGCTTTCATGTTAGGTGGTGTATTACATTGTTTAAATACTATAATTTAACATTTTTCCTAATTGTTTAAGCTTTTGGGTCAAACGGTGAGGATTCTAACTTACCTGTTTACATCAAATGTTTTATGTGATATTGGTCTTAAGAACTTATTTTTGGTTAATACGTTGATCTAGTTCTAACTAAACCATATGTATGTCGGCTCAAGAACCTGTAATTATCTGTATCTTTTATACCAAGGCCATTCGTGGAAATGTCTGCATGTCCCTTAGGTTAGAGAATCCAATTGCATAATTGTAGCCAGAGGCTTAAAATTTTATATTGGTATTATATGAATTTATGATAAATAGATGAGTATTGTTTATTTGATTGAATATGTGATCAAAATGTGTCTTTTACTTGTCTTCTCTTTGATGTGGCGTTATCATGACTGGAACTTATCATGAGGCCATAAACATTAAATTTATTCAGCAAGTAAAATTAATATAATGAGATAAATTTCAACTTATTGGAAATTTGTTAGTTTTTCTTCAAATGAGAGATATATGGAAGAATGAGATTGAGGATCGTTATTGAAATAATCTGAAAGCGGTAAGTTGACACATAAGCATCTTTTTGTTTATGTGATTAACTATATGCATGCTTATCTATGTGTACTTGAGCTGTTTGCTTAAGTATAGTGGTTTGTCTTAATGCTGGTTTCGGTCTTCGTGAGAAAAGTTGCGAAAGCAAGAAAGAACCCAGTATCTTCTGACTTTCAACTTAAATTTTGAAAACCAGCTGAGTGTATGAAGTGTCAGTGTTGGGTAAAGCAATTAGAAAATGGGGATGATAAATTAAACTGAAATGAAGACCAGTTCTGGCTTATAGTGTTTAAACCACCCAATCTTGAGATTTTGAAACATTGCTCTGTGGTTATACCTTGTATGTGTGCTCAATAATTGCTCATATTAAGACATGGTTGACATGGAGTAGTTTTGTTTATTAATCAACGATGGTCGCTTCACTTGTACAGATAACAAGAAAGCCCCTTCGAAGGAGAAGAAACATAGAGCATTGGATGATATCAGAGAAAGCATCAGGGAACTCAAATACTACAAGGAGAATATATTTAAGACCAAGTCAAAGAAGTGATGCGAATAAATTTGTATATATTTATTTATCAAAGAGAGCTGAGGTTTCTTGTGTGTATTTTTATTGCAAGTTTCTCATCCAGAGCATTTTGTCATGTCTGTGCAATTGACTCTTTAATTAGCAGGCATATGATTGTGTAACATTAACAGGGGTTATCCATTGTATGTTGTGAATTGCGGAATATTTATTGGCTCACTTTTCTTGCTGGCCGCTAATTGTTTTCTTCAGTTATATGTCAGGGGCTTCGAATTTGCACACATCTTGGTCTAATGCGGTGACTACAAAATTAATTGGGTCTCTCAACCATAAGTATCAGGATTCCTGGGTTGAGAGACCCTTTTACTTTAAATGCCCCTTAAAACGGTACGTTGTACAAGAAATTCCTAGGAATTCAAAAGCTAGCAATACAATTCTCTTTGTGAAGAAAATCTATCATGGGACATTTAGTTGGTGTGTCATATTAATGTTGGTATAACTTTATAATAATAATGTGATATTTGATGTATATGTATTTTTTTATAAAAAATTAATATTAGTGCAACATTTTAATAGTAACGTGACATGTGGTAGGATGTTTTGAATGACAATTTTTTTGTAAAGAAGGAAAAACATAAACATTAATTTTTTAATACAAGATGGAGCCGTTCAAGCTTTCTGTTGGGGATGTAATTGATTTGCTCCATCTCTGACGGGTCTTCATCTCAGAAGGAGCCACGGAGGTGGAGCGATCTGCTCCATCTTAGATGGAGCAGTTCGCTCTATATTTGATGGATCTTGATTTTTCTTTTTTCTTTTTTATTATTTTGTGATTTTTTATTGAAATGATTTTGTTATTTTTGGAGTTTTTTGGATTATGCTGATCTGGGTGTTGATGAAGATTTACATCCTTGATGATGTTGAACAAGATGTAGGTCTGTGTTGTGTTCAATATTTGGGATGAATACGAAGATGAAAATCAAGGTTTGATGAAGATGAAGGATGAAATTAAATTTGATAAATTATTGAAAATTTAGGTTTGATAAAGATGGAGGATGAAATTGAATATGATCCATGATTGAAAATCTGGATTTGTTGAAGGTGAAGCATGAAATTAAATCTCATAAATAAAATATTCATAATATATAAATAAAATAATTATAACATAATATAATCAATTAAATATATTTTAAAGGGTAGTTTAGACTTTCAAACAAATAGTAGGATCAATGGTTGAATCGAACCATTGACCATTAATGTCGAGAAATTGGTGCAATAAACACCAAAAGTTCCGTCCAATTGCAATAGCACACCTCAAGGGAGTTTGTGCAATTTACCCTTTTTTTCATTTTGTTTTAATAATTTTCAAATTAAAAAATATATATTTCTTATTTAAATTAAAAATAACAAAATTAAAGGGCATTTTGATCATTTCATATATTTATCAAAAGGCCTTTAACGGTTGAATAACGGCAAAAGTGATTTGTATTTCAATTATGAAAGTTTCAAGAAAGTTACTGTTATTATGATTAAAATTATCATAATGATGCAATTTCATTAAACATCGAGATGGTATTAATGCAATTTTCCCTCTTTTAATTATGATTTTGCTTTCATAAAATTTAAGATTTTATATGAAATGACTGTTATGTCCTCTAATCGTACCAACACTTATAACAGAAGATTTGAGACTAGAAAACCCAAAAAATAAGAAAAAAATACAATTCTGGATTGCAATATTATACAGGCTAGGGGTTGATAGTGTAATTTTCCCAATTTTCATTGACGGTCTCAGAAAGACAGGCCGACTTATTAAGGGTAACCTTGACATGTGTATACAAAATTATTTACTTGCTGATTGTTAAAACTGATACCAACTAGTTTCAAAGTACCAAATTGCAATCACCACCAAATATAATTTAACGATTAAAAACACTCATTCAATCTAATAATGTCCTAAATTAGAATAATTACATCACATATAGTAATAATAAAAAAATTGCATGTTCATCATTATGTGTTACAATCCCCTCTTCCTCCTGTTACAAATTCTGCAATGTTCTCAAATGGATGCTTTACAAATTGTAGTCAATATAATATAATACCAGAACAAATCTCAAATCATACTTTGATTGTATATTTAAATAACTGGGATCAACTAGTAAAAATTAAATAACTTCCACGAGAAAGAAATGGATCTTATATATATTAACACAAGAAATTTCATTAACAATTTATTGTCTTTGAAATGATACATAGCCTCCATCTCTATGGGAATCATCCATGTTTTCCAACAACAATAACACAGGAAAACAATTGGTGATCAATGTCTATCTAATCTATGCAAAGAAACAAAGTTCACACACAAAAAAAAAAACAAAAATGAAGATATAGTAAGTTGGTGGAACACAAACATTTGATGACAGTTAATAGAAGCTTGTGTATCTTGTACCAACCACTCTATTGACACCTTTTTACTTGTTTTGTTGCATATCCTCCTCAGTTTTCCATACAACATTGTCGAGGCTGGTCGAAAGATTTTTATAGAACTGCACAAGACATTTAACAGCAACTCCCATTGAATAATATGTTATCACCAGTAAATTACAAATATAATAAAATTGTTGAGATGATATGATCATATGATACCTTATGAAACTCCAAAGTGTCCCCTTTCGCTTTTCGTACCTCAACCATATGAAGAGAAGGTGCCACTTGAAATACCTGCTTGACAATAAGAGACTGTTAAAATTTCTGTAATGTATACCAAGATCAGGTACATAAAGGTTTGCAATCATGTACCTCTGAAACCACGTTAAGGTTTCCCTTTCTCCCTGCTTTCACATTTTCGAGCCTCATCTGATTAAGAACAGAAGTCCATTAGTTTTGCAAAGCTTAAATTACCTTTGACCCTGTTTTGATGAACACCACCATAAATGTGTGAAATTTCTCACCTTATAGTTTTTCTTTTGAACATCAAAACCAAGAGGCTTAGCTGCTTCTTCAATTTTATTAATTATCTCATTAGCTGGACATTTCGATGTGAATCTTGTTTCTCTCTTAAATCCCTGCATTCAATGACAGAATGAGAAATCCAAAGTAAAGGAAACCTAAAAATCAAGATACGGAAGTTCAACAAATAAGAATATTTCCCCACTGTTGACTTTTTTACATAGCCTACCTATATGGAAAGATTTCATTGTCACAATGTATGCACATTGCCTCAACAACCCTCTTTCTCACCAGTTGACGGTATTAATAGTACAAAAGACATTTTATTTACACAAAGTTAAACTATAATTTCAATCTCAACCTTTTTAAAAGTGCAGATTCAAGAATATATCATATGGTTTGGAGCTATCTTTAACTCCCGGCATAACGCTAGTGGAAGTCAAAATGACTAAACCAAACCAGGTAACTGTGTGTTCGTTTTTCAAGATAAATTCAGCTTGTATCACAACTAGTAACTTATTAGTAAAAAGAAAAAGTAGAATGGAACAGTTCACTTCCTAATTTCTTTGTAAAATTAATTTCCCCTTGTTAACAACCAACAAAACCAAAAGAATAGGAAAGAGCTCGACCAATAATATAAGGCTCTTCAACACACCCCTTCACGTATTGGATTGACTAGCTTGGCATGCGGATCAACCAAATACAAACATACAACAAATTCAAATATCGAATATAATGATCTGAGGGAATCAAATGTACGATTCTTGGGACAAATCAAGCTCTAATATTATATTAGTAATCAACAAACTCAAAAACTTAAGGTAATAGAAAAAAGGACCTAACTAATGATATAAGTCTATCTAACACGCCAAGACTTCTAATGATTTGTTAATGGGGGAAAAAAAAAAAGAAGGAAACAAGAAAATAAGGAAAAGCAAAATATAATGACGTGCAAATACATAAATAAACATTAACATAATGTTTATATTTAAAAGTGCAGAAAAAAAACTAGAAAATTTGTCACTTTGCAAAAGTCCAAAAAGATCAACAGAAAAGTTAAAAAGGGAAATTTAACACTCTATGGTGCACTGTACTTTCAGATAAACGATGCATTTTAAATTCAAACCTGCTCTGCATCAAACAAATTCCCAAGGTTTAGCCCTTTCGACAACGAAATTAATTCAAATGCATTCATAGCTACTGGCTGTTCTTCTTTCTTCTCTGTTACATGGTGCTCCTGTTATAATACCCACAACATAAAGCTTTTGAGACAATTTGTTTAATCGTGAGCATTGCATCACTTTGTCCAATATCTCAATTTGATTTATTATATAAATTTAGAAGAATTCAATAGACTTACTTCTGAGTCTTTAAAAACAGCTTCTACATCATCCAAATTTGTATCTCCTTTCTCTTCGAACACTGGAGGCTTATAATCTTTCTTAAACCATTCATCTTCCAAAATTTCTGATATGGTAATGCGCTGCCATGGAAATAAATCAGAGATGAAAACCAAGTCAATTGAGTGTGACAGGTAAATCTTTGTAACATTCACCCGAACTCTTAGAAATGGAATCAAAGAGCAAGGAAAAAATTTTAACACAAGTACACATACAGAAGCATACAATAAAACATAACACAGCTTAAGCATGCCTACATCCTATGTAGAATGAAATAAGGCATTAGCATCATTAAATTTGCTATCTTATCAAATCTTTTGCATACAGTTTCCAAGTAAAGCATTTCCAAATATCTAAACACGTAGAATAAATAAGGCATTAGCATCGTTAAATTTGCGCTCATCAGATCTTTTGCAAACAGTTCCCAAGTAAAGCATTTCCAAATATCTAAACACAGTGGCATCTAACGCTCTTGTTATTGGGTAACTGTTTCATTTGTCATCGTCCCGGATAAGATAAATTTGAATCGATCCATGGAAACATAAGGATGGGATTGAGTACCACCTTATCTACTAATCTTTCAAGTTGTAAGCATTCGGCTCATGAAAAATTGTATCAGAGTAGGCTCAGACTCTCATCCGTCACAAGCCCTCACCTCCACCCCAAGTAGGATCCACCTATGGGTGAGATAGGGCAAGATAAACCCAGTGAGCCGACAGATACAACACAAACCTGATACGTGATGGACCAAAGCTTAGAGCCCACTAGGCAAGCGGTGTGGCCCACCAAGTGCATCACGTGATTGGTCGGGACTTGATGTCTCAATCCTATATCAGATAGAGAGGAGTTGATTCACAAATTTATAGAAGAGTGAGTGAGTACCACTTTATAAGCCAACTTTTTAGGTTGGTAGCAAGTGCCTGCTAGTGATACAATGAAGTGGCTGTTGAACTTGTGTACATCAAACAAGATAGATTCTTGATTAGGGCTCTTCTTTTCCAACAGCAACATTATGATCGTTTATATAGTAAGTATCAGCAAGCAGGGATTTCAACTTGCCCCCTTGATAATTACACAGACATGTAACTAGGATACATGCAATAATTTGCACTTCGAGGTCATAATGACTTAAAATTTAAACCTAGCTTCAATTGAAACTAGGTTCATCAATTCCTGCACAGATATTTTAGCATATAGGCTTTATTCGGCTGGAGTTGACGTAGTAATGACAATAATTGCAGGAATCTATGTTTCTCTATTTCCCTTGCTGCATGACATGCAGAAATCAGCATTAAATCCAGAAGTTCATTGACAGCGTCTCAGTAAGAGTATAATTACATACCGTCATTGGGTTGGGGTCCAGGATACGAGTTATCAATTTCATGGCACTGAAAGAGATCCAAGGGGGACAAGTGAATTCAGCCACAGAAATCTGCACAAGGAAGTGAGTGAACAGAAAACAGCTGGAAGAAAATTGGATAACTATTCTATGAAATTCATGAAATGCTCACTTTTTTATACAGGTTCATAAGATTAGGATCATCAAAAGGCAAGTACCCTGCTAGCAATACAAAGAGTATGACTCCACAGGACCACAAGTCTGCTGTTGCTCCATCATAGCCTCTATCATTTAGAACCTAAACAGGAAGGCAGTGTATTATTACAAAATAAACCACCAGACATTTTAAAATATGGAGGAAGGAGCTTAGTTTCATAAAAAGGCTTATCAAACCTCAGGAGCAACATAGTTCGGAGTTCCACAAGTAGTGTGAAGAAGACCATCGTCCTGCCACAAATTAACTTTAGCTTAAGAACCATATCTCAAATTTTTAAGTCACCATGATATCTAAAGGTAAGCAAAAATCATCCATCTCATGTGGCAAAAAGGTAATCCAGTGATTTTTTTTTTTTCCTAGGATAAACAAAGTCACAAGAGGGAAAAACATAAATAAATAGATTTCTTTCTAAAGGAAGTGGATAGAGGATTAAAGGAACAGAAGTATTTGATACTACGAATAATTGAACAAATCATTTTATACACTATTACATTCCCATAGACTGATTACAAAACTTGTGTAATGCTCATAATTTGAGATTTAATATAACAGATAATTCTTTCCTAATTCGAAAATTCAATATCATGCTGACTGAATAAATGTGGTCTATCAAGTGCACATAGTTGTTATCTGATAAAATTTGCTCAAGATCAACAAATTTATCAAAAATTTTAGAGTTCAATCTTAAAATTTTATGGATTAAACCAATCCGACTTAGATTTTCACCAGTTGCTCATGCCTAATTTACATTCAACTATGCACTCTTAGTATCTTTTCATGCAAAATTTACACTCCATTACATGTTTCCTTACAAATGACAGTTGTCTCAGTTCACGCCTTTCCTTATATATGACAGTTGCCTCAGTTCCATAAGCATTATATTTCAAACAAAAGTTTTCACATCCAAGACACACATACAACAAAATTGCAATAACATTGAAGCTGATAGAATTTAAGGAGAAACAGAAGAATGGATAGGGGGTGAAGACAGCTTGCACAAAATTTAACATTATATACCCTGACTTGTTGGGACAAAGCACTCAATCCAAAATCTGAAACTTTGAGGTTGCCAGAAGCATCCAAGAGCAGATTTTCGGGCTGCAACAGGAACCAAGAAAATCAAGAAGAAAATGAAGGAGCTCTTGTCAGTGAGTGTAACAGATATATAAACCACGTTTGCAGGAAATAAGAACCTTTAGGTCTCTGTGGTAGACACCCCTGCTATGGCAAAAATCAACAGCATTAATAAGCTGCTGGAAATATCTCCGTGCCTCATCTTCTCGCATTCGTCCATGATTTACCTTTGCAATTCAAGTAATATCATCATTCAAATTAGTGCACGACTTAATTCATATATGCACAACTCATCTATGCCAATTTTCTCAGCAGGAACGAGTATGCAACATGACATGGGTTTCCAAGTAACTTAAAAATATATGGGAATAATCAAACTTCATGCTCAACGTCTTTTGAACCATAATTGCGAAAAGGATATTGAACCTCTTAAAATCAATAGTTAGAAGACTGCTACATAAACAATGGGATGAGAATATGAGAATGATCAAACTTCAAGCTAAACATCCAATATATACCATAATTGCAAAAATGACTGAACCTCTTAAAATCAATATTTAAAAACTAGTAGAAAAACAACGTTAGCAGAATTCACACACTTACAATTTTATCAAACAGCTCTCCTCCGGTGACAAACTCTAAGACAATAAATATCTTAGTCTTGCTTCCCATCACCTGAAAACAACATTATTCGAGAACTGTTATCTTGTAATTCAACTACTTCAGTTTTGCGATAAGTTCTAATTCAGGCTGTAACTCATATTCCATGCCTTAACTTTCACAGCAATTACTAGTATCTTCCACAACCCAGTCACATTTGATCAAAAGCAAAATAATATCGGATTAAAATAATCTAATGTTAAGTGCAAATATCTGAGTCAAAACAGAATCTGCTGAAAAACAGTAAAACGTAATGGTTGAAAAGAATAGAACACATTCTGCGGGGAAACTAAATTGTAAGCAACGAGCAAAGATGTTACTATCAGGATGAACAGCACCAAAAGTGTTACATGCAAACACATATCTCAAAATAACAGAGGAGGGGGAGAGCAGAGAAAGAGAGAGAGAGAGAGAGAGAGAGAGAGACCTCATATAATCTAACGACATTCGGATGCTTTACCAACTTCATTGTTGCGACTTCCCGTTTGATCTGAAAATAGGCAGAAAGCAACTAAGTAATTCGATAATGAATTAAATAGATCCATCTCATACAAGCCAAATGAACTTCCTCTTTTAACATAATCTATCTACCTATGACAATCGTGTTTTAAGCAGAAATGACAACATTACATCGATTATTTCCGGTACAACAGAAATGGAATATAACAAAGAATGTTTCAGTGTAATATTTAGAATGCAAGAATCAATGCATATTCATAAAGAATTAAAAAAAAAAAAAGAAAAAAAAGAAAAATGGAAACAGCATGTGCAACAAAAGTAAAGCAAATAAAACGACTGATGTTAAAAACAGGGGAAAGAAAAAAAGAACAATATAAAGACCTGCTCAGCCATCTTGTGCCTAAGAACCTTTTCTTTATCAAGGATCTTAATAGCCACAGCTTCCCCAGTCTCAGAATTCCTTGCAAACTTCACTTTCGCAAATGTTCCCTCACCAATTGTTCTGCCCACCTCATATTTACCCACTCTATGTTTAATTTTAGGTTGACTCATGCTTGATTTACAGACCAGCCCTTCTATTACTAAAATTCCGCAGGCTTTGAACTCTTCTTCAAAAAGTGCACCAAAGTAAATATATAACTAGATCAATTCTCTGAGCCCAAGATACTGCAATAGAATCAAACAAACATTAGATCCCCTCTATGAGAGATCTAAATCTTACGGCCAGTACGAAAAGCTTACAAGAAACTATTCTAATTGCATCTGAAGTAAATGTTCGTAAACTTTATAATGCAATATTAGGATATAATGACCATTGACAGTTATATAATATCATGAAATCCTCATCAAAGACTAAGCATCAAAGGTTAGACTCATAACACATTAGCCATATTATGCAAAACATAAATGAAATGCATCAATTCCAACATTCCAAAGGAAATTCAATGCTTTTTTTTTCATAGGAAACGAAAACTTCATTCGAATAAAGAAACAAAGTACAAAAGTGAATCAGTAATTGACCAAAACAACGAACAAAACAAAAAACGATATACAAAATAGAAAAAATTCAATCAATAACCAACAGCCTTCCAATACTAAGACAAATGGAGAAGGCAGAGGATGAATGAAGCACTTTGAGACAATGTCAAAAGACTAAAAGACATCAACTATATTCAGATTTAAGCACACACTATAACCTTCCTGAACTTGTCAAAAATAAAACACAAAGCATAGACCTAGAATCTAAAAGAAATGCCCAAACGGGCACATCCCACAGTTCATTTTCAAATTATTACAAGCAAGCATAAATTCAAACAAGATCCACCATACAAAACTCATAGAGAAGAGACCCTAAACCACATAATTAAACTATATACCTTATGGGAACCTGAAAGCAGCCACATAAGCAACAGATCAAAATCCAAGTCATCAAAAGAACACAGACAGAATGAGATAGATATAGATATTAACCTCAGAATCCAAAAGCAGCGAGTGGCAAATTGTAAATAAATAAAAAAAAAAAAATGAAGAAAAAAATGTAAAAACAGTCAAAGAAGGATCTTTTTCTGTTCAACCAAAACCACCGCATCATATTTTCCAAAAAAAAACACCACCACATCATCAAAAAATTAAAAATTCAAAAAATTAAAAGTTGAAAACTCGTAGACCTCATACAAACAAAGATCCAGATGGCACAACACGGCAGGGAGAGAAGTGAATTCCAACATAATTCAACAAACAATTATTTGTACAACAACACTGACGACTTGAAAAAGAATGTTTGTTAATAATTACTGAAAATAAATAAATAAAAAGAGAGAAATTATTACAAAAGATAAGAGTATATACTTGAATCTGTTGAGAGAGAGAGAGAGAGAGGAGTAGGATTGGCCTGGCCTTTGGGTTGGTTCAATACCCAACTGAATTTTCATCTCTTTTGAGATGATCTCCGGATATACTGATCAGAACAAAAGACAAAAAATTTGTAATATTAAAAAGAAAAATTATACGAATATTTTATTCAAATTCATACGTAAATGATACTAAACTTCAATTATTAAGTTTCTATTATTTATTACATTATTTAATACCATCTTAAATATCTATTATTTATTATATTATTTTAAAAAAATTTTGATAAATTATATAAATATAAATTTTGGATAAAATATTTAAAAAAATTTAAAATTATATTAATAAAAAATTACTGTGATTGTTACTAGTACTACAGTAGTACTTTTGTTTTTTTACTTTCGTTCTCTTCCATAAATAAATATAATAATAATAAGAATAATAATTTCCATAATGATGGTGAGTAAGGACGTGGAAGAAAGTGATTGGGCAAAAGAAATGTGGCGCGTGTTTAATGTGGAAGAGGACCACCGTCCCATTTTTTTTTTTTCTGGCACCGGAATGACTTTCTTGTCGTCCTCCCAAGTCCCAACTGCTGTTGTGTTGTCTCAGCCGTTGGATTCTCCGCTTCCACTTTTTTCTCATGTCAAGTGTACCGGACCGCTTGACAAACACTTTTTCACGCTGATTTTTTACTGTTTTTGTTAGATTTTTAATCCGATTGGTATTCTGTAGGTGATTTGTATTGTTTAAAAAAAAAAACAGGGGGTAAGGTTTCCCTGTGTTTGGTGTAATAGTGTTAAAAAAAAAAAAACTAGTATTTTGAGAAATCAGTTAAGATCTTTTATTAATTAATGAAAAAAAGTAAAATATCTTGTATAATTTATGAAAATAGTGAAAAAAAAAACCCTCCTATCAAAGTTAACGTTAAAAAATAAGATTTGTTTGTTAGCGTGAAAGGATAAAATCATCGAAGTAAGATAAAATATATAATAACATTAATCATTGATTAATTAATTAATTTAAAATAGATTTTTTTGAAAAATTAATGTCATCTCTACTGTCCATTATAAAGATGAACGGTGGAGATGAAAAAAATAGAGATATTATGACAAACGTCATAAATAGTAAACTAATCGTGATTAACCTCAGGTTTTTTATTTTTATTTTTATTATTTTTTATTAGATGAATTATTATCTGCTGTTAACATTTCATCCAAAACATTAACATTTTTCAACCAAATCAATGAAATAGTTAAAATACCTTTATCAAGATGCTAGAAAATCTCTATCATACCCTTTAAACTTATATAATGATTGAAATATCATTCAAATTTATTGATTATTAATTAATAATAATATTAAATAAAAAATAGAAAATTTAAAAAATAAAACTTAAAAACTTAAAAAACTAAATAGAAAAAAATTCACCACCACTCACCAGTCACCACCGTCTCTCTCTCTCTCTCTCTCTCTCTCTCTCCATTTCTCTCTCTCTCTTTTTCTTCTTCTGGGTTTGTTGAACCCAGTATTCATTTGGGTTCATTAAACTAATTGAATACTGGGTCGAACCTAGATTTAATTAGATTTGAACCCAAATATTTAATTTATTATTATTTTTTATTTTTTTCTTAAGATGAGTTTATGACAGTGGATGATAGTTTGATAATGACAATAGTGGGTTGATGATGGGTTGATGTTGATGATGGTGGATTAAGGATGATGTTTTGTTAATGTTTCTGAATGGTGGAGATCTGGATCTCCACCCCTTAAAAAAGATATTCTTTTAATTTAAAAAATAATTTCTTTTAAATGATATCTACCATTCATCAACATGAAAGACGGTGTAAATCATTTTAATTTTTTTTAGAAAATTCTTATTATTATTATTATTTTTTGGTTTCTAAATTTTTTATAATTTTTTATTTTTAAAATTATTTTTTTTTTAAATTTATGATTCTTTTTATTAATTTTCCTCATTTTAAAATTTTAATTGTTTTATTAAATTACCATTTTGCCCTTAAATTTTAACACCGGTTGAGTTTTTTAGATGGTGGGGGATGGTTTATCTAATGTAAAAAAACTGAAGGCCAATCACGATTAGTTTACTTTTCATAGAGGTTTTCATAACATCTCAAAAAAATGAAAAAGAAAATATTAAAATGAACAAGAAAAATCTTAGGAGTATCTTCAACAGTTCAACACCCAACACCCACTAGTTCAACACTTAACCTTCCATCTTCTTCTTTGGTGTTGACGGGAATGGCTAAAACATCTTTTCTTCTTCTAATACCTAACCATTGTTGAAGTCGACGATAGAAATCTAGTCTCCATCACTCAGGAGATCAATTCTAGTCTCCATACGAAGAAGACTTGCCAGAGACCATTAGGTCTCCTTTGCCGGAAACCCTTTGACATGACCCATCACAACTCCTCTCTCAAATCTAGGACGATTTCGTGAAAATTGGGATATTTTTTATTGGAATCTAAAGTTTCCAAAAACTATTTAGAAAAATCACCATAAATCCATTAGTCGTTTTATAAAATTTAATATGAATCAATCAAAATTATGTACATTTTTTATGTTAGACTCATTTACTGAACATATAAAATATTCATAGAATAATTGGAAAAAATATTTCATTTGTAAAAATATTATTTTTAGACACATTTAAGAAAACTGTTAAATAAGATAAATAATATAGACAAATACAATTATTCATCATCATGTGACCATTTTTACAATCTGTAATAATCTGAACGAATATACAGCGGATACCTGAAAAAATGGGTTTAATAAAAGAGTGAACGTTAACGTTCAGTGAGTGGATATAATTTTTCTAAAAAATATTTCTAATAAACCATAACATATTTCTGGTAATAATAAATAATTCTTATATCATAATAAAACTATAAATATGTATGAATCATCATTATATCCTTAATAATCTATATTCTGAAACTATTATCTGTATAAAACTTTTCTGAAAACAATAAGAAATCATTCTGAATTTGGTTTATAAAACATAACCTTATCTTATCAAAACTTTTCCGAAATCTTTTTCGAATATTGCATAGGCTTCTCTCTCTGGTTTGACCACTATACTTTAAGCCTCCCTTGGACTCCCATTCACAGACTTATGACTTTTATACACGTGTGGTCCCCAGTCTCATAATAATACCATAAACATCTGTAATACGAAAATCTATATCAATTAATATTCAAGGAAATTTGTCATATGTGATGGAGATATTCAACACACATATAAAGCAAAGAATAACATCTATCATACACGTGCTGGTGATCCAATGACTCTCCTGACAACTCAATGACTCTCCCAACATCTCAATGACTCTCCCGACATCTCAATGACTCTTCCGACATCTGTCATACATATGTTGGGCAAACTAGATCTTACACATATATATCTTGTCTGATTGTTAGAGGGGAGGGTATAATCTTGGTGTTTTGAAAATATTTTTATTTTCTTTTCTCAAATCTTTTCTGAATATACATATAATTTCGAATAAATACTTTTCTCAAAACGTAATCAATATTATTTCTCAAAGCATAAAATCATATTATTTAAGACATTCTGAAATATTTATAATAATAATTCAATCTAAAAATATAAAATTCCTATTAGAATTTCTAATATATATGGATATATGAATACGTAAGAAATCATCATTTCAATCGTAAAACATAATTCGTAATCTAAAAAATTATTTAAAAGAATAAATCATTTATTTCCAATAAATAATAAACACTAAAATATAAATAATCAAGATCTAATAATTAATTTAAAATAAAAACAATCTATTCACATAATTCCTTTGCTTATTTCTGGATCTAAAACGGGTTTCCATTTAATTTCTTATAATCTTGGATCTACCCTAAAATTACATAAAACTCAATTAAGAACTTATTATAAAATTAACTAATTTTCTGTAATCCAAATCCCGTTGTAATAAAATTATTTATCTGAATAACTTAACATCCAAATATTCTGTACAAACATCCAGAATTTTTCTTCATTTTTGTCTTCTCTCTCTCTTTTTTTTTTTTTTTTTCCCTTCTTTTTCTTCTCGGCCTCTCCTATCATGTTCTCTTCCTTTTCTGCTCGTCCAATTCTTTTTGCGTTTGTTTTGTCGTATGTCAACATATATGTATATATAAAACACAACACTCCACCGCCTCATCTATTGCTTTCATTCTTCATACTTTGACACTTGTCATTTCTTTTTTCTTTTTTTTTTTTTTTAAATACTACCATCACACTTGTCTCCTTGTACTACATCTTTGATAGAGACATGTCCGATTTTTTTTTTTTTTTAAATGTCACTATCTCATACTCTATCTCTCTCATTCTCAGCTAACACTCCATTTTGACTCTTTCCAAATTTCAATGTTTTACATTTCATTGTCATTTTTCATTTACACCCCACTTTTGATATGGCCTTTGTCCTCTTACACTCAACTTTCTTGATTTCGTTAAAATTTATCCACCAAATGAATATTTATCCATAAACTTCTTTATTTCTAAAACTTGAGTCGAGCCAAATTAATAACGACAAACTAGATTTCAATTAATCTCTTAAGTCTACTTGGATTGGGGTTTTATACCCCTGATTTTCGATAAATAAGATCCAATGTTCTCCATTTTTTTATTTTTATTTTTCAATTTTTTTCAAATGATTGATGATGTTGATGATGATGAGTGTGTGTTGATGTTGTTGTTGGTGGATTGATGTTGATGATGATGATGAGGAGGAATGAGTTGATGATGGTTAACTCATATAGTAGATTAAGGATGATGAATTTGGGTTATGTGACACTTAAGAATGAATACTGGGTTAGTCAGACTCACTATTCATCTAGGTCTATTGAACCCAGATGTTTGAAATTTTTTATTTTTTCCTAAGATGAGTATATGATAGTGGACTGATGGTTTGATGATGATAATGGTGAGTTAATGTTGCTGATGGTGGGTTGATGTTGCTAATGGTGAATTGAGGATGAAGTTTTGTTAATGTTTCTGGGCATATTGGCTAAGGGTTGATGATTTTTTTTTTTTTTTTTTAAATGAAGATAAGTGGGAATTGTTTGGTTGATGATGTATTCATTGGAAGATGGAGATCTAATCTCCATATGAGATCCCCACCTTTTTTAAAATATATATATTTTTTAATTTAAAAAATATTTTTTTAAATGATATCCACCGTTCATCAACATAATGAATGGTAGAAGTCATTTTAATTTTTTTAAGTTATTAATTTTTTTTCATTTTTTTTTTTATAATTTGCTTTTATCTTTAAAATTATTTTATTTTTATTTTTTTTAAAATTTTACAAATTTTTAATCAATTTTCCTCATTTTAAAATTTAATTGTTTTATTAGATTACCATTTTGATCTTAAATTTTAATATCGGTTGAGTTTTTTAGATAGTAGGGGATGGTTTACCCTAATAAAAAAAGGTCAAGGACTAATCATGATTAGTTTAATTTTTAGGAGGTTTTTCATAATATCCAAAAAAAATAAAATGAAAAAAAATTATTAAAATGAACAAGAAAAATCTTAAGGGAATCTCCACTAGTTCAACACCCAACACTCACTAGTTCAACATTTAACCGTCCATCTTCTTCTTCGTAGTCGACAAGAATGGACAAAGCATCCATTTTCTTCTTTCGACACCCAACCATCCATTGTCGAAGTTGGTGATGGAAACCTAGTCTCCATCACTAAGGAGACTAGCTTTAGTCTTCACATGAAGGAGACCTGTTAGAGACCTCTGTTAGGTCTCCTTTGCAAGAGACCCCTAGTCTCTGACTAATGAGATCCAATGTTCTCCATTTTTTCATTTTTAAAAAATTTTTTTTTAAATGGTTGACAATGTTGATGATGATGAGTATGTGTTGATGTTGCTAATGGTGGGTTGGTGTCGATAATAATGATGATGAATGAGTTGATGATGGTTGACTCATATGGTGGATAGAAGATGATGAATTTGGGTTCTTCGACACTTAAGAATGAAGAAGAAAAACAATGTTTGCTCTTCATTTTTTTTTTTTCAATTTTTTTCAAATGCAATTTGGTCTCCAGATCTTGTTTGTTGTTATTGTTGATTTGATGTTATTGATGAAGAATGAAAAGAAGAACAAGATATAGTACACTGGAGATCCAATGTCCATCGTCCATCATCTTTCGATGGACTTGATGGACGGTGGAAATCTAATGTGGAGTTTGGATATCCACTTTTTTTATTTTTTAAATTTTATTTCATAAAAAAATTGCAATTAATTTTTTATTATTTCTTTTGATTTTTGATTTTATCATATTTTTAGTATTGTTATATTAAATATCCTATGGGTAAATTGGTCTTTTTGCCATCTACTAACATTCTTTGGTAAAAAGTAACAATAAAGGGTAAAATAGGATTTCGAGAAATTATATAGAGATAATTAGCGATTACGCCAATTTACAAAGAGGAAACAAAGATTATCCACTAAAAAACGTAATTTTAATAATAAAATGGAAAAAAAAGATCGGACTAGATCGAATAAAAAGTGTTGGCCCACTTATAAAATCAAATCAAGAATTTGGATTTAAACTGGATTTCGATGCCCGCTCCAAATGAATTGAGGTCCCACTTACTTGGATCAAATAAGATATTTTTATGATTCCTAGTCGTGACCTATTGGACCCATGCGAGTCCCACACTATCAATGAAATACAAAACTTGAGAATTGAAGGGCTAATCGTGCAAGTTTTGAGTTAGAATGTGAAAGTGGTTGCATCCAAGACTCAAAGGTCCAACCAACCCAACAATCTAATTGGAACCTGAAAACTAAAATGCAACTCTTCTATGGTAGATGACCCGAGGAGAGATATATTGTCCAAAAACTTCCACTTGCGTTAAAGCTGTTACTACAACTTGTATTATTATTTTATGACCTTTTGTTTTCCATGTAAGAATAATAATAATAAATTTGCACCTCTAACAGAGGGGGTTTATCTTCCATTATATACATTTTTCGATATATCATCAGTTTTTTCTTTCGATGGGAGTAGATGTTTTTCAATATAATGATTATAGATTTATGCTATACAAATTTATAAGCACTTATATGAAATTTTCCTACGTGTGAGTAAATATATTATAACAATAGATAATAATAATAACATTTAATGTTGATACTTTACAAGTCAGATGATTATTAGAATCTATCGATATTGATCACTCATAGTGCGAACTGGTTGGCTACTCGCACAATCGGAGAGTGGGTAACTCCTACCAAGAGGATACTTATGATCACTAATAACGCAACCCAAATGACTATTTTCATAAACGAGAGGAGGACAACTCCTACTAGGAAGAGACTTAGAGCTCACATTTTATGTTTTAAACATCGTGTGTTCTAAAAGATGAAAATAAAATTTGAACTCTTATTCCCTTAACAAAGGTGGTGTGTATAATTATTACTAGGGAGAATTCCAAAAATTCTATTATAGTTTACAAAAATATCTATTTTATCACCTATGATTTTATTTTTATTCAGAATTTCCTCTTACGTTAATAAAAATATACAAAATATTCTCTACAAGTATGTGAAAGGACGATAATATCACTAATGATCACTAATTGATGATAAAGTCATGAAGGATAAAATGAATGTTTTCTATTAATTTATTAATATAAGAAGATTTTTTCGATAAAAATAAAACCATTATAATCGATATTTTTGGGATTATTCCCGATAACAAATTTAAAAGCATTAAAATTGAACGGTAGTGTTGGAGAGCAGCTAGGACAGAGTGTCGCAGTAGATGGACCAACATTCAAAAAGTGCAAGTCCAAGTGGTTTAATGGTGGAGCTACCCAAGGTGGTGTCGTTGCAGCAGCTAGGGTTTCTGAATCAGCATTTCAAGAGCCTTGAAGATGTATCAACCGCATCGCATCTCCTCCAATCGCTCACCAGTCAGTCTGCCCATTTGGACGCTCATCTCCTCCGTCTCCGCTCCAAGCTCTCAAACCTCGCTTTCTCTTCCATCTCCCCTTCTTTTTATACCAAAAATGCCCTTCACACTCTCATCTCCAACCTTCATACTCTGTCCCTCAACACTGGCAAAGGTGGTGGTCAATTCAACCCACTTGTCTTTTCAATCTTTTGTTTTTCGATTTTCAACTTTTTATGCTGTTTGTTTTGCAGATGTAATTGCTTTGAAGAAAATTCAACACGTTCTGACCCACTTGGCTCAAATTGCTAAGGAATTGCAAAGAATTGAATCTATCAGAAAATACATTGGTGATTGATTTTACGTCGACTTTTATTTTTCTATGTCTATTCCATTTGATGCATGTATGTATTGATATGCTACTCCAATTGAGTTATGATTTTGTGATTCAACTATTCATACAACTCTTTAATTAAAGCTATGGTAGTTTACTTGATGTATAGACCTTATTTGGTAGGTAGCCTTATAATATGTTTTTGGGTTTGGCTATCATATTGGTTAAGTAAATTTGACCATCAATAATAACTCTTGGATATTCTTTAACAACCACCATTATAACCGATCCAAGGGTTGTTGTTGATGGTTAACCTTATCCAACTAGAAAGGTAGCCAATCCTTATGTTTTTTCTTCTGAAGATATGGGTTATGCTATATCAACTTAAAACTTTAACTTAAATTTACAACATTTTAACGACAAGTAGGCTTGGGTAGATGGACTGGGTTCCGGGGTTCGAAATAGGGATTTGGGTAGGGTTCATAAGGTGATTAATAATATTGGTTATTATCTACATACACCTTTGTTTTTCTTCACTTAAATTCTTTCCCACCAAACATAATGGGGTTTGTGTTTTGAGTTGGAGTTATTGCCTTCATTTGCAGTCCATTCCCTCCGTTTCTTTTTAGATTACTAAATGAATGTGATATATGAAATTGCAACTTGTATGTCGGTCAAGATTTTGTGTGTTTCTTTCATATCCAGTTGCAGATCTTTTATGCCAATTGTAGCAATGATTTTTCTTTGGAGCCAATTAGGCCACAGCTAAGCTTTCGGTCTTCCAGATACTGCTTTAAGGTTAGAAGCTTTGGTTGGAGATCTTGAGGATGCTGTTTTCTCTTCACTAAATCACCCTAATGAGAATATAATCTCGGCAAAGCTCACGAATTCACCTATTTCGACAGTAATGACTTTTCCCTTCCTTTCATGCACTTTGTCTTATTTTGGTGTATGTTAAAGAGTAAAACAATAGGTGAGGTTGAAACCAGATATTTGATACTTTTCTTGCAATGCAGGACTTCAGACGAAAGGAAGACAAGTTACTTAAAGCCATAAAAGCTCTAAATGATATTGATGAACTACTGGTTGTTACTGCACAATTCCAACCTCAGTGGCGTCATCTTTTAAAATCTGTTGACATTAGAGTAGATAAGTCTTTGGTTGTTGTGCGGCCACAAGTTTTTGCAGATTACCGCTTACTGCTTAACTCTATAGGGTGGCCGCCGGAACTTTTAACATCAAAAATTGGATGTGGGGACATCTCAGTGATTCGAAATCCCCTAGAGTTGATGCGAGGAGACCTAAGGGAGTGTTACTGTCGAAGTTTTTTAGCTCTTTGTGCTTTGCAGCATCTGCAGATACAACGTGAGAAACGACAGCTTAATCTTCTGTACCAGGAGCGCGAAGTTGGTCTTTGGGCTGTTGATGAATTGGTATCTCCTATTGCATCACGAATAGAATACCACTTCCTGAAATGGATTGAGCAGCCTGATTATATATTTGCCCTTGCTTATAAGATTACTAGGGACTTAATTGTGGGAGTAGATTATGTTTTGGGGCCTTTGATTGATAAAGCAAGATTGAGAAACTATAGTGCAAAGGAAGCTTGGGTATCCGCAATGGTCCAAATGCTGTTAGAATTTTTGACAAAAAGAGTTTTTCCAGCTCTTGCTGAACAATACAAAGAGAAACATTTAAGATCAGAAGTTATATCTACATGGCTTCATTTGATAGACCTAATGGTTATCTTTGATAAACGGATGCAATCACTTCTAAATTCAGAAAGCTGTCTCTTTTTGAAGGACTCTGAAATGTTTGAAGGGATATCAAGAGGCACATCGGTGTTAATGATATTCTATGACAGGCCAGATTGGCTCAAAGTTTGGGCGAAGGTAGAACTCAAGGACGCCTGCAAGAAACTAAAAGCAGAACTGAAAGATGAGAAAGCTTGGTTAATTGCTAACCAGTGTAATGTTGATGACCTTCATACTGATGAAAATTCTCAACAGTTTCTACTCTTATCAAGAGAAGATCACAGATCCCCAGTAATAGCAGACTCTGCCCTTAAAATTGCTTGGGAAATGATTCAACGGTGTCAAACTTTTCCTGCCATTTTACCACGCCACCAGTTTATAAGGTCAACTGCAGCCAGATTCATCTGGTACTTTCTTAATGTATTGCTTTTGCGATGCAAGAGAGTTGAATTTTTACCTGACTGTCCTGATGATAACACCTTAATGACAATATGTGGATCGATCAATGCTGCCAGATATGTTGAATTTAAACTGCAAGAATGGAGTGATGACTTGAACTTTCTGGAATTGACAGCTTCTCAAAATGATTCTGACAGCATTAGAGAAGATGGTGCAGCTGATAATAGTTGCTTCTTTAGGGAAGAAATAAAAGGTTTGCTTGAGCTTGAGACTAATTGGCTAATGGAGATAATAGCTGTTCTTCTTTGTCAATTCGAATCTCTTTCCTGCGATTACATCCAAAATAAGGATCGTTTTGAGCAAGTACAAGAAGATTCGACTCTAGATGGAGAATCGTTTGCAACAATCTCCGTTGATTTTGTTGGACCGTTGGATGCTTTGAGAAGTAATCTTAAAGCTTTAAATACGATCCTCAATCGAAAGGATTTCATGGATTTATGGAGAAGCGTTGCTGATGGGCTAGACCATTTCATTTTCCGCAGCATTTTCATGCGTAAGATTCACTTTTCTAGTAAGGGGATCGACCAATTCACAGTCGACATGCAAGCATTGTGTGTCGTTTTCCAACCTTTTTGTGCACGGCCAGAAGTGTTTTTCCCTTGTATTAGAGAGACTCTTAAGCTGTTAAAAATGAGCATGGAGGAGGTAAAGCATCTACAGATGGTTACTTCTAATGATAGAGGCTTGACTTCTCATGGATTTTCTCACTTATCTTTTGACCAAGTTCATAAAATTTTGAGGAATGGGAAAGTGTAAACTTTGATTTGCTGATTTTACTGTTTGTGTTCCATCTAGATTAATATATGTAATTATGGTTCTGTTTATGATTGCATTGGCGGCAACATGTTTGAGGCTTGGATCTATACAACAAAATGTGCAAACTTGATTTTGAAATTTTACAAATTCATGTTGTCACTTATATAGCTGAGTATTTTTCTATCAATATAAATTTTTGAATTTGATGATAACTAATATGGTATCAAATACTAACACATGTAAATCTCTCTTTTGGAGAAAAAGAGACACATGATAAGTCTTGTACTTCCCTCTCCTTTAATTAATATCATCAAAGATAATATCTATCGATATCTTTCTTTATGGATTTTACTTTAATGTAAAAAGTGAGACAATCACTCTTGATGGATTTTACTTTTAATATAAAAAGTATATCTTTCTTTATGAATTTTACTTTTAATGTAAAAAGTGAGACAATCACTGGAATAAAATTCAAATTGGCGGTTTATTAAGGACAACTTCAAAATGAAATAAATAATTTAACTTCACAAAATATTTGTTTACAGCTTCACAATAAATGAATAATAATGTTCCACACTACACTTTTTTTTTTTACTGTTCCACACTTCACTTGATAATTGATTAATGGATTTACATTAAATATAATTTGTTTAACATGAATCAATTTACCGGTTGTTACATTATTGATTGTAATACAAATGAGACATATAAGTTGGGATGTTCACCATTGCTGATCACAAAAATAACCCTAAACAAAATGACTAGTAAGGACAACTAATTTAAAGAAAAATCTCACTGTAGTCTCTAAATTTTGGTGAAATATTACTTTTCAATTCGTTAATGCGTTTTTAGTTTCTGTCATCTTAATGTATTATAAATTCATCAGTGCAATCCCTCTTACTATTTAATTAAGGTAGTGAGAGATGGTTGTGCTATGGCGGAGCAGCCGGAATTGTACGGTGTCAAGAGATTATGGCCAATAAGAAAGAAATCCGGCTACAAGAGATACAACTGATCTTGGACTTGTAACTTTAGGCATGTCATTGTTTAGGAGGCTAAATCTTAATATTAGGTGAATGGAGAAGATGTTATTCTAGTGATCCAACCCTCTTCACTTGGAATAATTTGACTCTACTTCAACTATGATTTTAAATTAGTTATCTAACAATTAATATTGTTTATATCGTAATTATTGGCTGCTGCAACATTTTAACAAAGTATGATATTAAAAGAATTAAAGATTCCATGTTTATGGTTCACGAGTGAGTGAAGGAGGGGGGGATATGTGAGTGTAACAAACCAAGTTACAAATCGCCACGTTGTGGCGGCAAGTGGGGTTGTTGCTATGGCTTAGGTCATCCCTCTTCTTACTCAAGTCAAGGGTTCGATTTGCATCTCCCATTAAACGTTGGTAGTTTTATTACTTTATATGGGTAGTTCTCTTCCGCAAAATGAGAGTAAAAATTCAGACCGTACTTCAAAATCTCATCTCAGCTTGTCATAACAGTTTTGCGATCTAGTGCTAATAGAAAAAACGAAAAAAAAATCATCATGTGACATAATGACAATCATTGTAACACGCAAAATCTCTTCATTGAAATTGATAATTCTAGTGTAGCTATATCAAATGTAAGGCAATATTGTAGTAATTCAATCCAATCCCATTAAATCACAATCCTTTCCAACTCACTCTCAAATCCGAGCTCATCCTTGTGCACTAATTAACAAGACCTTATAGAATTGAACCTGAAATTCTAATATTTAAAACTTAAGTGAATGAACTGGATACATATTGGTCGATAATCTACATATATACTTTGTCACGTTCATGGGAGCCATCTAAATATGAAAAGGCATCTTAGGAGTTGCTCAAGGAATAATCTTTGCTTTAATCAAAATTCCTAAGCTTCTTGTCTTGTTATAGCAATAAAATAGAAGAAAAAAACAAAACAAAACAAATAAAAAAAAAAGAAAAAAAACAAAACAAGGAAAATCAATGATGCTTTGCTTTGGAGAAAACCAAGCAGCCAAACAATCAAACAATCAAGAGTTAATGTTGCTCTGAATTGTTTTTGAAAATTAATGGTGGAATGGAATATTATTGGGACCAAAAGAGAGAGAAACAGAGAGTGGTGGTGATTGAAGATGCAAATAGAAGAGAAGAGGTAAGTTCAAGTGCACTCAGGTGGGCATTGCATGGCTTATCACTTAAGGGTGGAGATCAACTCATTCTCCTTGGAGTTCTTCATCACCTCAAAACTCCTAGCATGTTCTCTTTCACAGGAGCCACCAAACTTTGTAAGCATATTTATATCTTCTTGTTCTTCTTCTAAGTATCGCCTCTAGTTTAAATGGTTAGTTCATTTTTTCTTCATTTTTGTAACCTATGTTTGAATCTTATACAGTATACATTTACAAGCATGTGCAAGACGTTATTTTTTCTTATTATACGAGTAAATTTCTTCTACTGGTACAACAATAGATTTTCGAACCACACGTATTACTAATCTAGGTAGAGTAAGGTGGGATGGGTTGCATGCTAAACCTTTAAAAAAAAACAATAAAAACTTTATTAATGAAGTGAAACAAACATGTAAAACTGACTAATGTTATGAAAAATAAAATAAAATAAACAATAACAACAGCATACAACTTCAAGTAAAAAAGAGTGAAGATAACCGCTTAAAGAGAGTTATTTTCTTTTGTTTCTTCAAATATTCTCTATAAGTTTCATTGAATTACAAAATATGTTGCAAATTTAAAGAACAATGATAATAATTCTGAGAGTAAATGGAAAACGTGATTATAAATAATATCATAAAATTTGAAAGTTGATAGAGATAGTGGAGAGATAGACTACTACTGTCTGCAAGCTAATTACTTGTATGGATTCTTACTAATCTAACACACATATTTTAAAATTACTGATTGTGATTTATTATATTTTTATTATATCTGATTATAAATAAATCCGATTATATTTACAATAATCCATAAACAGAATCACATTTACTAATTATAATAAAACATGTTTAGTTGTAACTAGATATAATAAAGATATAATAAATTACAATCAGTAATTTTAGAATACAAATTTTGGAATATAATCATTTTTTTTTAATCATGTGTATCGACATTCTAAATATATTATAGAATGTGCTTATATATAATTAGAAACGTAGTGATAATTTTGTTTCTTCTTTCATATTTTGCTCTCTTGTAGTGGCATACAAAAGAAGAGTTGGGTCAAGTTCAATGGTGGGAACAAACGAGAGAATACTTGAGATAGAAATAGCTATGAAAAAAAGGGAGTATGAGAACAACTTAGACCTCATTCAGATATCTAAGCTTTATCAAACCCAAGAGGTACTGATTCCCCATATTTTGATTGCTTTGTTATTAAATCTTACCTAGGGAGTTGCTTTTACTCTTTTTGAACTTTTGTATTGAAAAATGCAGGTTGAATTTAGGATAGAGGTGGTTGTAGGACCTTCACCAAAAAAGGTTGCCTTAACATCAGCTCGAAATCTAAAGCCAACTTGGGTTATACTTGACAGGTCAGTCAAAAATCAACCAAATATTCAATAGAACTCTATATTTTTCTTTGTTTGAAAACGTTTTAATTTGTTCGTATAATGGACGTATATTGTTGGAATTGGAATTGTAGTACATAAATAGCAACGGTAAACTCAAAGTATAATATATGTGAATAAAATCAATATCATAACAATAATAGAACAACAATAACAATTATTAACAAGGAGATTGAGGTTTGTAGTAGTTTACAATGTCCTAAAGACAAATTTCCACTAGTTTTTGTGCTTGAAGTTTTTTGATGGTTGTCTCCTAAGATTCAACAATCTATAATATTGATTCCTAGCACTAAAACCGACACTCTATATTGAACCAAAGTATATGAGGTTTTTATGCAGAAGGATGCAGAAGAAAAAGCAGAGAATTTAATGGATAAAATGATGATATTATGATAAATGACCATTTCTATTTATAAATACATTGATGTCCTTTGAGTATATTTTGTGCATTTTTTATTTTTTATTTTTTTTTAAAGAAGTATCAAGTGAAGAGGTACAACTTTAAAGTGAGGATTTACAACTCTTCAAATTCAAAATTAAAATTGAAGAGGTACCACTTTTCAATTTCAAAATAAAAAAATCTTATAAGTTTTCTATTCAAAACTTCCAACATACACTAGCAACAAATATACATTTCAAAAAATAAACTTATCATAAGGATTAAGATGATTAAAAAAAAAAAAAGATATTTAACAGGACTAAAATTAAAGAGTTTATAAAGATAGAAATGTTGGAGTGATTCTTAATGAAAATTTTCCTTCTGTTCTGAATAATAAAATATATAACACCAAACACATAGTGAACATAAATTTACGTGGTTAGTTAGTATTGAAACAATATCAACGATTATTTCTTGTAGTTGTTTTTCAAGATAATACAGATTTGAGAACCTGTTTGATGATGATGATGATTATATAAATTTTTATGAGCTGTACAGACAGATGAAGAAAGACAAGAAATTCTTTTTACAGAGGCTGTCATGTGGGATATCTAGAATGAAGCGTAATAATAAGACTGTTGAACAACTAAGAGGACCAAAAATACATAGAAGCCCTGTCAGTTACGATGAAATGATACCTGGATCCCCAGATGAAGATGATCTTTTCAGCATTGAACTTTAATTAAACTTTTTACCAACCATGCATGCACACTGTGCAAAATTCAAATCAGAAGACAGCTTGCCAAAATCAACATCCATGCATGGATGGAACTCATTCACATGTACAGTGTGAAAGAGATGGTCTTCTAAACTTTTATTAGGATCCTCCATTTTCATTAAGAGAATCACAGGCTTCTACTTTAATTTATGAATACTCAGCCAGTAGTTTTTGATCTATATATAATTATATATATTGTTAGCAATATGCCGTAGAAAAAAAAATATTAAAAAATATTTATTATTTATTATCATGAAAATAAATAAATGTTTATCATTTATTATTATGCGTTAGCGTAACATATTATATAGTAAGTTAGTATCGATCTGATTTATTATATAATGTATTTGATTCATATGTGTCAGGACAAGTTAAGGTGAATGGATATGAATTGAAAGTTTTCTTATAGTACAAAATAGTGCAAATATAGATGGATTCTGAAGAATTTTGAATAACGAGATCGAATTGAGTGACCAAATGCGATGGGACTATTGGTTGAATGCAGAGCCTGTGCATTGCTTTCCCGTCTCTGATCTCAGGAGATTTTGTCAATACTTTTGGTATGGAGAAAATAAGAATCCTAAGGTCTGAAGAGATATGACTTCTCTTAGAGACACAACTCTCTTAGAGAGATATGATTTTTTCTAGAGAGACATGATGTATTAGAATGTGAGAATGCACTTGTTAAGAATGAAGCTTGATTTTCTTTAGAAAAGCTAAAATTACTAACATTTAATTTGGAAGGTCGAAATTTGGAAACCTAAATTTGTTAGCTGTTCATTTGGAAAGATGAATATCGAGAATTGACTGGCTATTCATATAAAAAGATGAATATGAAAAGTTGACTAGTTATTCATATGGAAAGTTGAATACGGAGAGTCGACAATCCTAGATACATATATAGGTGTTAATATGCCTTTGTAAGTATGTAGAAGGTGTGTGTAACATTATTGTAAGAACCCAATTCAATAAAAAAATCCTAGTACGACTGTGGATGTAGGCAAAGTTAAGTCAAACCATCTAAAATCTCTCTTGTTTTACGTGATTGTTTGTGATTTTTGTTTTTCTTTCTCTTGATTCAATTCTCAACAATTAATATCAGAGTTAGATTTCGACTAAGAACATGTATGCTAGACCATGTTTTGAACAAATTAAAAACAATTTATTTCAAAAAAAAAAAAAAGCTAAAAACAATTAAAAGATAATATAAAATGGTAAACAATCATATAATTAAAATTAGATTATGACTAAAAAAATTAAATATATGTATATTCACCGAATATTTTACCACATCATTGATGCTAATTCTAAGTATTGTTTATCCAATCATTTACAAATTACAAGCTCAGTAATAAATCCACTTGCTCAACCATTATATTTGTATCAAACAAAGGGATAACCAACTATTGTTTCACTTCAACTACAGGAAAAACAATAAAAAGAAAAAGAAAAAATCAAACTACTACTACTGTTGGCTTCACTTATTTATTTAGTGTGACAGAAAGTTGCTTCCAAAGAACTAAGCAATTAGCAAAAACTTGCAAATGTATCACAGAAAAATAACATGATGAGAGCAATCAAAGGGAATTCATCAATTATTCAAAAACCTGAAAATCCAAGAATCAAACCTCAAGCTCCAAGAACCAAAACCAAACACCAAGTGAACTGATATAATTCCATAGTTACAATAAAATGCACGGCAAACCCTCTTTAGGTGTGACCTATATGCACCATGAAATAAGTTGACCATGGCATCCCTTGTCATGTTTCCATACATCTTGAACCCTTGAATTTGTAAAATGTTTTTTCAAAGGCATTTGGTAAACCATAGAAACAAATGGGGAAAAAACTACAAATGCCACTGAAGCTTTGTGAAATTTTAATGGTTTTCAGAATATTGACAAGTTAACATATCTGGTGCAGAAGACTGGACGTCACATCCTGAAGAAAAAGTAACTGTAACAGCAACCATTTGCTAGTAGTCACTGCAAGAATCCTCACCAAGCAGCGCCGCGATTGGATCTTTGCAAATGGACTTATCCTTTACACGCCCAGTGATATGCCTGAACCAACCTGAGCTGCATAAAGCATCTGGGTTGAAAATATCCATCTGATTTGAAGTTTCCTTCCTTTCAACTTGTTTGCATGAAACCTGGCTAACTGTTTCAGGTTTAATATCACATTCTGCAGGAAACAATTTAGTTAAATAAAATAGCTCCACAAACTTGACTGTAGAAAGTCCAATAGAAGCAAAATATCCTCACCCATTATTGTCTCAACAGACCGGGGTTCATCCAAAGAGCTACCACTAATTGGAGTATACTCACTCAGTACTGATGCAGCAGAATGACCTAAAGGAGAGTTTGGATCACCACACACTTCCCACTCTTTCTCACAGGTATTAGGGGGCCAACTGTCCATTGAATCACAAGGCATAACAGAATGATCTGAAGTCCACTGGGATAAATCTTTCTTTGAGTTTCTCAAAGACTGTGATTCATACACTACTGCTTCCAAGAGGCCACTGCTCCTAGGTGAACAGTGTTCTGACTGATCCTGCCTCGTTGGAGGAGATTGGATCAGAGTATCACTAGACTCAAGCGAAGGCAATGGGGATTCAGGCGTTCCCCAGCTATCTCGATGAGTGTTTGTATATTGGAGTGAAGGGAGCTCCAACTTCAGAGCCCCAGATGAGGTCTCAGAAGAAGAAGAAGAATTGCCATTTATAAAGGCATGACTGCCAGGAGAAACATTCAGAGGGAACTGATCATGAGAAGAAGACAACTCAAAAGGCTCAGCAATCCTCTCACAATCATAATCCAGGTATTCATTAAATGCTGTAAGACCACTCTCATTCAAACAAGGGAAGAAGATCTCTGACTCTCGAAAGCATTTTGGGAGATCCATTGGTGGCAACATAATGCTATTACTATGGGATAAATCTGAACCTAATTTAACCATGTTGTTCACAGGAATTTCTGCAAGCATTGGCGTATAAGATAAAAATCTTTGATTTAGTTCTAAATTTTTGAATTCCACAGCAGGAATCTCAAAATTTTCTGTCTGCTGGAGACCAGGATTGTTTCCACCCCCATTTGGTAATGAACCCATGTTCAGACTTTCTGGATTTCTGTTCAGTACTTGCAGGCACACATCAGGAGGGTAAATTGGTAAGCCAGCGCGTTGCAGTCTCTTAACTCTAGTATTCCAATAGTTCTTTATCTCATTATCTGTACGCCCAGGCAACTGAGAAATAAAGAAAAGGATCCAAATGTGAAGAAAATAATATGAAAATATAATTTAAGCACTCTTAACACTTCATATAACAAAACTCAACTGCAAAAAGTGATCCACCTACAAGAAACTGTTAGCAATATAGTTTGAAAAAATAAACTATCATTAAGTACTTATTTTCTATCAGTATAATTATATGTTGCAGGATCTATTGTACATGTTTACTTTTCATTGAATCTTTTAACACTGATATACACCAATTTCAGGAACTTGAGTAGCCAAAGACATAGAGGTGGTTATAACATGCCTTAAAAATATTTAAACTTCAATGAATATCCACTCTGTAGGACCTCATATTAATCATTTAACGAAAATCAAATGATGAATTTATCTAGCTTAATCAAATGATGAATTTATCTAGGTTATCTTCTAGGTTAAAAGAATGCAAGTGCATACACGCCTGCAACCAGGATGTGTGATTAAAGGAGAAGCATAAAATGACACTCGACATGAGGAGTCTGCTCAGTCCAGTCGAAGTTAAACAATGGCTGACAACCTCAATCATATAAGACGGACGTGGACAACAGGGTCGTTTTACTATACTAAAAAGAACTTCACTTGTGCAATGAAGGTGACAATTGCATGATTAACAGCTTCTTACAATACTAAACAGAGGTTTTATGTAGACTTATGCAAGAAACTTGCCGATTAGTTATTTTAAACAACATCCAGCACACAAGTTTTCTTCTGCAGCCTAGGCAAAATTTATTGATTTAAGTTCACAACCCAATTAGAATCTTGTAAAATCAGACAGTGTAACAAGACCAGTTAAAAAACAATACTAATAACTTGGTCATCTTATATGTGAATATCTATAAACATGACGAAATGAGGCAATAACAAGAAAGCATTGGTGGTGAGTGGCAATGAAGAGATGGGGAAAAAGATGAAGAGGGAACCTCAGGAACCATACGAGCCCACTTGTTACCCATCTGGGCATGGAGTTGGATGATGCGGCGCTCCTCTTCAGGAGTGAAAGCACCCTTCTTCAAGTCAGGTCGGAGGTGATTAGTCCACCGCAAACGACAGCTTTTCCCACAGCGAGAAAGGCCAGAGTGCTTTTGAACAGCGTTCCAGTTCCCCTCTCCAAACCTCCTGACATGTTCGACCAAAATGGCATCCTCCGTTGAAGTCCATGGACCCTTTTTCAATCCATTCCTACCTTCTTCATCCCCACTCCTCCTAGACATCCCCAATTCAACCCTAATGGCTTTGATGAAATGGGGAGCTGCAAATCTCAAAATTTAGCGATCATAAAAAAGACCCCATCAAAGCTTAAGCTCTACAGTGGACACTGTATTTATAAAACCAATCAAAGACATGGAAGGAGATGTGCGGTTGATAAATGAATGTGTGTTGAAGGTTAAGATAGAGATGTGTTTTAATTGAATGATTTTGATTTTTAAAAAGATGAATGTGAAGCCAATTGGAGATGAGAATATGTCAACAGTAGAGGGAAAATAGGAGCAGAAAAAGGCGGCTTTTTTTTTTTTGTTCAATGAAGTACGATGAAACTTGCTATAAAGAGAGAATGTGGACTCCATGTTGAATTGACTAACATTCATTGTTGTGTGAGTAAATTATAAATGAGTTTTATGAGGTTTGGCTTTTTGCAAATAGAGTCAACATTTGGTTTTACTAACAAATTATTCATTTATTGATCTTCTACTAACAAATAACCCTCCTACTATTAGACTATATTTAGCGTGATTGGATTAAATTGAATAAAAAAGTTTGGATTAGATTAAAAAATTACTATTTATAAATAGTAGAACTTGAAGTTAGATTAAAATTATATTAATATTAAAATCAAATATTAAAATTTAATATTTTGATTTCATGGCTTTTCATACTTGAATCTCTCTCTCTCTCTTTCTCTCCTCATTTCTCCTCTTTTATCTTCTTCGATCATCTCTCTCTTTCTCCTCTCATTTCTCATATTTTATCTTCATCAATCATCACTCTCTCTCTTTTTCCTCATTTCATGTTCTCCGATCATCATTCTCTCTCTCTCTTTCTTTTTCCTTGTTTCATGTTCTCCCATCATCACTCTCTCTCTCTTTCTCCTCATTTCATTTTCTTCAATCATCATTCCTTCTCTCTCTCTCTCTTTGTCCTTTTTAGCCCCTTTTCCTTTTCTCTATAACTGACCACCTGTCGCTGCCGTTTTTATCTCAGTCTTTGTTTTCACCTTTCGCCCTCCCTCAACAAACTTTTCTCCTCTGCCGTTGCCGACCAATCCTTCGCCGATAGTGAAGACCCAGGTCTGTTGCAATTTTTTCTCTCCCCTCACTTATGTCTCTCCCTCTCTCTCTTTCTTGCTGGTGATGATAAATGTGTCTATTGTTGATGGGTCTGTTGTTGTGGTTGATTGTGGATTGTAGATGAAGTTGGTTGTTTAGGGTGGTTTGCAATGGTAATGAGAGACAGAGTGGTGATTGGTGGTGGGAGAGAGAGATGGTGACTGGTGGTGGTGTGACGTTAGAGAGAAAAGGAGACCCATTCCTACCAGGGCAGGAAATGAAATCCCACCATTTTGGTAGGGATTTTGATTCCTACCAATGCAGGAATGGGTGGTGGGCCCGAGAATGAGTGATTTCTCTTCATTTCCCATGTCAAATGAGGGATTGAGTGGGAGTGAGAAAATTTTTTTCCAATCCTACCCCAAGTCCCCTTTACCAAACATGCGCTTAGAGTTGACGATAGTTGATTGTCAAAACCAACAACATGAAGGGATAATTTGATCATTTTAATATAAAATTAAATTTAAAGCTAGATTTTTTTTTTTTTTTTTTCAAAAAAACAAAGGAAGAAAGGTAAAACAATGGAGGATGGAGATCTAGATTCCAACTCAATGAATAGGGAGCCAATGGCGAGACAATGTGAACAAACCTCGTGGTGAGGAAGGAAAGGCCGCTCGAAAATCTTCATCTTAGATGTTTCCTTCTCAAGCGAAGATGTTCATGGTGGGGGCTACCTAACCCCTCATCACAATGCTTATTAGTGACAAGGGAAGACTTTCCTTACCACTGGATCTCCATGGATGGGAATCCTAAATTTTCATCCATGGATATCCATTAGATTGATGGAGATCTAATATAAATATCTAACATTCGGATTTTTTTAATCTTTTTTCTTTTTAATTTGTTTTTTTTCCCCTTAAATTGATCAATATCATCTATGGATAGTGATGATCCATTTAGAAAAAACAAATATTACTTTTTAAATGGATATTCATCGTTCATCTTTAAGAACCGTATGAATGCCAAAGATTTAAATCCTTTCTTTTATTTTTTATATTAATTAAATTTAATAGCATTTTAGTAATGGGAGTTTAGTGAAAGTACCCTTTATGGAACTTTATTTACCTAATTAGCCCCTCACTCAAAGTATTTAACAACCAAAAATAAAACTATAATAAAATTAATAAAACACATCATCAAATAGTATATCAACCCATCTTAATACATCTTCTATCATAATTTTACTTAAGACAAAATAAAATTTTTCTTTCATATTTGCTTTCGAGTGGAAGAAAAGTTGAAGATAACTTGAAGAAAAGTTGAAAAAATTTGGGTGTTGATAAAAGGTAGTATTTCAACAAAAATTATAATTTTAATTGGAGAAATTAGTTGTTAAGTTGTTAAAAGAAAATGAGTAAAAAGGGAAAAAAATTGAACTTTGGGTTAGCACATAACTCAATATCGGGTTGACCCAATATCGGTTCATATTCTAATATGAAACTTTAATTATTGACATGAATTAGGTCAAGATTATGGATTGATCCGATTCGGATCAATGTTAAAAGGTAGGGCTAAATTCTAACCCGATTTTGGGTTAGAAGTTGGCTCGAAATAATAATTTTCATTTGGGGTTAGTTTTTAACGTCCCTTGAAGTGAAATTAATACTTTGGGTTAATAGTTGACCTGATTCGAGTTAGAATTTGACATTTTCAACAACAGATATTAAGAATGAAGCTTAACAATCAATTGAAACATCATGTAGACGTATCCAACAATCAAACACCATAATTGGTGACAATGTAATGTTTGCTGGTAACTCGATGTCAACGGTGATAAGATGTAGGCACAGTTAGCAGTCTTCAAGTTGGAGTAGTGAGCATCGGGTAGGTTATTGTTGGTATAATGGGATGAAAGGGAAGGGGCTGGAATTGTTAGAAAGGTCTTTTAGTAAATTAAGGTAGTTTTGCAATTGATTTACTCTAAAGGGTATTTATGTAATTGTTGTGTGTATAGTAGATATTTTTGCTAAATTCCCATCAGTAATTTTCTAAATTTGATGAAAGTATAAAGACTTTTTATCAGTCAACTATGGTTAATGAGTAGAACTAACATGTTTCACTAATGACTTGCGATTTATTTGTTTATGAATTGTGAAGTGGGTTCCGCTTATCAATAACTATACTTTGCTTTCAAAGAATCATTTAGTACAAAAAAATTAAACGATATTAATTTCTCACATGACATGCATTGAGTGGAGGGATACTTTGTGTTAATTGTCAACTGATTCAACCACAGTGGAAACAATCCTACTTAAGCATTATCTAGAGATCTTAACTCTTAGAGTATCTCCAATGCTTTCATGAATTGTGAAAAAATTACATGTCACATATGATGAATAAATATTAAGTTAAATAAATCTCTCAAATACAATTATTACTCATCAATGTTAAACTGAGATGGCAAAAGAAAAAATAGACATTGTCAACATGACTAATAGCATCTTCAATACTCCCATGGATTGTGTTTTGAAAAAAAAAAAATATCATGCCATTAATGTTAAGAGATTTGTTTCCTATATGACATAGATATCATTTGATAGACAATCAAATTGAAAAATTATTCTTCAATACTTATAGATATATTCCCATTTAATGCTTTTATGTATTTCTATTTAATACTTCTATATTTTTTATTTAATGCTTTCATTTTTTTCTTTAACTTTTAATTAGATTTGAAAATTAGAATTAAATAATTATTAATTTACTGATATGACTGTCTAATATAGTATCTGAAAATAGATAGTTATGTTGATAATGACTCTTTTTTTTTTTTTTTTTTTGTGCCACCTCAGTTTGATATTGTTGAGTGATAATTGCATTGAAGATGTTTATTTTAACTCAATATCTATTCATCCTATGTGGTATATAATTTATGCCAGTTTTCGAAAAGCAATAAAGGGAAGGAATAGTTTATTTGCTTTTTATTTACAAGAATTTTCTCATCTTGCAATCCAAAAAATTGAAAAATGAAAAGGAATCAAGCTAATTACAACAACATACTAACTATTCTTCAATCAACTAAACAAGTGTAACCATAGTTCGACATTGAAGAGAAACATAGTGAAGTCGTTGTCTTAAAATGTAAATGAAAGATTCATACGGATTGGAGTGGCTCAAGCATTATTCCATGTTTACATATTCAAGTGAACAACAAGAAATTACACCAACATAATACCATCAATGCATATCATGTACTAGTACATTCTTCTAGAGTCACTTGAAAAATTCATCAGTGTTCGCAATTTATTATTATTATTATTATTATTATTATTATTATTATTTATTTTGAAGTCGATGGCATCGAACAGGTCACAGGTTAGAAGTTTGTCGAAATTTATCAAAATCAAATATTATTTGTGTAGTCTGAATATCTACTTTCATAAATAAAAACTACTACTCTTACAATGTGACGTGAAAACTACCAACACAGACTATAATGTGCTTGGTAGGAATTGTAACCCTATTCTATTAGAGGATGAAGTGGTACACAACTAGTTGCTAAAAAGTGGTAAGCATAAGTGCTCCAGTGAGTTGCAAATTTTATCAAGATTTGTATGCTTCTAAAGTTATTAAATTTTGTGATTAATACCTTTAGTTATGCAAATCACATTAATGCAATGACAATAACTTGTTTTTAGGGCAACATCTGATGTAACAAAAAAATTTAGTGTTAGTGGTGCAACAACTTGTGGAAATACACACACAAGGAGAGAATAAAGTGCTCTATACTTATATTTTCATAAAGGAACCTATTATTATACTGGCATGTGCCTAGTGGTTTGGTGTTTAGTGGTTCATGATTGATGGGTAGGTTTGGTGTTCGGTGGTTTGGTGTTTAATGGTTGATAATTGATGATTGGGTTGATTTTTTTGGGGTTCACAATTGGGTTGATGATTTGGTGGTTTCTAGCCACCTAGAAACCCAGGTCGGTAGAAACCTAGAAATTTATTAGGTTTCCAACGGTTAAAAATCCATAAACAGGGAGAGAAGAAAGAGAAAGAGAGATAGAGAGAGAGAGAGAGGAAGAAAAGAAAGAAAGAGGTGGCAGTGGTTTGGTGGATTCTATGATTGGTGTGTTGAAGGTTGATAATGGTGAAAATGAAGGTTGATGATGAATATGGTCTATGGCTAGTGGGATCCAGATTGGATCTCCATTGTCTAGAATGGATATCTACTGTCTATCCATTTCCAAATAGATGAACAGTGGATATCCAATCTGGATCTCCATTATTCATCTCATAGATGGATGGTAGAGATAACTTTTTATTTGTTTATAATTTTTTTATTTTAAAATATTATTTTATAATTATTTTATTTTTATTAATTATTTTATTATTTTATTTGTTATGTTGATCTCCACCGTTCATCTATGAGATGGATGGTGAAGATTGTTTTTATTAATTTATATGTTTTATCTTAAAATATTTTTTTTATGATTATTATATTTTTTAATAAAAATCTCAGAGCTAAAAGTGTTTTTTTAACTTTTGTCAAACTTTTCTGTTAACTTATAACGTTTGTTGGATTTTGAATAAAAATTAAAAATCATGCAGTAAATGGAGATTGTTTCATACATCAAGTGGTTTTTTTGAAATGTCCCTAAAACTAAAATTTGTTGTGTGAATGGGTGTTTTCTTTGATTGATCTTTAACGATGATTTGATAATGAATGATTTTGCTTTATAAGTTGAGTGGTGGTACAATCTAAAAATTAGGGTTTTATTTACACACATACATCAATGGGGGATGTGGGCCTATGACCATCGAGTCGGTGTATTTAACTTCTTATATTGGTTGCCAAAATTAACTTCTAACCCAGCTAAGGTTGTCTTATTAGTTCCACTTCTCACCCATCACATAGAAAAATTGAAATGTAGTTGCAATTTTTTCATTGAGTTTATTAGTTGTTTTATAATCATATATCAAAAGAATTATAGTAGACACTACTAAGTGTATAATATGTTGTATGGAGTATTTATTTATTTATTTTTTAAGCTAATTACATCTACCAGAACCTCTATGATGGATATTATGGTATGATTTAAATCATAGACCTCTATTCAAGGGAAAAATTGCCCTTATCACCTTGAATGGTCTTATCTACAATTTGCCCATACACAGGAGTGGCCTAGCAAAAATTGTCTATATTGCTGTGGATGATACTCGAACCTATGCATTTTACTTGAGGCACATGTGTGCTATGCCACTGAGGCATAGCAACTTGAAGTATTTATTCAATTTATTCATATTTATGTTCAAATTATTATACCACGGTTAGTATTAAAAGTGTACATTGTTGTTACCTTTTTGCATGAGTACTTTAAGCATATTATTTTAGCAGCATTAAAAATTTAAAATTGTCTTAGAAAACAAATATAGCACTCTGTTGACTTTTTCAATCTTTTATCTAATTATATTTTCAGAACATATATTAGATTGTATACTTTGAATTTTATTTTACTATATATATATTTTTAAATTTAAAAAAGAATTTCAACTTGGTTTATTGAATTGAATAATAATCGATTAATTTGATCAAAAAGAAAAAGAACAATAATCAATTAATTGATTGATAAATTGAGGTGACTTATTTATATGTCCGTTACATCTACACATTGAGGTTGTGAATTTAAGTCTTTCTCTTCTCCCAAATCTCAATTTGTATTAATATATATATATATATACACACATATATATGTGTGTATACATACATCAATTAAAAAATTTGTTCAAGCCTAGGATCCTATCGCAAATAGATTAAAATATATAAAAATTGTGATTTATTAAAATAGTGTAATAAAGAGTGATAATAATTGCACTTCTGTAAAATTGTATTTACACCTCCAAATTGCTAATTATCGATAAAGAAGAATGTTTGAAATTCCAGTTATATATGTTTTAATAATCAGCTGTATAAGTATCTTCTTTATAAAGAAATGGGTACTCGACGACACCTAAATTTTTGTAAGACAAAATATGTAAAATTAGTTAATGTTTAGATGGCAACATTTACACCTCCTTCCTTCCTATATATATAACCAATATGTTTCTCTTTTTATTTATTTATTTATTTTTTTACAACAATTAAGTTTCAGTACATATTTGGTAGGTGATATTCAATTTGATCTTATGTATCATAACAAAATTTATTTGTCAAATTAATCATCATTATACTATTGAGCCATGGAAAACACAAAAGCTCAAAGGGACGAAGTTATATTTTATCATATCAACATAGATTATGAATGTCACTACAATTTTTTATTAGAATGCATTATTGTGGTTATTGCAGGATCACACATTGCTATATTATTTCATCTTTTATGGATGAAATTTCTAGATCGTTCGACGATTTGGATTCTAGATTGTTAAACCAGATTGGGCTTGTAGCTTGATCTAGCAACTATATTGTTGAATGATGATCTAGTTTTAGCAAACTAGATTGTCGTTTGATGATCTGATTCGATGAATGAGATCATCACTATTCAATGAACTAGATTGTCGTGATGATTTAGTTCGTCTCTCCCTCTCCATCCACGATGGAGTTCCATTGTGCGATGGAGATGACCTCCATTTTTGGCAATGGATGACTGATGGAGATGGAGGTGCAATACTTTTCCTTTGATGGTGGTGGAGATGCAAATTGGATCTCCATCGTCTATCAATGTTTATGCATGGTGAAACTGCAATTTGGATCTTTACCCTTATTATTATTATTTTTTAACTATATTTTATTTTAAAATAAATTGCCCACCGTCCATCTATGTATTGGACGGTGTATATTAGAGGTGGGTTTTAATTTTTAGTTTACTTTTAATTTTTATTTACTTTTTTTTCTATTATTGAATCTCCACTATCCATCTGAACTTGATGGATTGTGAAGATCTAATCTATGCATTTTTTATTTTACTATTTTTTTTAAATGATAAAATAATAATTTAATTTTTTAATTTGAGAGTAAAACATATTTTTTTTTTTTACATTTTTTTGTCAGTGTTGACCTAAAAAATAACGTTAAAGGGACCGAATTGAAATGCTTTTTTTTTTTTTTTTTAAACTCAAGGGACCAATGAAGTCATTAATGGATTTGTATTTAAAAAACGTGGTTTCATAAAAATATAAAGACCAAAATGAAAATTTTCCTAAAAAATAGAGTTGTGACTTATTTGATCATGTGGATAGAATAGTGTATTAAATTTTTACCCATTAAATTTTTAACTTTGTCACATGTTCACGTCTGAAGAAAAGCTAAGAAGAGAATCTTCTTTCTGAAAAAACGGGTACATTGAATTAATATAGAGATTTATGTTTCCTTTTTTTGGTGTCTTTTACAACAATTAAATTTCATTTTGACCGTTTGAAAACTTTAAAGACAATATAGAGACTTATGGTCATTGACATATTAAGTTAGTATATTTTTGGTAGGTTATATTCAATTTGATCTTATCTATCATATTAACAAACAAACTTTAAGAATCAACTTATTTTCAAATTGATAAGAGTTCCGAATCATTTTACTAGTGAGCCATGGAAACCAGAAAAGCTCAACGAGACAAAGGTATGTTTTATCATGTTATCATAGGTAACAAATGTCACCGCAATTTTTTATTAGAATGCAATTTTTTGCTAGAATGTGTTATAGATTATTGCAAGATCACACACTATTATATTCATTTATTTTTTATAGATGATTTTTTTATTTAATTTTTTTCTTTTTTATTAATTTTTTATTTTTATATAACTCTATGGCGCGTTCAAAGAAATATCTCCCTCATGGGAGAGTATAACCCATATCAAGTGGAGGGGGCAACCCACAACATGCGGGAAAAATGCCCATAATTGTTGTGGGACTTGGGTGTAAAACCTATCAGGGGCGACAATATGATAATTTTACCACTAGAACACTGCCCAAAATTTGTAGTGATTTATAACTTTAAACAACTACATCTCTAATATAATATGCAGGTTTCAGTTCTAACATTAGAGATTCATGATCTTTTATCTAACTAAATTTGGGATTTGGGACATGAGACTTATAATGATAATTAGGTTTTGCATCCCATTTGAAATTATATACGAAATCACAAACTTTGTTAACATGTGCCTTATATATATTATAGCAAAGAAAGACATAATTTCATCGTAAAATGACTAATGAGTTGCTAATGGATTGTTACCGATCTTGCTAATCCCAGATGGCGATGCAATCATGAATGATTCTCCTATAGAGCAAGTGAGGCTTACAGTTCCAACCACGGATGATCCGACGTTGCCCACCTTAACATTTCGAACTTGGGTCTTAGGGCCCATTGCATGCACCATTTTAAGTGTCATATATCAATTCTCCTCATATCGCCAAACTTTTATCGGTATACCAAGTAGTTGTGTCCAGGTAACACTTGTTGCTCTTGGCAAATTAATGGCAGCCACACTTCCATCTAAATCGATCAAAGTCCCTGGAACAAGATGGAGTTTCTCAATGAATCCGGGGCCTTTCAACATCAAAGAAAATGTGTTGCTCAATATTTTGGTTGCAGTAGACGCTCCTGATAGTATGTTGATTATTGCAGTGAAAAAAATCTTCTACCATAAGCCTTTAAATATCTGGACATCGTTACTCTTGACTTTGACAACTCAGGTAATTACCAGTTATATATTAAGGCTTTAGATACTTGATATATGAAATCTTACGATGAACGGCCCTTCCAGTTGCTAGGTTATGGGTTTGCGGGAATTTTTATGAAGTTCTTAGTATATAATCCCCACATGTGGTACCCTCTCACCTTAGCTGATGTATCTTTCTACAGGTACATATTTGTATTATTTTTGGTGTATGTGAATGCATACATATATGCTTGAAATAGTCTAACAAAGTTTATTCAAATATAGGGCATTGCACGAGGTTGAAGGGAGGCCCAAAAGAGGCATGTCGAAACTTCAGTTTCTTGTTATAGTAACAATTGCAAGCTTTGCCTACGCTGTAATACCAGGCTATTTCTTTCCTTCCATAAGTGCTCTTTCTATTGTTTGTTGGTTCTGGAAAAGTTCAGTTACAGCTCAACTCATCGGCTCTGCTCGTCATGGCCTTGGGATTGGTTCCTTTGCCTTAGACTGGTCCGTTATAGGCTATGCTGGAAATCCATTAATTTATCCGTTCCCTACAATCATCAACACGATAGTTGGATTCATAATATTGCTTTACCTTATATGCCCAATTGCCTATTGGACTAATTCCTATAATGCCAAGAAATTTCCCTTTTTCTCTTACGAACTTTACGATAAATATGGTCAAGTTTATAACACTTCAAAGATTATTAACGAGAGTGATCTCACGTTCAACCAAAAAGGTTACGAGGACTACTCAATCATTTATAAGAGTGTTACGAGTGTTTTTATTACTGGGTTTGCTTTTGCTACGGTCACAGCCACTCTCTCTCATTTTGTGATATTCCATGGAAGGTACAATACAGCACCTTCCTTAAGTTTATTTATTAGCATGCATTCTTTAAGCTTTCCCACCTTAAAATGAAATATTTTCTATGAAGGGAATTCTGGCAACAGGTAAAAAAAACAAATGATAGTAACAATAGCACTCGTGAAGATGTCCATAATAGGCTGATGAAGAAGTATGATCCTATTCCACAATGGTGGTTCCTTGCAATTCTAGTTCCCTCATTCTGCTTGGCCATTTTCTCTTGTGAAGGACTTGGGAAAGAGTTACAGCTACCATACTGGGGAATCATTTTAGCCTGCATCTTAGTAATGATTTTTATTTTACCACTAGAAGTTATTAATGCTACCACTGGCCAAGTAAGCCTATTTCCTTAGCTATTTAGGGTGCGTTCGAATATGTTTTTAAAATGGTGTTTTTGAAAAGTATTTCAAAAAAAAAAAAACATATATTGAAAATGACGTTTTCAAAAACATAATGCATTTGGTAACATTTTTAAAAATACATTTCAAAAACAAAAATTGATAAAAAGTTGTTTGACACCATTTTTAAAAATGTGTAAAAACTGAAAATGTGTTTGGATGAAAACTGTTTTTAAAAATGATGATGTGACTGTTAAAATGATTCTACTTTTTGGAGTTTTATTGTACAAAAGAAAATTATTTTTGAAAATGTTTAAAAATGAAAAAAAAAGTCATTCTTTACTTTTACTTTAAGTTTTATTGTATATTTTTGAAAACACGTTTTTTATTTTCGAAAACATGTTTTTGAAAACAATGGACAAACACATTTTCGAGCATTTTTCATTTTTAAAAATGAAAAATAGTTTTAAAAATGGGGGCCAAACACCACCTTATGTTCTTATATTTAGCTTCATTGTTGAAAATTTTCTTTCTAACTTGAGTAAAAAATTACTGCAGCCTGTGCAAGTGATTGACATGGTTGCGAGAACATTAATAGGATATACTTATCCCGGTAGACCAATAGCCTATCTAGTATTTGATACATTTTGTTCGTCAACCCTGGGTCATGCTCAATCATTTATGGAAGATTTCAAATTGGGTCATTACATGAAGATTGCCCCAAAATCAATGTTTGTTGCACAAGTAACTGGAACAATCATCTCAGCAGTTGTTAGTTTGACTACAACGTGGTGGTTAATCTCAAATGTGGACCATATCTGTGACCCAAAACATTTACCGAAAGGTAGTCCTTGGACTTGTCCTTATTTGAATATGTATGATCTTTCTTCAGTAACATGGGGGTTAGTGGGTCCAAGGCGTATGTTTTTTCCGGATGGCATATACTCAAAATTATTCTATTTCTATTTTATTGGTTTGATGGGACCAGTACTTGTTTGGATATTATTGAAGTTTTTCCCTGATAAAAAATGGATCAAAGACATTAACGTTCCAAACATACTGGGTGGTGTCAACCCTGTGCTAGTAGGTGGTGCAGTGAGTTACTGGACTTGTATAAGTTTGGGGGTTTTCTTCAATTTCATTGTATACAGAAAGTATAAAGATTGGTGGAGTAAATACAATTATGTGATGGCAAATGGGCTCGACTTGGGAGTTGCCTTGCAAGTTCTATTGGCAAGTATAACTCAGCAGATGAGTGGTGTATATGGAGTTAACTGGTGGGGTTTAGAGGTGGGAGATCATTGTCCCCTTGCGCAGTGTCCTACAGCTCCCGATATTTTCGTGGAAGGTTGTCCTACTATTTAATCCAGGAAACTTGGGCATAAATATTCAGCAGATGAGAGTTATTTAGGCCCGTTGAAAAGCTACAAAGATTATTTATTTTAAGTCTTTTAGAGTCAGTATTCATTTTATCAGTCAATCTATGTATGTAATTTCTGTTTTTTCAGATTCTACATTTCAACAAAATTTATCCGAATAATCAACCTTCATCATCTTTATAGCAATATCTTGGAGAAGAGCAACAAAACTAGACTAGGGATTAACTAGTCATTTGACTATCAATTTCTCCCTAGTTTTTCGTATAGTTGTTATTCATTTGCCAATCAATTCGGATAGCTCAGTGATGTCGTAGTGACTCAGTGATAACACATGTAGACGACTAAAATACTTGAGTAGATGATGCATTGCCTTACTCGTTGTTTCGACAAATTCCATATCCGCCATCCAAGGGTAAGAAAGTTAGCAAACACTTGTGAGATGCCAAGGCCTCCAATCGTATGAAGGCATCACGTCTTTGTGTGATATATATATGACAAATGAGACGAGCCTTCATCCAATTCTTGTGTCGATTAATGTCCTCCAGTTTAAGACATCTTTCTGTAGCAGCAAACTGAGCCAAATCATTGACAAGATGAATATCACCATTACATCTTTTGAAAAGTGACCTTGAAAGCAATTCGTGAAAATACTCCCTCCCCATGTCTTCAATCTGCATATATCTTTGTGGCAACTGCATGAGACCTTCTGCTATCCATAAACGTTCCAACTGCCCTTCATCAAATTCGTAACCTTTGTAAGGGTTAGGGAAGGCTCAAGCCTCCCCCCCACCCCACCCCCAAAAAAATATTATATATATGTTTTTTGAAATAAAGGCATTTTTTATATTTATGTTATATTTATTTTAAATTATGTTATATAAATATAGCATAATAAATTATGTTAGAATTATTTTATATTTATTTTAAATATTAAATTGTAAATCATATATATAATTTTTGTTATATTTATTTTAAATTATATATATTTTATTTATTAATTTTTGTAATATAAAAAAAAACATATTTATTACAAACCTATTGAATGTATTTTCTTATTTATTTTTATATTTCTATTCAAATACTGTATATGTAATAACTTTTTTTTTTCATATATTAAATATGAAATTTTATTTAAGTTTTACTTATTTTATCTTTTTTTTTTTTTTTTTTTTTTTTTTTTTTTTTTTATCATAAGTTGCATAATGCATTATTTAAATTTAATATCTTTGGTGTTTCTCCTAACGTTTTTTTTTTTTTTTTTTTTGTATAATTTGAAGTGTAATAGTAATTATAAATTATGATTGTTAAAATATGGATTATCTATGTTTGAAGAAAAATTATTGATATCATAGCATTAACTATAATTCATATTTGATGAATTTTATTATTTAAATGTTATGTTAGTTTTATTTTTATTTTTATTAATATATTTATTTATAATGCCTATATTTTTTAATTTATAAAATGTTTTCATACTGTTAGAGTTTATTTAAAAAATTTATTCTAACCCACCTTGATATCAAATTCTGGTTACATTCTTGGATTGCACAATAGGCAAAGCAAGGTTTCAAATGCGAAGGGAGATGATAATAGCTCAAACTTAGTCCAGGAAGGATACCACATTTTTCAATTAGTAATTCCCATACTTCACTATGCGGCATATGTTGCAATTCATCCATTCTTAATTTAGGCCACAATAAGCCCCCTAGTGCCTTAACAGCCAAGGGCAAACTTTTTTACATTTCTTAACTATTTCTTAAGCCTGCTCTCCAAGCGTGGGCACGCTTCAGAATTCAGTTTCGAAAAGGCATGTTCTGCAAATAAGGACCAACAATCATCTTCAAGCAGTTGCTGGAGATGGAAAACAGGACTGGTGCCAACCATCTAGGCAACATTTTCATTACGGGTTGTTATAGTAAACCTTACTTCCATCTGCACTTGCTCTAAATGGAAGTTGCAAGACATCCCATTCAACATAATTGTCATTCCAAAAATCATCCAATACAAGTAAAACCTTTTTCATCATCTATTTTTTTCTTGGAGTACTTTGAAGTGGCTCTAAATTCGTAGTATCACATGATTCATCAAATGATTCAAGAATCACCTTTGTTACTTTTAATAAGTCAAAATCACCCGAAACAAACGCCCATGCTTTCATATCAAAATGTTCATCCACTTGGTTGTCATTATATGCAGTTCAAGCTAACATTGTCTTGCTAATACCACCTAGGCCAACTAAGGGAATCACACACAATCCTTCACCAGCAACATCCCTTTGCAAAAACTCAGTCAAGTTCTTATATAGCGTCTTCTTCCCTTCCATAGATACGATCATCTACTAAACAAGTCGTTGATAACCTTTGCCAAATCGAATTCTCTCCAATATCTTCTCTCAAACCGAGTTCCACTCTTTGTTTCCCAATTAATACCTTCCAACCTCTTTGTTATAGCCTTTATCTTGGAATCTACCTAAGATGGCAGAGCCAAAATATAAAACAATAATCAGGACTAGACTTACCATCATGTCAGTCATAAAAATCTATATCAATACAGGTTTGTATCATTTTAACAGAATATTTTGCAAGTTCAAAACATATTTACAAAACTCAAATGGAGAATCAACAACACCAATTCATATTTAACTACATGCTATCAACAAGACAATATATGTGGGGTAGTGGCAGACTCAGAAAATATGTTTTGAGGGAGGATATGAATAAAATGATAAAAATATCGAAAATTAAGTATAATAGTTATATATAAAACAATGTTTGATAACACTATATAGTTTAAATAAAATGAAATATACATAATGTTTATGCAAAACAAATAGTTATATACTTAAAATATCGAAACAGATTCTCTTAAAGTGTTTACGTGCCTATAATCAGCTTTAATTTCCAATGCCAAACTTGAGTAGTTTTGAATTAACTGGACAGAATCAATGATCATACCTTAAACTATTGCAATTCTCTTTGCATTTTGGTGGAAGACTTTCCACATAGCTATCTTATGTGTACTTAATAAATTGTCTTTCCACATGTATTCTTAATGATCATAACTGATGATCTCCTCATTTTTTGTTGCTTTCAGTAGCCGTCCTAATCATGTAGTTATATAGTCTAAAAGTCTTCTGGTTGCTCTTATTTTCCTTACATTAAACCATATCATAAGTTTAATTTTTACAAATTCAAAAAAAGAAGTTCTTTGTCTTTTCCCTGAATTGGTTTCGTCAAAGCTATTGACTTCTTCAAATTTAAAATCCAAAGCCTATTAATTGTCCAGTTGTTTTGTCCCACCATCTAATAGCTACATACAACCACCCACTCGTTTATCCACCGCCCACTCGGAAGGCTCGTCCATCATGAGTAGGATGTCCACTGTGGTCATGGAAGCATATAACATACCATAATTTCCTTTCCAAAATCTTTCTTTGGAATTGGTTTGTTTTTTTTTTATAATGCTATTCAATCCAATTCAAAATATTGATGTAAGAGTCAATCCATTTTAAAAATTTCTGTCTATACGTGTTTTTTATTAGAAATATATTTTTGCTTAGACACGTTTGTCATTCAAAAATGTTAAAATTAATTAAAAACAACAATTAAATTATAAACAATTAACTGTACTTTTAGTTATTATTTTCAATTATTAAACAAATTTTGGTAACGTTTGTCACAAAGGGATAAATTTTAATGCATACTCTATAAAAATTGTGATAAATGTTGATGCATACTCTATAAAAATTGTTGTGCATATAGTATTTGTTTTCAATAAATTTCGGTAAAATAATGACTTATTTTATTTCATATATACTTACATTATAAAAATAAAATAAAAAATAAAAAATAAAAAATAAAAAAATTTCTCCAACCCACACAAAAGAAAGCATATCTAAATCATATAGGTCCTATTCTTGTCCATAAAATATAAGAGGCACTAACAAGTTACATAAAATCATAACTAGTCACTCGTTTTCGTAAGAACTCATTATAATTATCTTAATTTAGCCATTTCTGTTGGAGTGTCGGTAGTGATTAGAAAAGTAAAGTAGTTTTATTGCTATTGACGCGTTTATTAATGAAAAATCTTTAAAAAAGATGAAGTACCTAGTTCTTATTATGTTTCCATTGTTTATTAAATCCATAAAAAAACCCCACATCACACTTGAACAAAAACTTAAATTCCTCTTGAAACCACCCTCCCGAAGAAAGATTCAACTTTCCTTTCATTGATTTTCTCTTCTATGAAATTTAATTTATATTAATTAGTAAATCTGTCCAATATTTATTCCAATAAATATTACTCAAATTTGAAATTCCGATAGAACTTATAAATGTATCTGTTGATATTCCAAAGCCCGATGGGGAGAATCTTGACTTGCTAAGCCAAGATGATGAAGAATGTGCTTATGATTTCAATGGCTGAGTAGCTGACTGAGTAATATCTTATGTATATATATAATTTCGTACAAGGAAATTAACTATTCTTTGAGAAAATGCCGGATGACGTCAATAATACTTATTCATTATTTAATGTGAATTAAGAACAATTCTTTTATTTTTCTTGTTACCCCGTAGGTTGTACGTCAGCCATACGTGGAATTGAACTGTGATGACCGAAATGCTTAGCTATTTGCCTCGTAGAAAAATACGCGTCACGTATTTGTAAGCATTGCCTCATTGAACGTAGGTGTCATATAATTGTATTATAATCTAAGAAGTGATAGTGAATTTGTAAGTTTTTTTAGATACCATATGTAGTAAAGATGATTGGAACTGGAGACATTATCAAACTTTACAATAGGATAGTCTGTGACGTTTTAGAGGTCCAGTGCAAATCTAAAGTAGTAATATATTTTCACATTTGTGCCTGTTAGCTACAAAATCAATAAATTTCACAGGTTTTTATGGTTTCAGGTTTGGGCCCTTGAGCCAGTACAAAAATTTGGACACTCAGACAAGGAAATTTGAGGCCCCAAAGTAACGGCCTCGAGACTTCTGTGACATATGTTCAATGAATAATTCAAGTGTATTCTATTTCTGGATTATGTACGGAATTATTGCTCAGTTTTTTTTTTTTTAATTACAAATATTACTCTTTGACTTTTTTTTTTTTTTTTAATTTTTTTTGTGGGTCTTGCATCACTTTGACGTGTAACCAGTAACCACCACTTTGAAAAAATAAAACACGGTTTCACACTGTGCTATTGGGCTCATTCTAATATCCACTTCGTTCTGCATATAAAGTGCTGATTGGCTTCATTTCCCAATTCCCATCATTAGACTTCTTCAGGCCTCGGTGAACTAAAGCAGAGAGAAGTCATCTTCATCTTCCAGACTTGCAGGTTAATTACTCCCTCATATTTCTGAAATCTTATATCTATATATATATATACATATACATGTATGTGTGTGCACATCCTATCATACATTTAGATATGTATACACTTAACAAAAAAATGTATGATTACATTTTAAAAAGTATGATTATAATTTATTATATATGATTATAACTAAATATACGATATTACAATCAGTATATTTAATCATACATAATAAATTACAATCACAGTTTTTATAATACAATCACACATCTTTTTTATCAAGTGTCTGCATACCTAAGTGTACCCACAGAAACTCCACGTATATATAATTTTATTTTCATCTTTTATCTTATACATGATTAATTTTTATATGCTACTAGGAAAATAGATTTTCACATTTTTTACGGTAATTTTTCCAACTTATCTTTTGTAACGTAAAAAGAACATATTATAATTCTAAATCACATAAACTTAATAGTGTTTTGAATATTATTCAATAAAATAATAATTCATTTATTGTTATAAATAAAAAATAATTTTTCGAAATAATAATTAATTATAATATTATTAACTAAAATCACATCGCTTTAGATACTGATTTTAATTCCATAGTTTTTCTATATAATCAGGCTGCTAGAAATTATAGAATAGTGTTCCCAAGTTATCCATTAGCCTTAAAATCATAGTGAAAATGTATTTTGAATATATAAGAGCATCTCCAATGGGTCAATGGAATGTGAAAAAATTAAAGTTCATATAAAATAGATAGATATGAACTCAAAATATGATTCTCTAATGTAATTGTTTGCATTCATTATGAATCTGATGTGGCAAAAAAAGAAATCAACATTATCAACATGATCCTTTATTTTCAAAGGGTTTGTTAGACAGTTAACTCAACAAATAAAATTAATTGGTTTATGTTTTTCTATTAATAGCTGGTTGACTTTTGTTTTTGTCTTTTTTTGGTAAGTTTTGTAATTAAAAAAAAATGACACATTTTCAAAATATGAATTTTGAATAGAAATATTAAAGAATATTTTATAATTTCATTGTCTATCAATTACTATTCAATGCTATATAGGAAGCAATTCCTTGAACATTGATGACATGATAATGGATTATGAAAAACAATCCACATTTGCATTGGAGATGCTCTAAGAGCATCTCCAATGGACTGTGAATTGTAAAAAAATAGAGTGCCATGTAGAATTGTGTGAAAAAAACTCTCTCCAATGCAAATGTCAACCTTCACTGTTAAGCTGATTTGACAAAAAAAAATCAACATTGTGAGGATGGCTGTCTACATATAGAGGGCCTGTTAGACATGCTGACTCAGCAACTCACATTGAATGCTCTCTTCAATGTGTGGATTTTAAATAGAACCATTGGAGACCATTTTTTGGTTTGATTGTCTATCAATACTATGTAAAAAGCAATTGTCTTGACATTGATGACATGACAATGGATTGTGAAAAACAATTCACAGCCCCATTGGAGATGCTCTAAGTGGCTTTGCAGAAAAGGGTTAACATAATGGATCATTGCAATAATTAATGCATTCTCTTTGCTTTTCCAGTGAAGCATCGAGTGTCAAAATCACATAATGTTACAACAACCAGAGGGGATTGGAGGTGTAAAGCCAAATGTTAGTCTCTGTTCGCAATTAAACCATAACAACATGCCAAATTGTAGTTCAGAGGAATCAATCAACCGACTTCTTAATAACATACGAGAAAGTGCTCATGAACCGCAATTGTCCGAAGCCCAAAGCGCAGCTGCAGAATTATGTAAGTAGCCATTTTAAATTTTAATTTGGTACATAGCAGGTCTCCTATATCCCAAGTGGCGTGTTTGTGATAGCCGGGGCAGAACCCTTAGGCCTGTTTGGCATACAAAATTAGATAGGGAGGGATGAGTCAGAACTTGATGGAATTAAATTAATACTATATCGTGTTGGTTGTAATTGAAATTGGATTAGATTTGATAAATTTAATATAATATTTATAATTTTTAAATAAAATATAATAAATTATTTTTTAAATATATTTAATATAAATTAATACTTATTTTTTAATATAAATATGAAAATAAAAAAATATCTTAAAAGAATGGCATTTGAAAATCTCACCATTTTTAGTTGGTTATCAAATCCCATCCTTTTGGGACTTGATCAATGATGGTTGGTGGTTCGAGAAGTTTTTCTCTCTCTTCTTTGCACGAAACATGGGTAACGGTGAGATGGAAAAACTTTTTTCCTCGATCTCATTGCTCGTCCTAGCTACCAAACGTGGCCTTAGATGGTGTGTGAGATTGAATTTGACTATTTTTAAGAGATGTAATTGGTTTGCATTAGACTAAATTGGTAATGTGATATATTTGTTGTAGTTAGAATTGGACTAAAAATAGTATTATCTTTGTTTGGTGTAATATGAGATTAGATAAATAAAAATTATATTTTATATTGAAAAGTATAAAATTATATTAAGTTCTACTCTGTTCTTTACCGTACATGAATGAAAGTTCTATTACAATGTAATTATGGTTGGCCTCCCAACTGTGGTCTTCTTGTTCCGCCCTTGATGACTTATCTATATCTATATTTCATCAAGAAGTTGCAGTCTTGATTAGTTGTGATAACTAGTAGTGGTGTGTGATGGTGAAGTCATGCCATTCAACTGTTAAATAATTTTGGCAGAAAAGGATGTAGACATCCACACTAACGAATTAGTTTGAGAATTATACATCACTATTAAGAGCAGCCTAACAAAAGGATTATTATCAAAAAGTGATAGGAGGGCATCATAGTTTCTACCGACCATTGTACAATGCTGCACAAAGAGGTGATTGGAAAAGTGCCAAAAGTTTTATTCGGCATAATCCAAATGCATTGACCGCCAGGATAACACTCAATGCACGAACAGTAGTGCATGTTGCAGCAGTAAGTTGCCAATGGGATTTCGTCCTAAACCTTTTGGAATCTCTATCGTCAGAATCCATTGCACTGCAAGATTCAAAAGGAAATACAGTCCTCCACTATGTTGCACAAGGTGGAAGCTTAAAGACTGCTAAGGCATTGGTTAAAAAGCACCCTGATTTACCACATATGGTCAACAATCTAGGAGATCTACCACTTCTCTATTCCATATTTAGTGCAAACAAGGAAATGGTGATGTACTTCTGTAATGTAACCATTGTTGAGTCTCCCGGCTATGCCTTCGTCAAATCATTACCTAAACTCCTCCGTAATCTTATTCAATCAGGTTATCTTGGTAAGAGCCAACAATCTAGTCTTATTATTTCAACAAATTTAATTCTATAATGAACTTTTATTATGTTGCAACTTCTACAGATATAGCCCTGCTTTTTGTCCGAAGATATCCTAATTTGGCTCTTGCCAATGACGAATTTGGGACGTCTTTGCTCTTCTGGTTGGCAAATAATCCTTCGTACTTTTTTAGCGGCAGTAATCTTGGATTTTGGGAAAGATGGATCTACAAATGTAAGTATCATGTCCATAAATAACATTTTATTTGAGAGATTATTTACTAAAATCCTTAATGAAAGAAATTGAAACTTAATTCAACAAATGTAAAGTATCCTGTTTATACACAACTTTTTACTTAAATGTGCCAATATATCAAATATATATATATGGAGTCATCTATAATACACTTGGTATCGATACACATGAATTGATTATATTTTAAAATTACTAATTGTATGTAGAGTGTCTATATATGTGTATAAAACTTTTTCTTGGTTTCTTCTTTTGGGTTCAAGATGCTCAAGCTGAAGAGTTTCCGACATTAGTCACCTCAATACAATCAGGAAGCTCTGTTACTCAAGGTTTGCAAATTTTATATTTGTTTCAGTATGTGTTACTCTTCAAACTCTCTAAATCAACATATTCTCACATTCACCAGATTAATTAATTAATTACCTAACTTACCTAATTCCTATGTACAGCATTTCAACCATTCAAGAGATTACTTTGGAAAGCTACTGCACTACTAGGTAAGTAACCTAGTAAAATACTCCCAATATATATATATATAGTACATAGAACAACATGGTTGACCTTCTTTGGGAATTTGGTTCAAATATAAACATACATCTAAAATTTATCCAATATCTATCTTTTACTGACATATAACTTTTAAATATTTTATCTGATTTTCACTCGCAGCACCTTCTATAAAATTGGTTCGGGATGCGAAGTTGAAACATGACTCTGCTGTTGAATTAATAAATCTTGTTTGCACACAACTTGCTAGCATGAGTTTTCAGGAAATCATTGTGTTTCTTCAAAATCCAATTTTCATCTTGGGTGAAGCCGCTGTAAATGGAATTGAAGAGATTGTAAAGACCCTTTTAAAATATTTTCCAGACCTGATTTACTTTGACGTAATATCTCAAAGAAACATATTGCAAGTTGCTATTGAATATCGGCAAGAAAAGATATTCAATATAATAAAAGACATTTCTCCGGTAACTGCTAAGGAGTTGTGTTCACGTCGGCTGGAAACGGAAGGCACCACTTTACACTTGGTAGGGAAGTTGGCTCCAGCATTTAAGCTATTTTCAGTTTCTGGTGCAGCTTTCCAAATGCAAAGAGAATTACAGTGGTTTAAGGTATTGAAATTAAGTTTAATTAATTTAGAAATAATCCATCCATCTTGAACTGGTACATTGATTTTTTGAACTTTAACCACTAAGTGTTTAATCATTTACCTTACTGGATTTATTGAAAATATCTACGTTAGTGTACTAATCCTAGCACAAGTAGTTTATTATAAAATGTTAATTATATATAAATATAGTACTTTTATTTTAAGTTAATATTGGAATGGGTCGAAAGTTTATTGAGACCGGTTTAAATTAATCACTATTTACATGTCTCGGATATTTACTCTCGTAACTTAAGGCCCATACTTAATGAGTCATAATGATGTTATCATACATAGTAGATATAACAGTATCCATTAGCATATCAAATATATTGCTATGTGATGTATATGCACTTTTCTTATGTTGTGTAGGAGGTGGGAAGAATTACCTGCCCCGTTTACAAGCAATGGAAAGATAGAAATGATCAAACAGCAAAAGATGTTTTTAGGACAGAGCACAAGGAGTTGGCTGAGAAAGGAGAGAAGTGGATGAAAGATACTGCCAATTCTTGCATGCTTGTTTCGACACTCATTGCCACTGTACTCTTCGCTGCAGTTTTTACAGTACCAGGAGGCAACCTCAATGATAAAGGGGTTCCAATTTTTTTACGGACGAATGCATTTACGATATTTGCTATTTCAAATGCACTAGGTTTGTTTTCTTCATTGACATCCTTATTAATGTTCTTAGCGATCCTAACTGCACGATATGCGATAAATGACTTTCTTGAATCACTACCAAAAAAGTTAATTTTAGGCCTTGGCTCGCTCTTCATTGCCATAGCTGCTATGATAATAGCTTTTGGAGCAACTTTAACTATTGTACTACAGGAGAGATGGCATTGCATTTTTGTGCCAGTAACTTTATTCGCTTCTTTCCCGGTGGCAATATTTGTAATGTTGCAACTTCCCTTGTTTGTCCAAATGGTTCAATCAACTTATGGAGATAGCATCTTTCGCCCTTAGCCATCAAGACTTTGAATAATTTTGAATGCATATGATATTTCATGATTACGACTTTTCTATTTTGTACATGGTGTATATTCTAAATATATCTTATATTATGCCAAACTTTGAATGCTCATTTGAAGTTTTTATTTTGAAGAGCCTAAAGGATTTGAGAGTCTCTTACCATTGATGTTTGTTTTTTTTTTACTTGATAATTTGACCAACACTAACACTTCTCCCAAACAATTTTTACTTTTTTTCAATAGCTTTTATAACTTTTAATGCCAAATTTGACAAATTTGAAGGTTTTCATAGAGTTAGACATCCTCAAACCCTCTTGAGATATAAAGCCTCAAATTTGGGTTAGGCTCATCAATTACATTTCTTTTCTTCAAGATATAAAGCCTCAAACCCTCTTGAGATGGTTTATTCTTATGTATGGGATCCTTCACCAATTCTTTCGTCTCAAAGTCACAAATAGTGTGAGTTTAATTGACACCTTTACAAAAATGTGCTGGATGTATCCTTGGCATACCAAAGCCAAAGTTAAATATCTTCATAATTATTCATAAAGTGGTTGAAAGGCTATTTAATAAAAAGTGTATATTTTTTTAGAAACAGACGAATTTCTATAGTATTAATAATAGTATTGATAAATAATTTAATGTTTTTCTTTATTTATTTTTTGATGTTTGATTAAAATACTTTTGGTTATATGTAAAAAGTGTTTTCTAAAAGTTAAAATTACTTTTTTATGTTTATGTTACATTTTTTAAATGAAAATAAATTAAGCCATGAAAATACTTGAATTTTTTAATAAATTTTGTATACATCTATCAATAAATAAATACATAATTCATACATTTATTTTTACTATAGTTTTTTTTATTAGAAAAAAATTCCAAAAGTACTCAAAAGGATAATATGAAGTAAAATTAAACAAAATTAAAAATTTCTTGAGTTCAAAAAAGAAAAAGAAAACACTCATGGATGCTTTTCTAGGGTGTCCATCAAACATTTCTTCAATAAATATTTTAGGATTAATAATCTTAATTTTGTTTTCGGAAAATATAAGAATATAAAATGGTTTGGATAATTATTAACATAACACATTAAAAAAATAATTAAAGATTAGTTAGAGAAATTATATATTTTAGTTTTATATATGGACGACATTGACTATGGTAGCAAAATACTTTGAATTCATTGATGGAGCTTCATATATATATATATATATATATATATATCTCTTGAATTCACAAAAACTAATGATTTATTAGAGTTGTTGAAAAATGTATTATATATTGTATCTAATACTTAAATGAATTCACATATTCTTCATGAAAACCAAAACAAAAAAATAAATAAATTGGGGATAATAAGAGCTTGATCCCATCACATCAAGAACAAATTTAATAGCCCACAAGCCATAACGTCATCAACAACAAACTACATATGTATTTAAATGGGTGGTTGAAGATTGCCATTCAAAATAATAATAATAATAATAATAATAATAAATAATTAAAAACACTAACACCTTACGAATAAGAGGACTATCAAAACTTATAAAGATTAATTACTGATAGCGCGATCAAAATGACTACTTTCATAATCGAAAGATGACAACTTCTATCAAGAGAAGATTCACACTCATACTTTATATTTTAATAGACCAAAAAAAGATTTAAACCCTTGACTCCGGAGATATTTAATAACTTCTATTAATGAATGGTATGTAAATTATAAATGTGTTTGATAAGATAGTTAAAAGAAAATAAAATCTAAATACATTGTTATTTTTTTTTTTAAAAAAAAAGATCTAAATACATTGATTATTAGATGAAATACATGTAAAATTATTTACTACCTGCACTCATTAGTATTCAATAATTTTCAGTTGATATGATCGACAATTTTCTAATACAAAAAAATTATAAAATTTTGAAAATTGAATTTTATTTATCTATGAACCCACCCATTTTTAAATATTATAATCAAGAACATTATGCAAGTATTCTCCATTGAATTAAAATATCCTAGATGTAAAATAACATAATAAATCTAATTGATATAAGTAATTATATAATTTTGTAAGACTTGATGACAAAATAAACAAAATATTTTTAATGTTTTAGGTATTTGTCAATTAATTTACTTTTTTATTATAAAATATTGAGAGTATGACCTCAGGAATCTCAATTACATATTTGGAGCTTTCTGATTTCTCCTTGGTCTTAAACCCAATTTATATGTTCTTCATTATTTTATCAACTTCAAATTAATAAAAAATATAAGCTAAGATGTCTAAAAAAATAATTTAAATTTAAGATTTCTTTCAACCTAATGTAAAGGTATGAGAGAAAATATCGGAGGAAACAAAGGTGGCTATGAATATAACATTAATCAACTTTAAAAAACAAAAATATACAAATTCATTAAAAATAGAAAAAGAAGGTTTGTAGAATATTGAATATTCTGGAGTTGGGCCTGACTGAGTCCAGAAGAGAGCAGCCATGGGGTCCAATATGAGTTAAAAGATTAGTGTCGATGTCTAAAAGACTCAAATTAGTAATGGTTGTCGTTGCCAAAATATTTTTGACAGTCCAGGAGGACCCACGTCGCCCACCATATATAAACATATATAAACATTGCAAAAAAACCTAGCAGCCGCTTTTCAACTTGTTGATTGTTTAATTAGGATAGATCAACAATTGATCTGATCTTTCTATCTATAACAACAGTTGGTTTTCAAATTAGATATGTTAGTTAATGAAACATATGGATTTAAATGGTTATTTTGTTTAAAAATTTAGGGTTATTATAATTTTTAATTAAGAAAAATTTAGAGATATTGCCATTATTAATTTATTTTATTATAAATTTGAATAGTTTATAAATTGAGCAGTTTATATTGATTTAAAATTTTAGGATATTTATAATTTTTAGTTATAGAAAATTAAGAAATATACTAATTAATTTAATCTTGTTCATCTAAGTAATTTATAGACAATTAATTAAATTATCCAATGTATGGTGGCCTTATAATTATTTAATTAGGATAGAAATGATGATGTTATTATGCTGGGATGCTTGGAAAGTGCTCAAATATTAAATTAAAAAAGTACATCATTTTTGTTATTACCTTGATTTTAACTGATTTTTGATGACTTATTTTGATATTGATAACTTTTATAGGTGACAAAGCAGAAAAGAAACATATTTCATTATTTTAATAAAAAAAAAATTTATGGTCAATCATCAACTAGGCCAAATACTCGAAGTGAGATCCAAGCTTTGAGTTTAGCATCTCCTTCCGAAACTAAAAGAGTCAAAATTAAAAATGAAGATACTCTAACTCCATCTCACATCAATACTTTTTATTATGAGCCTGATTCGAAGAAGCGTATTACTATATAACAATATCTTGTTGACAAGCAAGATGAGATTCATAGAGCATACATTGACATGGAATCATTTTAACCTAATTTGGACTTTCCACTTTCTCTAATTAGAAATCAAAGTCATCGATTTCAACAATCTTGTTTCGTAAAATTTACACGGATTGAGTACTCAGTGGATGCATTTTTCCATGCTACCTTTTCTATAATCCCACATGAAGGTATTACATATCTTTATCACACCATTGATTAACATGTAAGTGAGATATAAAAGATATTCTACCTTTTAAAAATAGAGAAAACTCTGTTGAAATTTTTATAAAAATTCTAGTCTATCCTAATGATAATTTGCGGCTGCATCCCTGAGTATACTTGCACTTGACTAGATAAATGTAAAAGTACATGTTTATATGTACTGAGTTTTGGATCTTAGCTTTGGATTTATTGATTGGTTAGACAGACAGGAGTGGCAAACAAAAGAAACAACCCCACATAATTACCCTCAAGATAAAATAATATGATAATAACACATTTTCTAAAATGAAAAATGGAATGGACCTGATGAAAGCAAAGAATATAAACAAATTGTAATGTAAAACCCTAGCAGTCGCTTTTCATTTTTCATTTCTCTACTCCCGTCGGTTTTTACTTTTCTTTTCAGATTCCCGTCGCTTTTCACCCTTTGTTCCGCCGTTCAATAAGTGAATTGAATAGTCTAACTGATTTATGAGTACTTATAGTGGATATCTATCGTTAGTGATATTGGATGTCGTTATCTTAAATTTAGTAGATATATGAATTTCAAGGGAGAAATCCCTAGGGAGCTTTTCTATCTTTATTTGCATGAAAACCGTTTGATTGGATGAATTCCACCAGAATTGTAAATTTTTTTATAGTTTTACATATGTGTTGCTTGGTAACTGATATATTGCTTCTCTGATTGGTGTACTGATTTTGGATCGGGATGATGATTGAAGGGTTTAGCAACCAAATTCTGGATTTGGATGTAAAAACCCATACCAATTTTGACTTTTTGATTTTATAAACACTTTTGTTAAGAAATTATGATGGTAGTTGTTTTTTTCCATTTATAACTTGATAGCGCTGTATTTTTTAAATTATTTTTGTTTTTTTTTTTAAATGGATAAATCACTTAAAGTTATCTTTTAAAAAAAATAGAATTCTTGACTTTTAATTTAATTACAAATTACTTAAGAAAACTTAAAATATTCTATTACAAGTCTATCCTCTTAAACTAATATATTTTCAATTAACACTTATATGACATAATTTTTTTCCTTAAAAAATCCCTCTTAAAATTTTTTAAAATTGGAGTAATGTATTTTAATTTATAATTTAAATATTTACATTTTTTTTTTTAAGTTGCAACTCATACATATTTTCATTATTTTTATTTAAATATATAAATATAATTAATTTTATTATACTTTTTAATCATATTTTAATTATAAATAAATGTTACAAATAATTATGTATGTTTTTTTATTATATTAAATAAAATTCCATAACAACTATTAGTAAAAATGATATAAATATCAAATTATTAGTTTTCAGATAATTTTAATTTTTATAAACAAACAATTGTACGATACATTTAGAGATGAGAAGAAAAAAAAAAACTTGTCATTCAGATTTAAGATTTCAGCCATTATTCAGTCTTTAATAAATGATCTTTTGTTTTTTTATCTGAAAACTGAATAATACTGTTGAAGACTGAAAATTGAATGGTGAAAACTTAAAATATAAATAACATATTTGTTTTTTTTTTCCTTACTATTAAATGTATAGTAATCTTATTTGTTTTTTAAAGTTAAAATCATCTGAAAACTAGTAATTTAATATTTGTATCTTTTTACTATTAGTTGTTTTGTAATTTTATTTAATATAATATAAATAATTATAATAAATTATTTAATAAATATTAAAACATTTTTATGTATATATTAATAATATTTTTATTCATAATTAAAATATGATTAATTATTATAATAAAGTAATTTTTTTAAAATTATATAAATATATTATTATAGTAAAGTAAATTAAATTTATATATTTAAATAAAAATAAATAAAATGGTTTTAAGTTGAATTATTATTGCAAGAAAAGTTGAATTGTAATGTAATACATATTTTCAATGATGTTTGTTATGATATTAAAAGGAATTTGTATAATGTAAAATTATGATAAATTTAAAAATAAGTTATTCCGAAAAGACTAGATTTGGAATAACATATTTAAAAAATCATTAAATAATTTGATATTCAGTTAAAAGTTAGAAATTGTAGTTTTTTTTTTCCGTAATTTTTGGATAGTTTTATATGGTTTAACCACTTAAAAAAATAAAAATAATTTAATAGATGTAATTCAGGACCCATTAAGTAAAAAATGATAAAAAAAAATTACCCTTAAATTTCAACACTTTCCAATATTTAGACAAACAACCCTAAATTGTAGAAGAGGGATTTTGGGTAATTTTCAAATTTAAGGGGAAGAATGAGTAATTAGATAAATTACGGCCGGTTTTCAAAAAAAATTAAAATATATAGATATATATATATATATATATATATATATATAGAACCCCGCGCCACATCACAGTTCCACCAGTTCACACCAGTTCAGACATCACTAACTCCTACCTGTCCCCCGCCACAGTTCGCACACTAGTTCATACACTGCTTCTTGACTCGATCAACTTCGACCTCTCCTTATATATAAAATGGTTGCCTCATAATGATGATCAGGTAGGCAAACCATTAACACATTCTCTTTGTTTTTCTTTTTTTCTTTTTTTTTTTTTGAAATTCATTCTCTTTGTTTTTCTAGTGGAGCATTTGGTGTAGAAAAGTGGCACTATGTCACAACAACCGGAGAGTGGAGGTGTACCAAACCACGACGTGCCAAGTTCTAGTTCAGGGGGACGTCCTCAGTTGTCCGATGCCCAAATTGCAGCTAATGAATTCAGTAAGTAGCTCTAAAATGGTTTGTTTATGATTCAATTGGGACGTGACTGCCATATTATTTTATATGTATAGTCGGTCTCCTATATTGCATGTGTGTTATAATAGGAATAACAGATAATTTAATTAGATGAAATTAAAGAGAATTCTGCAAGTAGCCTTAGAATCAATTGCAGTGCAAGATGCAGATGGATATGTACAGTCCTTCACTATGTTGCAAGAGGTGGAAGCTTAAATACCGCAAAGGCATTGATTGAAAAGAACCCTGTTTTACTGCACAGGGTCAACAACGAAGGAAGTCTGCCACTTCTCTTTTCTATCGAGAGTGAAAATGGAGACATAGTCTGGCACCTCACTGTGGAGACCAGTGTTGAGTCATCTTCATTACCTAGGCTCCTTGCTTGTTTAACTCAAGCAGGTTATTTTGGTAAGATCTAACAATACAACTTTAATTTCAACAAGAATAGTCTTATTGTTTGGTATTCCAACTTCAACACATGTAATTCTATAATTTATCTTTTTTTTTTTTTTTTGCCCTTTTAACAACTTCATTCAACAGATATAGTCTTGCGTTTTGTTTGAAGTTCTCTTGAATTGGCTCTTGCCAAAGATGAATATGGCCAATCTTTCCTCGTCAACATGGCAACTAACCCTTCACACTTTTTAAGTGGGAGCAATCTTGGAGTTTTAGAGAGATGGATCTACAAATGTAAGCACCCTATAAATACATGTCTTTTGTTTTTCATTGGAAAGAATTTTCATGGTTTTTTTTGTTTTTGGTTCAAGTTGTTGATGTGGAATGGCATCCTGCATCATTGACCCAAGGACAGCGAGAAAACTATGCTATTCAAGGTTTGCGAATTTTGTATTTGATTCAATGTTACTCTTCAAATTCTTTAAATCAACAAATTCTCACATTATTATTTGGATTAATTACTTGTTCTTCTATACAGTATTTCAGCAATTCAAGAGCTTATTCTGGAAAGCCATTGCACGACTTGGTAAGCAACCGTGTATAATTATATTCAAGATATGCACTAGTATGCTTACTTTATTTGAGATGTGGTACATAGATAAACATGCTTTTAAAATTAAAGCGGTATACTTGAAGCCTTGAACCAATATTCAGCTTCTGTCAATTTATAACTCTTGCAGTACCATCTATAAAAGGGATTCAAGATGCAAAGCTGAAACATGAATCTGCTGTTAAATTAGTGAATCAAATTTGCCCGCAACTATCTACCAGGAGCTTTCAGGAAATTCTTCATTTTCTTAAATCTTCAGGTTCTGTCATGGAGATAGCCACAAAAAACGGAATTGAAGAGATTGTAAAGAGCCTTTTACAGCATTTTCCAGATCTAATTTATTGTAGCATGCTACCTGGAATTGAGCAAAACATATTGCTAGCTGCTATTGAATTTCGGCAAGAAAAGATAGTTAATATAATAAAAGACATCTCTCTAACAATGGCGAAGGATTTGTGTTCATGTCAATCGAAATTCGGAAACACCACTTTACACTTGGCAGGGGAATTGGCCCCTCCTATTAAACTATTTTCAGTTTCTGGTGCAGCATTTCAAATGCAAAGAGAATTGCAGTGGTTTAAGGTATATATTGAGATCATGTCCAATTAATCTAAAACTATTCATGTTTATCATTGAATGAATTATAGGCGAGTAGAATAATCTGTAGCTATTGAATTGATTTTGTGAACTTTTATCACCAAGTGTTTAATCTTGTTACTAACAAGATTGAATATAACTGTGTTGAGAACAAATCCTAGAGAATTTAATATTTAATATTTATATAATATGGTATCAATTACAATATCATGTATATTGTTATATGCTGTTATATGTATTTATTTATCTTATGTTGTGCAGGAGGTGGAAAAACTTATCTACCCTGTTTACAGGGAAAGAAAAAATTGTTGTTATCAAACAGCAAAAGAAGTTTTTAAGACAAAACACAAGCAGTTGGCTGAGCAAGGAGAGAAATGGATGAAAGATACCGCCAATTCTTGCATGCTTGTTTCAACGCTTATTGCCACTGTACTGTTTACGGCAATGTTTACAGTGCCAGGAGGCAATGTAAATGATAAAGGGATTCCAGTTTTCTTACGGACGAAGGCATTCACGATATTTGCTATTTCAAATGCGTTAAGTCTGTTTTCCACTTTGACTTCTCTATTGATGTTCTTAGCAATCCTAACTGCACGATATGAGATAGATGACTTCCTTGAATCACTGCCAAAGAAGTTAATTATAGGTCTTGGCTCTCTTTTTTTCGCCATAGCTGCTATGATAATGGCTTTACTATTGTACTTAGTGAGAGATGGCAACTGGTTTTTGTGCCAATTATTATACTGGCTTCTTTTCCAATGGTAATATTTGTAATGCTGCAACTTCCTTTGTTCATCCAAATGGTTCAATCAACTTACGGATCTAGCATGTTTCACCGGCCATCAAGAAGTTCAAATAAATTTGAATACATATATTTTGCGTGCGCATGGCTTGTGAGCTTTGTTAACTATATGACTCCTACGGCTGCTCAAACTCAAGCTGCAGCTATCAATGACTCAACTGCAGAACCTGAAGCTTAAGCTGCCTCTAGGAAACTTGGCTCAAGGATGAACTTAAGTACGTGTGGAACATGTGATAATCATGATCAGGTTTGTCAACTACTCTAGTGACAGTTCAGCATAGTCTGTTTGGATTCCCGCCAAAAGTTAGTTAAGGATTCATTCTAGAATCCTGTATGATTAATTGAGAGGCTGCCGCTTGTATCTTTAAGAGGATATATAAACTTCATCCTCCAATCTTTGTAATGTAATTGTTACTGCAAGTGAAAAATAGAAATCAAAAGAATGAAGCTCTGCAGAGCTGCTTTAATGGCAGAATTCTTGCTTGTTTTCTTGTTTTTTTCTTGTTTGTATGATTGTATACTCTTGCTTCCCCATCTTTTTCTCTAATCCCTCAAACCCTTCCCCCCTCCCGGAATGGGGTGGAGATTTGGGATCCAAATAACAACTCTAGTCAATGCAAACCATTACAAGGTAACTACACCTTTTCCCAACATGGGATGGAGATTCGGGGCCTGTTGGCAATTATAATCAATCTGATCCATTGCGATATGGGTCATTGACGTTTTAGTCCGATCCAACTATCATGCTTTTTTAAACATGAACATAATAAAAAATAAAAGAAAATAAATTATATCCAATAAAAAGGAAAAAGGAACTTCTAATTTTTTTTTTTTTTTAAAGCAGGAACTTCTAATTTTGTAAAGGAAATATTACTTTTTTTTTTCTTTGTGTTGTACATTATTTGGGAACGTAAATATAAACAATAACAATTCTATTAATTTTGCATTAACTAATATGGTGACTTTCTTAATTCATTAATAATCTTAATAGGAAATATGACATAAAAAAATACATATCTACTTTCTTAATTTATTAATAATCTTAATTGGAAATATAACTTGTATGGTGACTTCCTTTTTTCTTTTTTTTTAAGAATATAATTTAGAGATAAAACATAAAAAATACATTGAAGAAAATACGGCACATTTATATGAAAGAAAAAGATGGTCCATAATAGCATACATATCTAAACAACGAAAAATATGGTTTCTTGGAAATTCCCTATTTCCAATATGATTTCTTAATTTGAGTCTGTCTGTGAATAAGAAATAATAAGTTGTTAAATAGCACAGCCAATTAACACAGTTAACAGAATTACACCAATTCTGTTTGCTTAAGGTACGTCATTGTTCAACAATCGCTCTAGTCTTTATTTTTCTTTTTTTGAATTATTACAATGGTCATAGTTTTGAGAATGACCTGACTTTGAATTTACTTTTATTTTAATGGTTGTATGGTCATCTTAACTTTCACTGTCATTAAACGCACCATGACTAATGCACTTATTTGAGTACCTCTCTATCTCATGTTAGTTTGAAGGTTCAATCATTCTTAATGAATATTTGAGATGAATTTTGTTATTTATATCTATTTTGTTCTATATTTGATTAAATATAGTTTAGTTAGTAATAAACTATAAAAAATAATAATAATATATTTTGATTAAAGGGCTAATAACTTAAAGGTAATGTTGGAATTTGGAAAAATAGGTAAATCAGGGGTGTACAGACAATTTTAAAGGGTGCTCTATTTTCTCTTCTTGACATCCATTAATATTTAATAGTGGACAATTTCTTTTACGAAGTAGATATTATATTTACAAAAGATCTTTCCAATATTTTATTACAATTAGATTTTCTTTTTTATTTTAATATTCAATCCCATATATATATATATATATATATTCTAACTGGAGTATATAGATAATATATTGCTTAAGTTATTGAGTATATAATAAAATCTCGCATGAGAGAATCATGTATTAAAATAAATAGTTTATAAGATGATTGTGCTATTAAATTCTATAATTAAACAATTATTGCCTCCTAATTTTAATGTTGGCATGCTACTTTGCCTCTTAAGCACCTTTATATAACATATTTATCTTTGTTTCAGAGAACCCCAGTGAATCCGATAGATCAACCAGAAAATAATGGGGTGTTCTGCTTCAAAAGAGAGAAAGAGTTTGTCCTTCAACAAGAAACTAAACATGAAAGACGTTGAAAATTACATCAAACAGAACCATAAAGGTGTGTATATACATGTCAAGTCTACTAATTTTTCCCCATGTCCATTTATGCATGATTCGATTATATAACTTTATTGAGTTATGAAGTTTAATTTAATAAATTTTATAATATCACAATGAACATATTAAGTTGTGATATTTATTGGAACGAGTAATGGTAAATTGTCCAAATTCAAGCTCTTGATGTATTATATGAGTTGTTAAAATTTTTGGACAATCCAACATGAAAATATATATCATTTTATTACTTTTTATATAATCAACCTGAGATTCAACATCATTTTTTAATAATTTTATAAATGATTTTTCTAACACAATATATACGATGACATATCAGTTGGCATATATTTTATCTAGTTTTTCATTAGGTGGAGTAAGACAAGGAGGATTCTTTTTTTATTTTTATTGAATTAGTTGTTAATTATTTTTCCAATCAGAAAGCATTAAAAAAAGGATTTTTTATTATTGTTATTATTTTTATCGAATTAGTTGTTTTTCTGCTTGTCTTTGTTGATTCAGGAGTAACATGCAGAGTCGACGAGCAACAACAAAAGGCCATCGTAGAGGGCTTGGATCTTGATGTGGTCGGGGTCATGGATGGGCTTAGCAAAGTATTCAAATGCGAAGTTAATTCTAAGAGCTAGAAGACTTGGGAGTGACAGAATATTGGGAAACGGGAATAAAGTTTCAATGATGTAGAAGACTTTTTAGAAAACAAATATGTTATACCTTAAAACAACGAGAACCAGTCTATATTAATTAGTTTGATTATTAATGCAAATATTTTATTCTATTTATAAAGACTTTTTTTTTTTGTCTCAAGCATATCTCTATTTTTAAACTTTTTAAAGTTGCTGTATAGGACTTTTGTATCTTCATAATCATACGTGCATGAGCTCTTTCTGTATCCATGGAGCGCATTTTATCTAACAATCTTACAATCACAATTTATGAAGTTTTTCGAACAAGGGGATATGATAAAAATTAATTTTTCGTTAGTGTAACAATTAGACACTGGAATTCGTGAAAACATGCATTTTATGTGTGAGTGACAAGTGACAACTCGAATTTTATATCATTAATTTACTGTCGCGAAAAAGAAAATCAGTCATCATTGTTGGATATGTGAATACAACTAAAAAAAATTTCGTAGCAATGCTGTTAATAAATTGGTTTGGCACGTTTGTATATCATATGTTGATTTCTCAATCATAATAATTTCATGATTGTGTTGAGAGATTAACATATATAATTGAATATTTAATATTTGGCAATACTTTACTTTATAAAACAAATACTCCACTTTGAATCGAAATTATCGAATAGCTAGCTAGCTTGATTCCACCTTCCATCTATCTTAGAGATAACTTAATTTCCTATGAAAATCGGGTAAGCTTGGTACACTGTTTTCCACTTGTTTTGATTTTCAAAATATTTGATATAATTAAGTTGTTTAGTATGCCAATTTATATGTTCTCATTCTTGGAGGAAAAAAAAAGGGAGAAAAAAAAAGCAAATTATGGCAAAAATGAAGAGGGAAAATAATAGAGAAATCATATTGTCTAGTAGTTTAAGTGATTAATATACATACATATATTATGTTATTGGAGGACATTATTATACTTTTAGCAGACCAAGGAAACAAGAAAACAGACAAAATATGGCAAAAAAAATGAAGGTGGTGAAGATCGAAAGATGGAAAATAAAGAAGAAATCTTATTGAAAGTTTACACCCATTGCAAAGGATGTTCTAATAAGTTTACAGAACTCCCAATGTCAAACCTTTTAGAACATGCTTCATGAAAATGATTTGAATATGATTGTTTTTGAAACATAAAATAATGATGTGCCCCCTGGATACCACGGGCTTCACAACATCATTTATGGCTTTATGTAATGAAACAACCTGCACTGTATTTTATATGTATCATCAGTGATGGGGCATTCATCACGACGTAGTATGTTGATTCACTCCTGTTTACACATTAATCAACAAACCTTATTAGGACAATGTCACAAGCAACAATTTATTAAATAAATAAAATAATTTGTATATTCAAAAACTTTATAGCAACTTTTAGAACAAGATAAGAAATCACACATTTTAATACAGATCAAACAAAAGTTTCCCTTCTAGTTTATTAAGAACGGCTTCACTGCATTTAACATCTCAATGCAGCCAATAAACTCACATCATGATCCATCAAATAAAAAACCGATTCCAACCATCTAATATAATTTGATGATAAAGTCCTTTTATTCAATCAGATAATATTTTTTTTGAATAATGACACTTTATAGTTTAAAAGATTGTTGGAATCTGTTAAGATAGGTCACTTATAGCGCGATTCAGATGATTGCTCCCTCAATTGGGAAGAGTACAACTCTTATTAAAAAAAAATTTACAACTCACGTTTTGTATTTTTAAAGATAAAAGTGAGATTTGAACTCTTAATCTCTTAGGATCAAGATAACTACTCAATCGCTCTTGCTAAGAAACGGTGTCAATCAGGTAATTTTAGAACTTCGCTTATTCTTTGTGAAATAAACAACCAATTAGATTATGACATACGTAGTAACGCATATAAAATGATACATATGGACACACCGAAGCATAGCTAGATATAATAATAAGTAATTAACAGAAACGTTGACAATTTTGACTGAGTTGTTCTCTTCAAAAGATAAGCATACCCCGACGGCTTTGATGTCGGGGTATGCTTCGAATGGGAGGTTCGAGCAGGCTTTGAGATCGATAGTTTGGATGCAGCAGGAAGGCTTAAGGCCTGATGTTGTCACGGTTGCGATTGTTCTTCCAGTTTGTGCCCGGTTGAGAGCTTTGTAGCAAGGGAAGGAGGTTCATGCTTATGCTGTTGAGAATCTGTTTCAATAGCGAGGGTGTTGAGTGTTTGTGGTGAACTTAGAGCTTTGAAGCTCAGAAAGGAGAATCAATGATAATACCTTAAAGTATTCCTATCCATTAAAGTGATAAAAATATCGAAAATTAAGAACATACTAAATGTATAATATTTATATATAAAACAATGTTTGATAACGCTGTATAATTGGATTACATACACCCAAAAGTAGTTTTTGAACTAATTTTTTAATTATTTATAAAAAATACAATTATAAAATAATGTTATGCTTTTAAAATTTCAAATACAAGAAAAATGTTAGAAAATATGTCTTACTTGATTCCCATTAACATATTATTTCCAATTAGATTAAAAAAATAGTAATTTTATGTTGATTCTCATTTATATAAATATTAAATAATGTTATGCTTTTAATTTTTGTTATTTTATTATCATAAAAAGTAGTCAAAATAATTTAATAAACCAAAACTAATAAAATTTTTTTAATTATTATTATTATACTCAAAAATAATAATCTTCATTTTTATTTTAATAATAAAAATAAAAATTATTATTAGTAATAAAAATAATTTAATAATAATAATAACCAAATTTTATTATTAATAAAATGGTTGTTTTCGCTCTATTAAATCAAAATCATAAAAATTAATTTAACAAAAAATAAATTAAAAATTAGTAAATCTCTACTGTCGATCTTTTGAGATGGATGGTAGAGATGAAATAAGGAGGAAAAAAAAAACTTAAAAAAAAAAATTATTTCAAGGAGATGGAATCCAATTTTCAAATTGGATCTCCACCATCCATTTAACATCATTACTAACCCATCACCATATTCAACCCGCCACCATCAACCAATTATCAACCTTCACCATCATCATCCCTCTGTCTCATTGGCTTCGCCTAACCACCTCGCCTCGCCACTTCATCTCCATTTGTTTCGCAACTGAATACTCTGACTCACCTCTATCTCATTACCGCCGTGTCTGGTTTTGTGATCTAGTGAAAAGTTTCTTCATCTAGGTTTGACGAACCTAGATGAAGAGTTTATGTTCTTCATCTAGGTTCGTTGAACCCATACCCAAATGAAGATTTTGTGTTCTTTATGGGTTTGTCATGTTCATCTAGGTTCATTGAATCCAGATGAACTTTTGGGTATATTTGGGTTTTTTTTTTTTTTTTTTTTTTTTAAGATGAAGTTCATCTAGTTTTTTTGTTTTATTATTTTTGGTTTCATCAAACCTAGTGGGTTTTTTGGTTTTTGTGATTTCATGATCCAAAAACCAAAAAATGTTGAGGGAGATGATTAAGAGTCATATATATATATATATATATATATGTAAATGATGAGTAGGAGATGAAGATGATTGGGTTTTTTGAAAATGAACTAGGTTAGGATTGAAGGATAAATGTTGGTGTTGAAGATAGTGTGAGATATAGATTGAATCTTCACCGTCCATTAATCCCAAATTGGATGGTGCTCCACAAGTTTTTTTCTTAATTTTTTTCATTTTTTTATATCCTTATTTCATCTCTTCCTTCCATTTTTTGAGATGAACGGTAGAGATTTACTATTTTTTTTTCTAATATATTTTTTCAAAATTTTTATGTCGAATTAATTTTAAAATCTAGATCTCTGACACGTTAGATGACCCCAACAAATTGACGAAAATACTTTTCACTCTACTAACAGTGACTAACAATCATCGATGGTATGGGGGGGTTTTTGTTACAAAAACGAAATTTCATATCTATGTGTTTAATACCTTACCTCAGAGGGGTCTGATTTAGTTAGCTCTTTTCTAAATTTGATGAGAGTATAAAGACTTTTTATTGGTCAACTATGGTTAATGATTAGAGCTAACTTACTTCACTAACCACATGCGAATTATTTGTATGTGAATTGTGAAGTGGGTTCCGCTCATCAATAACTATACTTTGCTTTAAAAGAATCACTTAGTACAAAAGAAATGAAATGATATTAATTTTTCACATGACGTCTATTGAGTGAAGAGGTAATCTATGTTAATTGTCAACTGATTCAACCACATTGGAAACAATCCTACTTAAGTACTATGTAGAAATCTTAACTCTAGAGCAATTCAATACAAGCGAAAGAATAGTTAATTTGCACATCCTCTCTTAGTCAAAGTGATTGTTAACTTCTTAGTCCACCTTAGTGGCGAAAGTTCAGGAACCACTATGCGCATTTTACACATGTGCAAGGAATCTTCTCCTCTTTGTAGGAGTATGTATCTAAGTCACTCGAGATCTCAACGGTCCCGATAAATTTTTAACATGTTTATGCTAGTTTTTGAAAAGAACAAGAAATTATGCCAACATAAAATCATCAATGCATAGCATGCACTAGTATGCTCTTTTGGAATCAACTGAAAAATTTATTAGTGTTCATAATTTTTTTCATTATATGAAACTAAAGAAACCAAATAGATCACGGGTCAAAAGTTTGCCAAAATTTATAGAGATCAAATATTGTTTGTGCAACATGGATATTTACTTTCATAAATGGAAACCACTACTCCCATAATAAGGAAAGAAAACTACCAACACAAAGTGTAATATGTGTTTCATAGGAATTGAACCCGTAATATCTTAGAGGATGAGGACGTGTACAACCATTTGTACTAAAAAGTGGTAAGCATTAAGTACTCCAGTGAGTTGAAAATTTTATCAAGATTTTTATGCTTCTAAAATTATTAAATTTTGTGATTTATACCTTTTGTTATGCAAATCACATTAATGCAATGACAACAACTTGTTTTGAGGGCAATATCTGAGGTACCATAAAAATTTAGTCATAGTGACACAACCGCTAGGGAAATACACATGTAAGGAGAGAATGAAGTGCTCTACACTTGTATTTTCATAAAGGAACCTACTAATACTATGATACTGGAACTGCAAGTCCTAATCTTGTTGCAAATTTCTTAGGATTATAATATTCAGTTTAACACAGAAGAAAGTAACATTATTCTAATTAGTCTTAAAATTACTCTATTTTATGCTCATTTTACATAAAGAAACTCTGAGTAAGCATTCAAAAAACACACAAGTAAAACAAATCCAAGCCTGTATGGTAGCTGCAGCTCGTCAGCCTACGTCAAATGCTGCCGAGCTGCACTACCAGTAGCAGTAAAGGCTATAAGGAGCAAAGGAGCAGGGTAGGTGAAAGAGCAGCAACATTTCTAATTGTGATGCAGTTGTTGCACTTCAGTTTTTATATCTGCAAAGAAGATAATTCTTGAATCTTCATTGTAATCTAGCATTGAAAAATTGCAGTTTTAATATACATATTCTGTATAATGTTAGCAGCTCAGTTAAGAACTTCCAGTTGACCAAAATAACCCTTTGAACAAATCCTCAATAATCTTCGGCTATTCCTAGTTATTTGTGTGCTTATATTTGTATGTGTTACAAGATCATTATTTGCCTAAATCAACAGCAAGTCAACACCACAATATGACTTCTATACACAACCAACAAACACTCGTAATAGAACCATAGGGTCCATATTCATTAGAAAGGTTGGAATATCAATGATAGCTAAAACTCGCCGTGTATAAAAGCTAGTCAGATAGCCATTCTGCCATAATGAAGCTTTGATCAAATATAGCTTAATTCTAAATAAAATTTATCCCAACAAAGCTTTGAAGCAATAAAGTACACAAGGCCAGGCTGTCCAAAGAATTAATGTCTTCATTTCCGAAGAAGCAATGGCAATAAATCTGATGGTGAAGTCTGACCAGAAAATCAACACTATGCCAACATGCCTGGTCCACAAAGGACAGAAGGAGTTCTTACATAAAAGAAGAATTCATTATCTTAATCAGCAAGCACATAGTGAGTTAATCATGACATGTAAACCACACCAATGATTGTTCCACAAAACACCATACCCTACAGAAGCTATTACAACCTTATTGAGTAACTGCAAACAAACCTGCAGATAAAGATCCACACGCAATGAAGTTGAAGAGATAAGCATTCTGTCATTGCCACAACTATCTTCTTGGCCATACATGTCAAGAAAATCGGGAGACTTGCATCAGGTTCTTCAAATGGCAACAATCACTGCAGAAAGGCAAACAAATTGATTTAATACAGCACAGACCAGTTATCAATTGGCATTCTCTGTGATTTCAAACTAAAGCTGAGTGAAGTCATAACAAGGTAGCTTGACTGGCCATGAAAAGGGTGAGGTGCATAGAGTGAAGTCTTGGCATGTGCTCATCAACCGCATCATCCAGACCTTGGAAAAATAGAAAGAGAAGGCAGACTTTTGCCTTTTTTCATGTCGTCCAAGAGTTGAACCACGATAATAGTTGTCAAAAGCCTAATTGAATTGATCAAGTTATGCAGATTGCACATATTAGTCCCAATTCCAAAAAAATATTCTTGATAATTCATGATGCTAAGATAACCCTTGTCCCTCGAAGGAGTGAGCCTTTTGTCAAAATAAAAACATGGTAAATAGTTAAATATCAGCTTCTCTTAAATCATATGACAACTCTAACACATGGAAACAAGAGTCACAGCATTTACACAATGACAATGGATAAATTTTGGGCACAAGTTTGCAACATAAAAAGATTCAAGGTGCTTTCAAAAAGAAAAGCAGCATGAATATAAACAATTTAATGTGCTTGGTGCTTGAAAACACAACCTCTTCGATTTAGCAGTCTAATGCCATTTCACAATAGAAACTAAAGCAGGCGGCATGTTATCCAAAATCAATTTTAAAGTTTCTTCGATTTTCCAATGATTCTATATTTCTAAGTCAAACATTTTTACAAGTCAAAAAGTCACGAAGATCCATTTATTTTGAATCTTAAAATGATGAAGACTGATATCTTAATATGCAAGACTTACAAGCATAACAGCCAAACCAGAAAGTAGAAGTGATATCAAATTTGTTGAATTTGTGTCATATATCAAGCGATATGATATATATCTACAGTCAACATATAAAACATTAAACAATGAAAAAAAAAAAGAAAAGAATTATCTACAACCATCAATAGATGTGAATTTCTTAAGCAACCTATGGATAATAGGCTATGGCATAGTGCAAATAGGCAAGAAAGCATTCTGACCTTGACTAATTAGGAACTAATACTTAATTAGAGAGATTGATATGGATATATTGTAATAATCACTTATTAACAAATAAATAGTAAAGAAGTCTTAAACAGCTAGGATGACAAGATGCATGAACTGATAGCTAATGGCCATACCAAACCATGTTGGAAGACAAATACACGAAGTTAAAACTTAAATGTCTGAATTACTAGTGATCATAACATAACGAAGATGAAATACCAAAGGCCTTTACCTGGTCCATCAGGAACAAAACAATCTAGAAAATAGATAGCCATGGCAGCCCTGCACAGTATCAAGTAGCGGGGCTGTTTGGCAGGCTTCCTCAACTGAGCGGTCCATCCATCTTTTAAACATAGTTTCAGCTACAGGAGCAATCTGATGCTGCAACATGGCTGCACCAAGTGGTCCAAGTAAATTCAACCTCGTTGCAGCAGAGATAATATCTCTCACAGTAATAAACATGTAAGCTCTCTGAGAAGTTGCACTGTCCAACCCAATAACTCCACAAATAATCCCAAAAATAGGAGCATGGTGGAAAGCAACAGTCCCCAAGCGCAGAGAGGCATCCCGCATTGTTTTAAAATAAGGATATTCCGTAAACACCGTGGCAGCCACTCTCATGAGTGCTGAACCTTGTGCTGTTGACGCCTTTCGACTCACTTCATTGGTCAAAGTCGCATCTAACATTTTGTCAAGTTGATGCCAGGTCTCCAGTTTGGGACTTCTAGTAGCTGAGTACACAAAAGGAAGGAATAAGCTCCCAGTATTTTCCAACACATGAACCACATAAGCGCGAAGATCTTCAGGCCCCGAGATGATTCTGGCTTGAACTGCAGCCTCCAGACCAAACGAATGAGCGAATCCGCCCGTTGGGAGAATTGAATCAAGGAGTTGCCATTCACTCCACTGTAAAGGTAACTCTGCATTTACTTCTTCAACTTGATCACCCTCCATTTCGACAACACAAATAAAACTGAAATGGGGCAAAACATTATGTATAATTATATTACACAAGATAATTAACTATACAGCAGTGAAGCACATATGAAATCTTCGATTAAAACACACGCATTATTTACCATTAGCCAGTGGTTTATTTGCCCATTCACAAAATCTATTCAGTTTGAGGATGTTATAACCAAAAAAGTATAACCGTCTAGTCATTTCTGTGCCTCTCTATCCTTCTCCATATGATTATACAGTTGAGAATTGGGGTTCAAAACATATGCACAGAAGCTACCATTGATAGATATCATTATACAAATGAAGAACAATGTTCAATTGACACACCAAGAAGAAACACTTACCAGAGGATGCTAAGCTCCAAGATTGCAGCTGAATCACAAGCTCCCATCAAGGTTAGCCTCCATTACCCCATTTTATATAAAAGGGTCAATGTTTTCCAGCATGAGTTACACACTAACAAACCCCAACACCGGTGTCTTACACCTACATGCGGTCAGGGTAATTATAACAAAATTGACATTTTTTATGTAATTATACAACATGCCTAGGGTCTATAGTGCAATTATTATTATTATAATATTATTATTATATTACCTATCACACTAAATCAAATAACTATTAAGACCGAATTGAAATGAAATTCCATCTTACAGTTCAAAGTTGTTCTCAAAAGACGGGAGAGGTCAACCCACAATTTTAGTAGGACAATTGCCACATTTCACATGTCATGTGCTATATCCCATATTATTGAATAGGTGCATAGAAGGTCACTTCATTGACTCACTTTAAAATTTTATAGTGCAATTATTATTATTATTATTATTATTTAGGCAAAAAGTGACATGACTAATAAATTGAAATGTATTCTTGAATATTATTTTGTACCAAATGATAAATCATTTGACTAATGTCACGTTGTGTTAAATTTTCTTGGAAAGATTTTATTTAAGTTTATGAGATTTTGAAAAATATTATATTTTTAAATATTTTTTAAAAATAGTTTTTTTTATCCCTAATATTTTAAAAACTCTTTAAAAAAATCTAAAATCATCAGTCAACTGATGATCAATATTAATAGAACACGTAAAAAAATATTTTTATCCTTGATGGTTTTTAATTTCACTTAAATTATCTGATTATTTTAATAAAATAATAAATTTATAAGTTAAATTATCTAAAATATCTTTAAATTTAAGTTGTTAAAAATGATTTAAAGTTACCATTGATCTTCAGTTGATTAATGGTTTGAATTTTTTTGAAGAATTTTGAAGAAATTAGGGATGAAAAAATTTATTTTAAAAAAAATTTTAAAAATTTAATATTTTCTTAATCCTTGATAACTAAAATGAAGTTTTTCAATTTCTTTTAACTTTGACTTTTCACCTCAAAAACTTAGACACGTAACCCAGCAATAAATTAATAATACTAAATATCGCCGCCTTAATTTTTTTTTTTTTTATCGCCGCCTTAATTTTATTTTATATTTTTTATTTCCAACTTGTAAAGGTGTTTTTTTTTTTTTTTTTTATAAAACAAAGATCTATTAAACAAACAATCAGCACCATTACAGGAACCTTGTTCCATTTTGTGTTTGTGCATTCCAACAACCATCCATCTGAGTTTGTAAAGCTAGTGAGGCTAGCCATCAGCCATGCCATTCTTAAGCCTAGGAATCTTTTCCCATTGCTGCACCCCAAACTTCATGTGAAAAAAGTTTAATATCATTGAGGACAGTGCCAGCTTCTGAGTACCATTATTTTAATTCAAATGGTGTGATTATATTCACTACAACATAATAGTTAGTATCAATAAATGTATCACTAAGTTGAGATGTTTTAGTATTGAAGGAATAAGACAAACCATACCAAGGTATGTCTTTCTATACACAGAAACAAATTTACTTTTTTATTATACAAAACCTCCACTTCGTTGGTCAATATCGTTATACTAATCATTGATCAAATGTTTTTATTGAAATGATAAAAAAAACCCCTTTTTATTTTAAAAATGAAATAATTAACAAAATAAAAAATATTTTTGAAAAAGAAAATATAAAAAAAAAAATTAATCTTCACTAACCATCTTTATGATGAATGATAGATATTAATTTTAAAATATTTTTTTTGAAAAAATACTTGAAATGAAAATTTTAAAAAAGAAAAATTAAGTGTCCATCTCTGTCTCCATGGAGATGGAAATTGAAGATCTTCGTTGCCGATGGGATCTCCATTGTGATTCAAGTCTTTCTCGTGCGAATGAGACTCAGAAATCTAGGTCTCACTCATGCAAGGGATAATAAGTTTTTGGTGTTGATCATGATAAAGAGAATGGTGATGATGATGATATGGGGTTCGTGAAGGATTAAAGGATTGCGCATGAGATGTATGTGTTTGATGTTGAAGATAAATAGGAGAAAATTAGGTTTGGCTTTGAAGGAAGTTTTTGGTGTTGATGATAAAGAGGATGGCGATGATGATGATCTAGGGTTTATGAAACATTGAAGGATTGTGTATGAACTGTTCGTGTTTAATGTTGAAGATGCATAGGAGAGTGAGGTTTGGCATCGAAAGATGAATGTTGGTGTTGAAGATGGACAATTTAAGGATATCCAATATCAGATTAGATCTTCGCAATTTTTTTTTTTAAATTTTTTAAATTATTGATTTTTTTACTTCTAAAATTAATTATTTTTAATTAATCACGACCATCCATATGAGATAGATAGTGAAAATCCAAATTTTTCGTATTTTTTATTATTTTAAATTTAAAAAAAATAAAAACAAGTTAAAAAGATGAAAATGTCCTTAAATCAAACAAACTTGAGTAACTTCAACAGAATTGACTAATATTGTGGGGATTTTATGTAATAAAAAAGTAAATCTGTTTCCTCACTGTAATTCCAATGCTGCCGTAACATCTATTAACAGTGATATGACATTTCAACTAATAATATATATCTGATCCAACCCACCATACGGTCATAACTTGGTTATATCTCCTGCAGAAAATGAGCTACCGCAACATGTACTTCCTGGGCAGCAAAACTTGCTTTTTACTGACTTATATGAATAACGAAGGAATAACCTATGTACAAGTCCTGACTGCAAAAATGCTTGTAATACAACAGCAACACATGACATATATGGTTACAACTGCCTTACATCTTAACTCATTATATGGCAATCTGATGCATAGTGACCGTAACTGAACCTGCATATAAGGTTCAGAAAATTCACATTGAATTTGTACCTGGAGATGTGATCGTCTTTCGAGGGTGATTAGTATGCTTGATTCCTGGATGATCCAGCTTAACTTGTGGAGGTGTCCTTGGTGTGTCCTTGGATGTGGGGAGTTGTTCCAGAGTGGCTAAAACATCAATCATTAATGGCCTGTTTTTAGGATCTGTATGGAGGCATTGCAATGCAACTGCAGCAGCTGCCTGAGAGGCTTTCTTGGAGTACTGACCTCCTAACCTAGTATCCATGATTCTTAAAACTCGTTTGCTGTCTTTCAAGAATGGGAGTGCCCATTCCACAAGGCTTTCATCAGGTAGCCCATTTCTTTCCTCTTCCAGTGCCCGTCTTCCTGATAGCAACTCTAACAAGACAACACCGAAGCTGTACACATCACTCTTTGGGTTCAAGTGACCTGCATAATTAGAAACACTTCTTTAAGATGAAACAACAGCATCTCAAGTTAAATTTTCCTACACTCATACTGTTGCAAGAAAAATATATTAAGGGCAATATTAAAATACAAATATTTTAGGGTTTTTTTATCTTTTCTATCAAAAGACAAAAAATGAATCCTCCACAGTATGTTTTCCAAGCCTCTTAACCCAACTACCAAATAATCTTGCTTTATCTGCACTTAACATGTTTCTGAAACCATTTACTTGTTTCTTCATTTAGTTATGACTGGAGGTTTTTCAGGATTCACATCACTTGAAATCTGTAACCAAGAATACTACACATACAAAGAAATGTGAGCTTCACTCCTAGTTTTGCTACACAGAGAATGGTGAAGACATGTTTCTATCATAAACTGAGCATTGCTTTTTTGGTGATATCTTCCCACATACAAGATTGAAGCAGACTGAAGTTTCGGTTCAGCATAAAAATCTGAAGGGAAGCCATGTGGAGACAAAGCAGAACTTTAAAATGAATAATAAGCTTATAATGATTAATGAGTAAGAAAGTTTAGGTTCAGCATTAAAACAGCGCACATTGGATGATAGTGATTAAGTGCTATCAACATGTGCATTAATTAAACACGTTCATACAATTATCTCAAAATTGTAGTGCATGGATCCAATGGTCTAAAAAGTGTTATAAGAATTTGTGTAAAATAAGTGGGCCTTAAGAGAAAGATAGTGCTAACCTGTCGCAACATATTCTGGAGCAGCATAACCCTGTGTTCCGACAACTCTGGTTGAAACATGAGTGTTATCACCAGTAGGACCATCCCTTGCCAAACCAAAGTCTGAAAGCTTCGCATTGAAGTCCTACAAAAAGTTTTCAACATGATCAGGTATCAGAGCAAAATATATAGTTCCATCAGCTGCAGTGGTCTACACTAATAATCCACAATCAGAAAAAATTTCAATGTTCAAGCATACCGAATCTAGCAGAATGTTTGAAGCCTTTAAATCACGGTAAATGACTTTGGCATCTACACCATGTAAGAAAGACAATCCTCGTGCAACATCAACTGCAATTTTCATCCGTGTAGCCCAAGAAATTGGTTGAACACCTTCTGTATAAAAGAAATGGTTTACACATCAATACATTTGTACATAATTCAAGCTATCTTGATGATGGATATAGATGATAGCATTTGCCATCCTCATAACTGGAAAACTAGTAAACAAAAGTGAAGATTACAAGAAAACAAATGACAATACAGATATACACATCAAAGCAAACATCTACAGCCTAAAAGTAAATCAGTTCATTGCTAGTAGGATATTTCATAAATATTCTTTCTCTTTTCTGAAAACTTTTGGAACTTGTTTCCAGTAAATGGAAGCAAAAAATGGAATTACTAGTAGATGAAGAAACAGAGTGTAATTCATCCCTATGGAAGATGGCTTTCCATGGTTAACAAATATATTACCACAATGCTAGGGTTTCATTAGCTGATATAGGAAGGGGTGCCATAATTTATGTTTGTTTTAAATTTTAATTAGGACCTAAAAAAAGAGAAGCCGTAAATCATTATTCAAAACTCATCTGCAGAAACAATGGAAGAAAGAAAATATATAATTAGAATCAAGGAAGATTTTAAATTATTTATGTTAAAAATTGTTTTCATCTTAAGTATACTATTGAAATTGTCAATTTGCCTCTCTTGCTTCATTAATGTAATTAGCATTCATATCTTCATATAGAATTGCAACTTTCTCAATCATAACTTTTGCTGTGTAAGAAATCTCAAACAGATTGCGCCAGTTTCAATTTCCTGATATTTAAATCTTTTATTGGATTTATTTATTGTTATTAGTATATATAATGAGTTGAAGTGACTACAAATTAATGGGGCTCATGTTTGTGGCTTAAAGTTGCTTGTGTTGTCTAACAGTTTGTTGCTGACAGCAAAACCAGTATTTCTAGGTATGTATAAGAAAGAATTGGTAATGACATTTATACATCAATATATGTACAACTTGTCAAAACTCAAATGACTTTATAAAGGATCAAGCGAAAGCAGTTATCAAGTTTTCTAATTCTTGACATTAATTGAAAACAGCATTTTCCATTAATGGCTGAGCATGTATATAAGCTGACATCCTCTACAAAAACGTATCTGTTGAGGTACTACTAGAACTAGGAACAAGATGATTATTAAAATCAATATGAAAGAAATCGAAACTACTTAAAGTTCTAGCAGAGAAAAAATTCTTACTTCTGAATAAATGATTCTCCAGACTCCCCTTGGGCATAAACTCATAAACTAGAAGTTTGTGGTTCGACTCTGAACAATAGCCTATGAGTTTCACAAGATTTCCATGGTGAAGCTGACCTAAATAATTTACTTCAGCCTGCCATGATAATAGATTAAAACACAATTAAATTTGAATAAGATCAGAAATGTCACATTAAGAAGAAATAAGGTTATAAAATCCCCAATGCACGTACAAGCCATTCCTTGTGACCTTGAAAACTCTCCGCTTTGAGCCTCTTGATGGCTACCACAATTCCAGTTCCTGGTCTAGTGGGAGCATAAGTGTTTCCATCAATCCATCCTTTGAAAACACACCCAAACCCTCCCTCTCCAAGAAGATTTTCTGGGCGGAAGCTTTTGGTGGCATTCTTAAGATCATTGTAGCTAAAGGATTTGAGATTGCTAGTGACAGATGGATCGACTTTAGATGCAATGACAGATTTATTCAAGCTTTCCAAAGGTGCTTGCCACTCAGACACGGGGTCATCATTGTCAGGCTTTGTATTTCCTGTAGCTGCTAGCACAGCCCCAGAAGCTTATGTTACAAAACAATCAGCAATGAATGGCATACACAATCAGAAATAGTAACATAAAACATGTGAGAATGATTTGATCAATCTAACTAAGAAGTTTGTGAACAACTTACAAAATTCCTAGTTGAATCGACAAAATCCGTTCTCACTTGTTTTACTTTTACATTACCAATTCTGATCGCTTTCTATTTGCTATAGCTGCATGCACAACCCCAGAAGCTTAAAATTACAAAAATAAGCAATGAGAATGGCATATGCTACCAGAACTGGTAACATAAAACAACTGAGAATGAATTGGCAATCTAACAATGAAGTTTGTGAACAATTTACACAATTCCCAAAATTCATTCTCACTTGTTTTATGTTACCAATTGTGATTGCTTTCTATTTCCTATAGCTGCATGCACAAACCCAGAAGCTTAAATTACAAAAATCAGAAATGAGAATGGCATATACAATCAGAACTGGTAACATAAGACAACTGAGAATGATTTGGTCAATCTAACTACGAATTTTTTGAACAACTTACACAATTCCCAGTTGAATCGACAAAATCCATTCTCACTTATTTTGTGTTACCAATTCTCATCGCTTTGTATTTGCTATAGCTGCATGCACAACCCCAGAAGCTTAAATTACCAAAAATCACCAACAAGAATGGCATATGCAATCAGAAACAGTAACATAAAAAAAAGCAAGAACGATTTGGTCAATCCAACTACACAAAGTTCCCAGTTAAATTGGCCAAATTCATTCTCACTTACAACCAATTTCGACCGCTTCGTATTTACTCTATCTTCAGGCACAACCCCAGAAACTTATTTTACAAAAACCAGCAATAAATGGCATATACAATCACAACTGATAACATAAAACAAGTGAGAGTGATTTAACTAATCCAACTAAGAATATTGTGAATTGGATTGACCAAATCCATTCTCACTTATTTTAATATAACCAATTCTGATTGCCTTCTATTTCCTATAGATGCAGGCACAACCCCAGAAACTTATATTACAAAAAATCAGCTATGAATAGCATATACAATCACAATCTGGAACATAGATGAATTTGCTCAATCTAAGTGTTAGTCACAAGTTGCATATACAATCACAAACTTATACATGCATACTTACATATATATATATATATATATATGCGCGTGCAATGAATAACTAAGATTACTGATCTAACCATTTAAAATTTAGCATGCATTGACTCTATATATATATATATATATATAGAATCAAACACAGATATAAAAGTTATAAAAAAAAAAAAAGGGAAATTGAAAGGAAGCAATGTTAATGATAATTGAGTGAGGAAATTCAACAAACTGGTGGTAGACAGAAGCGTAAAACTGACCATGGAAGAGAGAAGTAGAAGCATGAGCACACTTTGCAGGTGGCTTGAAGCAATTCCCCATGGATGATGAAGATGATGATGAAAGGGGAGGGAATTGTTTGAATTAAATAAGAAGACAAAGAGAAGTTCCATTGCGTTGGGGCGAGCCGGTCAAACTGATAAGTTTTAAGACATTTTCAAATTCAACGCCATGCTCAACAGTCATGCTGCATGGTCACCATGGTCCCCACAACTCTCTGCTTCACTAGTCTTTCGTTAATTATGTTTGGGCCACTCGTTTTACATTTTTATCCCTCTTAGTTTAGGAATTGCCACCTTTTATACGCCACATTATGTGTTTTGCAGGCTTGCGGCTGCTTTCGCGCTTTTGGGGATGGCAAAATAGCCCCGTGGGGGCCCGTCTTTTTGGAAGGGGGACAAATAGTAAAACCCCGTAATGAGGGCGGGATAAGACGGGCTTTATACTCTCTGCGTAAAATATAATATAATTTTTTTTATTTTTTTATTTTGTTTTTCTCTAAACATTAAAAATAAAATTATTTAGTTTTTAATTATATATATATTAATCTCAACAAAATGACTTTTAATATTTTTATGGAATTATTTTACATATTATATTGTTTAAAAAATAATTTTATAAATGGATAAATGGGGCGAGTAAGGGAAAGCATTATTCCTCTTGCTATCTCACACCACCCAACCCACCCAATCCAAAATAGAAGTTTAATGTGATATGGGCTTCCCAAAAAACATAAAAGAAGAAAAAATAAAAATAAAAATAAACTGAATGGGGCAGGCCACAAGGAGGGCCACTCGCCCTTAGCTCGCTCCATCGTCATCCCTACTTAAGTTTCGTAATTATACTAAGATTGTTACTTCATCAGTCAATTGTTAGTCAGGATTAATGGTTTTAGATCTTTCACACAGTAAACCAATTAAAGTGACACGTGACTAAATTTTATAATAAAAAGCAAAACTTTAGAAAGTAGGCACTTTTATGCATAGCTTGAGCAGTTAGTTCACTTCTTCTTTACATTAATAATTAGAGCTTGAGTCTTATCATACACATTTACTAACATCGGTGGGGAATTTTCTCCCCTTATTGTGGAAGTGTATTTCCCTTGAATTGAATTTCTCCGAAATTATTGGAGTAGATTTCTTCTCTCGGATTGAATTTCTTCCAATTAAATTTCTTTTTTTTCAAATTACATATAGTGTTTAATTTGGACAATTCCTAAAAGACCTTTAATTTTAGGCTACATTTGGCAGGATATATTGTATTGTATTACACTTCATTGGGTTGTAATAGATTGTATTGTATTATATGTCAAAAAAAGATTGTATTGTATTACATTTTATAATGCTTATACAATCCTATATTTGGTTATTTTGTGTATCAAAGTGTTTTAAGTTATAAAATACCTAGACATAATTTTTGTTTCCAAATATTTTTGTGAAATAATAAATGATATATTTTAGAATAAAAAAATAAATTATAAAATATATGTTTATTGATTTAGATTTTTAAAAAATAATAACTAATACAAAATTAATACTTTTATTAATAAAGTTATTTTTAAGTAACTAATTTAAGAAATTTTTAATAATTCATTTAACTTAATAATTTTTAGATTTATAATATTAGAATAATATTTTTCCTTATTTAATTATATTTATATGATATTTATGTTTATTTAGCATTTTATTATTTAATTTATTTGTAAATTTAACATTAAAATAATATTATATTTAAAGTTTATTTTATTAAGTATCATCACTATTATGAAATTTCATTGTTGTGATAACTGAAAATTAAAATGTATTATCATTAAAAAAATTGTTATTGGAAATTACTATTTTCATTATTACTAAAATTTAGTATTATTTTTATTGGTATTATTATTATTATCAATGAAATTATCAACTATTGAAATTTATTATTATTATAAATTATTAATGATTAATATCAATAATATTATTTATGTTTTATTATTAAAATTTATTAGTAATTTTATTGTTATTATTCTTCTTAATGAAACTATAATAATTAAAATTTTTTATTGAAATTTGTTATTATTACAAATTATTAGTGACTAATATTAATGATATTTTATTTTATTTTTATTATTAAAATATATTATTATTAATGGAAATTATTTTTTATTATTAAAATTTATTATTGTTGTTGTTGTTATGCATCTCCATTATTGTATTTGAAAAATCTATTTTTTTAGAGATTACCAAATTTTAATTAATTCAAATTAATTGGACATGTTGTAATAGACAATATCAGATATTGCAAGAAGGAGTACAAACGTCGTAACAAAAAATAAAAAGAGACAACAACATTTTTAACGTAATTCAATTTTAACTTATATCCATAAAGCCACGTTCGGAGAGTTAAACAGATTAGTAAAGTGAAACAGATTATTAAACCCAGATAATAAGTTAATAAAATAAATAACAAAAGATATTAAAACTCATACAAAAAACGGAATAAGATCAAAAGTGAAAAATTCCCTTTTCCAGAAATTGCTCACTGTTTCAGGCTCCACCTGTAACAATTTTGCTGCAATATAAACATATTCTGTTGCAACAAAAACACATGTTGTTGCAATAAAAACACAAATACAAAAATACTTGAATTTCTTAACCGAGTGCGTTTGTTATGAGTGATTGGATTAAGATTTGATAAATTTTAATTCAATCCCTTGTTTATTGGTCGTATGAGATTGAATTTCTTTAATTCCAAGCAATTGAATTATCCCACTAACATCGGATACTTTTTTTTTATAACTTTTTTTTTTTTCCTTTCTTTCTTTATTTTATTAATATAAAATATTAAATCTAATTTTAAAATTATTTTTATATATTTTGTTAAAATAATAAAAATAATATATTTTAATAATAGTTCTAAAATAAATATTATCTTAAAAACTAATTTTAAATAAATTTATTTTTCAAAACATTATTTAAATATCTTTTATTTTTATTTTATTAAAATGCTACAATACATAATTATTTTTTATCTAACACACCAAATAATGGACAATACTGTTTTTAATTTAATTTCATATTATACCAAACACATCATATAATTAATTTATCCAATCCAATTCAATTTAATCTCATTAAAATAATTCAAATCAATCTCACATACTAAAAGAGGCATTACAGCATTAGCTAATACAATATCCATTGTATATTAAATGTATTAGCTAATACAATACAATGCAAGTATGAACACAAGCCAAACCTAATATTGTACTATTTGGATCTTTGATAGTAATATTCAGCGAACATGGCATTGTTTATGAATTTTTATCACAGGTAGCATAGGATCTGTGACTCGTAATCCAAAAGTTGCGGGCCAGATGACAAAGTACTTGGTGTTTTTACTGCTTTGAATGATTCCAAGTTTGCAGTCAAAATCTTTTGGATTGATTACGTCAAAGTTGTAAAATATATTACTTTTGTAACTTATATTGTTTGTTTTATTAAAATTGCATTTTTCTAATGACAAATTTTCTTGTAAACCTCTTATTTAAAGTGGTGAGTTGATTAATCAATTAAATCCGCAGAAAATTATCACTTTCAAGCACTTAGCAAACAAGTATTATAATTTAAGGAGCATTGCTATTGCGATAATGATCTTTTGTCTGTTGCATGTGATTTAGTAGTCAAGGCAGGTAAAATTAAGAGTGAGTTGGGTGGTAAAATACAAAAGTAGCTTAAGAGGAAGATTGTAGGACCCAAGTCCTGAATCTTGGAATGTATAAAATAAAAAAATATGCACAAATTATTTTATTATTAAAAGGTTGTAACGTTTACGCAATTCCAACCGATAAATTTATGGGTTTTTTTAAACTAGTTTTAATTTGAGGACTGTTAGGCTGTAAATGGCTTCATTGTAAAGATTATAAATAGAAAAATGTGATTAGAGATGACAATGGATCGGATCATGGCCGGATCGGGCCATTCCAAACCTGATCCCGTTTTTTTTTTGTGAGATGCCCTAAATGGGTCGTTACTTTCCGTCCCAAATCCAAACCCAACCCCGTTTGACTTGATTTGATTTTTAATAAATCACATAATTGATATTAAAAATAAAAAATAATAGTTCCATTTCAAAAAAAAAAAAAAGGTTAAACTTCCAATAATTCAATCATAACTTTAATATAACATCATTTCTATATAATTATCAATATAAAATTCATAGACAACTGAAGTTCTTTAAATACAAATATTAAACAATTAGTACATAAAAAAATTTTATTACAGGAATCAAAATACATACTATATACATGACAAAGTTTCATTACACATTAAAATAATATTATTACACAGTAAAATTCTCTCACAAATATCAAAATAATAACTATAACATAATGATTTCAAACAAGAAAACTATAACATAACCATTGTTCCAAAACTCGCAACTCGCTACTCGATCGATGACCTAACGAGCAACGAGTAATTGGTTATTTGGCGAGTACTCGATGAGCACTATTTTAAGGGGCAAATTATTATTTTTAAAATTTCATGACGTAAACTGATATTCCTTTAAACATTAGGGGCCAATTTGATACTTTTGATTATTGAATTTTATCAAACATCATAGGGGTTTGTGTAATATGACATACTATAAATAAAAACAGCCACCATTTTTCACTCGTCTCTCTCTCTCACCGCCTCCACCCCTCATCATTTTTCTCTTCTCTCTTTCTCTCTCTCTCTCACCGCCTCCACCTTTCTCTCATAGGTCACAATCGATCTTCTCTCCCACTATTTGAAAGCCCACTCAACCACCATTAGTTATCACTTATCATAGTGATCCTAAATGGAAACGGTGACAGAGACGGTGACATTGACGGCGACTGCGACGGATGAAGCGACGGACAACAGCAAACTCACCAAGTAAAGAACACGGCAGCAGTGCACCAGCGGGCAAAGAACACGAGCAGAACTGCAGAAGTGCGTAACAGAAGTGAAGACTGAAGAAGAAATGATCCGAGTTGGCTGAGTTAGGCCGAGTTATTGCTAGACCCGAGTTGAACCCCTGATCCGGAGATTCTTGGATCGGCCATCGGCCGAACGCAGATTTCACTACGAGAAATCGACCAACTCGGCCGAGATTTTAAACCATGAACATAATAATGAAGACATCTACGTGGCAACGGATCATATAGATTTTGGATTGGTCCACCCCAAAACCCGATCCATACACCAAATTGTCACTACTTTCCGCTTCAAACATGCTCAAACGGATCGATGCTCTATCCATTATAGTAGAATCATGTATTTTTGCCATCTTTACATGCAATATGAGTGGAGTTTATTTATTTATTTATTAAATATATTACAGTAAAATTTGAGATTTAATGAAAGGGAGATTATACAAACTTACAATTTTTAGGGTCTAATTATGTAGGATATATTATATAGCCAACCTCATCGTATTCGCATATGTAGATTTTGTCCTATAAAAGTATAAAATTTAGCCCAAATGAAATTCAGCAAAGTTGTGAAGAACTTTTAAAGCTTCTACCGTACAAAATTGATTAATAAAAAACTGGAAACTGCATATTTTTACTCTAATAAGAATTATTGTGAACATTATCATCAATTCTATTTACCACAACAATATATTTTTGCTCATAGGGCTAGTCTACTATGCCTTTGATTTTTTATTTTTTAGCTCTTTTTAATATAATGGTGAAAAAAAATTGAAAGATTAAATAATTTACAGGGGCTCAACAAAAATTTTCAGATTTTCTTATTGAATTTAATTGTATAACGGTAACTTTATAATGATGAATTATTTATATAGGCATTTATAGCATTTTCAGTCAAAGTTCAGTTGTAATTGCAACAAAAATACCAGGTCAAGTAATCTTTTCAGTCAATTAAACTAGGGGAAAAAAAGTACTTTTAGCTATTAGGTTATTTTGATAAGATCCAATAATTAGCTGTTCACATTTACTCCCTAGAATTCATGAATTTGAATTATATCTCCTTTCGAAACCTCGATTTAATAGTAATATTTTAAAGTAACCATTTTATTGATTTTAACTATTAAGTTTTTGGGTTTATGGACCATTTCTATATATATATATATATATATATATATATATGTATATAAACATGAGGGCTAAAGAAGCTAACAAGCACAAGTCACATACAAAGGCAAAATTTCCTAGAAAATTAGGTATGTGGTAAATTCTCCTACTTTGACTTTTTTGACGTACATACGTATTTGTCAATACGTAAAATCAACGTGTACCTTCCTCTTCTGGCACAAAGTCTAACTTTCTGACTCGGACAAACCCACTCTGTCAACTGAATTCATAATTTTTTTTTGCGTTCAGATATGAAAATTTTAATTTTTATTGAAGACAACATTTAACTGATAACAAAAAGATATGTATAAACCAAATTGACATGGCATCCTTCCACATTTATTTTTCTGTATTTATCTGTAAACAAACATTATGATCTTGAATGATTTTTTTTTTTTTTTTCTTTTTCAAGTATGAATCCTATGATTCGCTCACTACTATACGGAATCTTATGTGGTGCAGCCAAAGTTTGTTTCGAATTTAAAATGAATAAACTCAAATAAAATGATAAAATTAAAACTCAAAGTTTTATTATGAAATAAATAATGAACAAGGTACTAAGCATAAATAAATTAGGACTATTTATAGTGTTTTTAATCATAATCTTAGTAAAAATAGGAAACTTAACTAACAAGAAATCTTGACTAACAAATGATGTTAACCGATAAGTAATCTTCCTTAACAAGCAATCTTAACTATAAGTAATAGGAATCTTAATTAAATTTTAACTTCCTAATTTAAAACTAATTAAAACTGGAAAATTTAATATTTATGAAATTTAAATCTTATTCTTATAAGAAATTACTATGCTTACTAAAAACTGTTGGGAAATAAATTAGTGAATTCCACTAGGAATCTAGTTATTTTCATCATTCCAATTTGATTCCCTTTCATTTGTATTCTTGATTAAAACTGATCAAGTGAATATATAATTAGGTACTTACCAGTTTTATTTTTAATGCTATTACAATAAATTCAGAGTTTGAATTTGAATGATTCAAACTCATGTCTATAAAATGTAAGTGTTAAAAGAGAAACATTACAAGGTCAACATCATATTGTCTTAGCACCATCAATTAACATAACGTGTAAGAGTGTTTGACATTCGAATAGAATTTGCAACAGTGCAACTGGGTCAGAATGGACTTTCAAAAAAAAAAAAAAAAACTTGGTCAGCAAGGATTGAAGCAATATAATTAATGAGAATTTAAGGACCAAAAGAGAAAATTAATTAATTTATTGGTCTGACTTAAAGAAGGAAGGAGTTTTTGAAGAAAATTAATTTATTGTGGCGACTAAGACAACGAAAGTATATCTAGAAACCAAACTTAACTTTGAAATTCATAAAACTAATCGAATTTTTGGTTAAAAATAGTAGATTTTTGTGTGTTTGCTTGATGGATTAGGGAATGAAAACGATTATTGATATTTACTTGTTCTAAAATCAATCCGTAATAGGAATGACATTGTGGATCCCACATGAATTAATTTGAGATTATAGAATGAAAATCTCATTTCTCTCATCCTACTTGGGAATCTGATTTTCAATCTCTTTTACAAGTTGAAAAATCTTTTATATCATTTATTAAAAAAATGCTTATAGAGTACAAAATTTTAATCAATGGTATTTTTGTAACTTGTAATTAATTCATTACGATTCTATTACGATTCCAAAACAAAGTAAACATTTTAATAAGAATATTGCTAATTCCGATTTCGATTCTGATTTTTGTAAATGAAGTAAACAATTTATTTTGATTTCGATACATCATTTTGATTACAAGTCATTCGAATTACGTGCAAGTAAACACACATAGTCGTCAACCACATATATATTATAAATTAATGTAGTATGTTTTGTGTTGGATATAACTCACCTATCACTTTATTTAAAAAAAAAAATGGATATGTAAAATTACTCTTTCTGTTGTGATCATATAATTAGTTGAAATTAAAATAAACAGTTCCTATATCTTTAAGATTTTGTTTAATTCTACCTGTTTTATTTTTCTTTATCTAATTAATTTCTCATAATTTAGATTTGTATAGTATATTTAAGAACCGTTTGTAAATCATGGTATCTGATGCCCACTAAAACTTAAGTTCTTTTAATACCAAATGAAATTATCAACTGTCAGCTTGCTTTCGATAAGGATGTAATTGAATTGTTAATAGCTAATGAATACAATTTGTTTTGTGTCCCCGTTGAATGGGACTTTGACAGTAGACATTGTTAGTGATGTGAAAAATAAAAAATATATTTGTCTGACTCTATTGCCATTCAAAACTATTTTAAGTCCTCCCTTATCCTTGGTTCCTATTGACCAACAAAATCGGTCAATATCCGATTTATTATAATTCAGATGAAGTTAATAGCACAAAATAATCATGACGAAAAACAAAATAAAGATAGCAGACAAGCAGTAGAATAAAGAAGATGAGAGAGTTTTTAATATGATTCAGCTTAAAGAAGATGAGAGAGTTTTTAACATGATTCAGCTTATTAAGATGAAGTCTACATCCACAACTATTTTATTAAAGATGGGGCAAAGCAAGGTTTCAATAGAGATGGCCTAAGTTTGCTATGTGTTTGTGTGCCCCGTCTTTCTACATGGCGAACCCTTTTTATGATGCTAGGGTTCCTAACTCTTGTACAACGAAATCATTAAAACATAGAAAAGAAACTCTGGTTTCTTTCCTATTTTACATCAAACCATAATAAATACTTATATTTTGAATCAAATTACAGTATTAAAAATTTCTCATGTGTGGTTTGCTGAGATCAATATTGGAAATTTCCCAACTCGTGTGGTTTACCGAGATCTCTCTACTTTTGAAGATTTGTTGAAATTTTAAATTTTAAATTTATAAACATTAATGATTGTACTCTATTACAACTAAAACAAAGTAATAACGTATCTTTTTATAATTCAAACAAATTAATTAAAGCAGAATTGGAAAAAAGAATCCCAAGTTGACAGGGATTATGACTTGCCAAAAGTTAATTTGAAAAGGGATTCCTAATCCTTCAAGGGCAAGTAAACAACTTTTGATCTTCTTATACATAGGGCATACACTCAGGGGGGTTTTTCATTGTTATGAAACGCACACAGACTGCACATAGAGGACATACTATTAAGGTTTTCCATCATCAAAGATACAATAATTTTTTTTTTTTTTTGGCTAATTCATTGAATCTTAGTTTATCACTTAAATGTATCTTTGTGTTTTCAGTATTTGATTATTATATTGTATAAATGTATAAATGTATAGTTGTGTTTTCCTGTAGTTGATTATCAGACTATATAAACACATGTTGCTTAAAAGATATATGGTGAATTTCAGAATTGATGATGTTGAGAAGATTACTAGCAATTTAGAAAGAAGAGGAAAAGATTTTCTTTTGTTTTTTTTTTTTTGAATTTAATATGTTGGTTACTGTTAGGCTTGTGAGTAAAAGTACATCATCCCCTATACTGCATTAGGATCATCCTAAAGTTATACTTGCAGCAATTGTTCTTATTATAGGTTAGGTGGATCGAAGTGATTTGCACACCCAACTTTTTATTAAAGTTTTATATTACAAAAATTATCTTTAAACAAAATTACTAGGATGGACTTGTATTCCTTTTATTTTTCCTGTATTCATTTGTTTTTAAAATCTTTGTGTTCAACCTAATCAGCTAATAAAATAGTATACTATGACTTATATAGAATAACAATTTAAAATTGGATCTAAAATTATATACTTACAAGGAAAAAAATTAATAGATATTTTCACAAACACTTGGTGAGCAAATTTAAACCCATGAGATTTCAACTCTCCCATCACCCAATCATTGTATATAATTATTCATTCACATAAATATAACTCATTGCTAGTTGGGAGATCATTCGTGCGCACGCATGCACACTCACTTTAACACACACACGTTTTTATTACTTAGTTCATGTGCCCTCCATTAAATTTTTTTTGGGTCTGCATAATAATTCTCCAATTGGACGTCTTTACATTTTTATTTACACACACATTATAAACAGTAATAATAACAATTGTTTTTTTTTTTAAATTTTTTGTCAAAACTAGTCTTGATTTTTTTTTTCAAGATTAATAAACGTGCCGATGACATTTCTACAATTTCATAAAATCACTAGTCCTAAAAACAATTTTTTAACCAAACCTAACAAGTTCTAATCAGGTGTAAATCCTACACTTTTTTTTTTTTTTAATGAAAATTATGAAAATATCGAAATAGTGAAATATACTGATGTACATAGAAATTCACTCTAAGCATTAGTTCGTGTAAATTGATTTGCACTCTTGTAAAATTCGAAGTGAGTTTGATTTACATCCCTATATATCAATAGGTATTATCACATAAAAAAGAAAAATGTAAGAAATCCTACACCTTACAAAATACATATATAGAAAGTCCTCATTTCAAATAGAGATTCTATGATATAGTTATAAAGGGTTCGTTTAGAATAACTTTTACTTTTAGTTTTTTATAATAGAAGAAGAGAAGTAAAGCTAAAACTTTTAAATTACTGTTTGGATTAAAAACTTTTAAACTCAGAAGAGTTTTTAAGACTGTTTGGTTGAAACATTTAAAAGACTTTATAAATTATAATGTGACCATTTTACCCTTTTCATAATAGCTTTTTAAATTATTTTATTAGAATTTCTCCTATCTCTAACATAATACTCATGCTTTAATTTAAATAAATAAATAATAACATTTATCTTAAACTTTAAATTAAGATATTTTTAATAAATAAAATATTAAAACAATTTCAAAAATTAACTTTAAAAAGGATATTTAAAAAAAAAAAGATATTAATATTAATATTATTTTAACAAATAAAATGATATTAATATTTCATCATCCTTATTAGAAACTCTCTCTCTCCTCTCAATTTTCTCTGTTCTTCATCCATCGTCCCTTTTTTCTCAGTTTTCCCACTGTTCCCTTCCTTCTTCCATCTATCAGCACCCTCTCTCTTCATTCCTACTTCACGAACAACATCCAGGACTCCAGGTACCTCCATCTTTTCTTCCAAAATCCTTCTCTCTATTTAATTTGTCTCTCTTCTCTTTCTGGGTTTTCTAGGTTTGTTGGGTTTGATGGCATTGTTGGGTTTGATAGTGTGGGTGTTCGGTGAAGTAAATTAGGTTTGATGGTGTTGTTGAGGTTGATGGTGTTGGTAGGATTGATGGTGTGGGTGTTTGGTGATGAAGGGATTGTTGCTATTGTGGTTTTGATGATGAATTGGTGGTGTTGTTTGTCAAAGCAGAGAAAAGAAGAGATGAATTTTTGAATAAGGAAAATGAATTTTCGATGGTGTTGTTTGTCAAAGCAGAGAAGAGATGAAGGATGCCAGTGAAATTTTTGTTTTGTTGTTTGTCATACGAAGGGTAAAACTAATAATATGAAAAATTCATTCAACCAAATTTTGGCTTCCTGTGTTTTCCAAGAAGAGCCTCCAAGAGAAGCTGGGTGGAGTAGCTTTAGGTAGAAGAGCTTTCAAAGACAAGAAACTCCTTTGTTGACTCCATCCAAACAGCTGTAAAAATGGCTTTTAGCTTCAAGAAGCTAAAAAAAGCTCTTCCCCACTTATCCCAAACAGGCACAAAAAGTAGTGGGTTTTTTATTTTTTATTTTTTTGAAATAAAATGTAGTGTTTTATTTGTGATGATTTGGTTCATGCTCTTTAAAGGTTATAATTGCCAATAGACCATGCCTTAATGAACTTGTTTCCCATTCTCGTTATGTACATACAATGTTTTAAAAGGCAAAAAGCAAGGCGAGGCAATAGAGCCTAGGTGAGGTGAGGTGGTTGCCCCAAGGAATGAAAAAAAATTAATTAAAAAAACTTTAACTTACAAAATCATCCATAACATTGAAAAAAAAAATGGTGAAAACCAATGTTAGAATCATTAGTATCAAACAAAATAAAATAAACCCAATACAAATACCCAAACATGTAAAATCCTAAGCATTGTTTCAAAAATCATCAATAAACGACGATTTTCCCCCTATAAATCACTGATCGTCACCCTGGAGGTTCAATAAGCCCTAGATCGGGGGTTCTGCTCGTCAACCATCACAAAACTCACCACAAATCATTTAAGAAAAACCCAAAAACCTCAAAATCCAAATGAAAATGGCTGAGTTTGGGTGAAATTTACCTTCGAATGGGTTGGATTTGGCTTGTTGTTGGGTCGAAACTTTTGTCAATCGGTTGATGGGCGTGTCTCGATTGGCTTGAGCTTAGATAGGTTACAATTGAGTTTGGACGGGTGGTTGCAGTTGAGTTCAAGTGGAGCATGGTTGAGATAGGGTGGGTTTGGGTAAAGATCAGAAAACGAGGAAACAGAAGGAGAAGAAAAGAGAAAAGAAGAAGAGTTTGGTGGTAAGAAAATGTTAGAGTTTATATGATTATATATTAGGGTAAATTACACAAACCTCCCCTTAGGTTTGATAAAATTGTACCAATATTTGATATTTAGCCCCTGATATTTGAAAAAAAAAATCAGTTTATGCTCTTAGATTTCAAAAAATACAGATTTTCCCACAAAACAGTACTAGCCAATTAATCGTTGATTACTGGTCGACTAATCGATAAATCGTTAATCGCTGTCTCATTAGTTGATTCACGAGTAGCAATTTTTGGAACCATGAGCCTAAGTTAGGTTATTATGATGAAAAAATTTAAAACAGCTGAAAAAAAATAACCCCAACTTCAATGAGCAATTATATGAAATATGAGGCGTTACTTTAGTAAAATATGAGGGGTTATTTTAGTAAAAATAATAATATGGTATTTAATAAATATTAATAAAATTATAAATTATAAAATCAAGTCAAACTCATGATTTTAACATAATGCCTTCGAGACTTCTCTGTTAAGCACCGGCTCTCTCTCCCCCCTCCTCTCTCATTTGGCTCTCTCCCCTCTCTCATCTCTCTTAATTGGCTCTTTCCCCCTTCTCCTATTTTTCAACTGGTTCTCTCGTGTCTTTTCTCTCTCAAATTGATGTTTTTTGAAATAGTGAACTATGTCTGGCTTATTTGGGGCTTCAAAGTGAAAATACTTAGAGGTAGATAGAGCAGATTCTAAATATAAGGTACATGACTTGATGAGATAAGAGATTGTTAAGGAGTGTTGATTAGCATTGTTTTAGAGTTAAGAAGAAAATAGAGCTTTCAGGTTGGTGATGAGGGAGAAAATGAGAGCAAAGGCAAGATAGTCGGTCCTAATTTGAACGACTATCTTGCCTTTTATAGTTAGGTTTAAAAAAAAAAAAAAGCAAAGAACATTTTTACCTCTTGACTTGCATGGACCACCTTAGAATAACCTCGAGGTGCCTTGCCTCAGAAAGGCCTTGAGGTGCTTGCCTTACCTTCCAAAGGCATGATTTTTCATATTTGCTGCCTAAGGTGGTCGTCTTGAGGCACCTTAGGCCCCAAAGTGGTGAGGCGGCACCGTCTTGCTTTACCTTTTAAAACACTGTGTATATGTTGTTTTCTTCTTATAGTTAAATGTTTCTTGTAAATACAATACACATTGGTTTCTGGATTTGTTGTGTTTAATGTTTGTTTTTCCTTTTATATAGACATCAGTCACATCACCAAGGTTGAAAAAACTAGTTGGTTGGCAAAAGTAGTTGGATCTACTATTAGAATTCATTATGATTTCATCCAACACACTCAAAAATCAGCAAGTTGATGGATTTGCAAGAAGGCCTAATCGTCCGAAAATATATGCAACTCATACATTTCATGAAGGAAGCGGAGCATATGAGTCTAGAATGAAGTTAGAAGAAAATAATAAGGAGAATTTCAAACACACTCTCAAATCAGCAAGTTGATGGATTTTCAAGAAAACCCAAACATCCAAAAGTCTATGCAACTCGTACATTTCCTGAAGGACATGGACCATTGAAGTCTAGAATGAATTTAAAAGAAAATAACAAGGAGATTTCTACAAAAAAATATGATTTCATCAAACATAGCTTCAAATCAACAAGTTGATGGATTTTCAAGAAAGCCCAAACGTCCGGAAGTCCATGCAATTCATAAGTTTCCTGAAGGAGGCGGAGCACAAATGTCTAGAGTGAATTTAACAGAAAATAACAAGGCGAATTCTACTGCAGCAATGGCCATCGATCATCTTGAAGCTAGGAAAAGAACTTCTTTAATCATTATCAACAAAAACACTAGTTTCGCTAATAAAAGCCAACCTTCAAGCATTATGGAAAATGCACTCATTAGGGAAAACCCTCTTTGAAAAATCTTGAAAGAGTTGCCGCCTTTGGCCTACAATAAACCATTAAACGTTAAGAATTCAAGCAGGGATAAGGTGAACAATGCTTTATATCTCTTTCAATAGATGCTTTCAAATTTGCAACAAAATGTAGAAGGATGCTATTCAAGATCAAGGGTTGATATGAAGGCTGCATGCAACGCTTCTGAAAATGAAACTAAAGTGGATTAACACAAGCAAATTCCTAGAGTTCAAGTGGGTGACAGATTTGAATGGAGGGCTGAACTAAATGTTATTGGTCTTCATCATCGGTTTCTTGATGGTGTTGATTATATGAAAAAGAATGGTAAAATTTTGGTAGCAAGCATTGTTGCTTCTGGTCGTTACAACAATATTTTCCAATCTTCTGATGATACCTTGATCTATTCAGGACATGGTGGAATACCAAGTGCGAGAAAGAATATTCCTCCTAAGGATCAAAAGCTTGAACGTGGAAATCTTGCATTGAAGAATAGTGTGGAAGCAAAAACTCCTGTGAGGGTCATAAGAGGCTTAAAGTTCTCTAAGTCATCTAAGTTAACAAGTACCAGTTGTAAGATCAATGCATATGTTTATGATAGCTTGTATTATGTGCACGACTATTGGCAAGAAAGAGGGCAGTTTGGTAAACTTGTTTTTAAGTTTTCTCTAAAGTGAATTTCAGGCCAGCCAAAACTTCATTGGACAAAAACAAGGAAAGAAATCATCACAATTTAAAACAAGAATGATGTTCCTAAAAATTGATGTCTATAGACATCCATTTTTTTTTTTCTTTTTTTAACATTTATGCTATTTTTGCACTATAGTATTGAAGCCTATGGTTTTTTGAAGTTATTATTGCATGCCAGGTCATCATGACATTTTTTTTTAAGTTATTGATTTTATTGAGTTATGAAAATTGATTATATTATTATAAATATAAAATTAATTTCAAATAATTATATTTTGTTTATTTATATATTTTAATTTCAGATTTTACTATTGAATTTTCTTTATCATATAAATAATAATACTAGATATCATTTGACACATCATAAGTATAATAATAATAATACTTATGATGTGTCAAATGATGAATTGATATATATTTCAAGTTAAATAAATAGTTATTAGAGTAAATGATGGCAAATAGAACCAAAGAACTGATGTCATGTTTAACTAGTAGAAAAAAACTGGAATGAGTTTTTCTAACACCTCCTTAAATGAAAAGAGCTTAATACCCTTCTTAAAAAAAAAAAATCTTATAATTTTGGGTTTTCTCTCTCTCTTCCATTTTCTACCATCTCTTTGTCTCTACCGGTTCTCTCTTTCTATTAGTTCTCTCTTTCACTGTCTCCTCGCTATTTCCTCCTCCATTGCTGGTGACTAACCAACACTTTCGTTCTTTTTATTTTTTTATTTTTTTATTTTTAATATAAAACCCAGAACCACATCAAACCCAAATCCATATGGTTTTGGGTTCACCAAACCCAGAACCGTGCGGTTCTGGGTTCGCCGAACCTAAAACCACATGGTTTTGGGTTCGAATCGATCCAAAACCATTTAATTTTGGGTTCGAATCAAACCTAGAACCATCTCCCCTTTTAGATTTTTTTTTTCTGGGACGTTGTTGATGAAAGAAACATCTAGTTCTAGGTTCGTTAGAACCAGATGGTTTTTGATTTTTTTTTTTCATTTAATTTTTCATCCCCCTCTTATGATTTTATTTTATTTTTTATTTTTGGGTGTTGTTAGTGGTTGTAGTTGTTATTGTTGTTATTTATGATCTTGATGATGTTATTGTGGGAGAATAGACAAAATGGATGGGTGATGATGTTTTTGAAGATGGAATATGGATGAGTTGTGACAAACCCAGAACATGTTTTTTTTTTAAGAGAAACACAGAATATGTTGAACACAGAACATAGATGAATGAGGATGTGTAAAATAACAGTATGAACCTTTCGTAGATGCTGAAACGTAATTCGACGTATGTGTTAAGCATGAAATCCTTAGAAACAGTGCGTTTGTTATAAAATAAGAGTGGCGAACCTTCCGTAGGTGCCTAAGCGGATAAACGCGTTACATGTCAAATCGACACGAGTATAGTGTCACGTCATACGATACCTCTAAACATTATTTGACACATATGTTGAGCATGAAACCTTTAGAAACAGTGTGCTTGCTGTAAAATAAGAGTGGCAAACCTTCCGTAGGTGTCGAAACATATAAACGCATTATATGTCAAATCGACACAAGTAAAGTGTCGCCCTATACGACATCTCTATAAGAAACTCTCTGGCTCAAGTGCTGCATTCCTCTACACTTGTAGGCTGCATACGCCAACATCTCTAACCAAATGTAGCTAATTATCTTCCACCTCTCTTCCCAAGACTGTCATATAACATTGAACAAATTAATTGATATTAATCACAGTAATGAATATCTAGAATTATATTAAGAATATGAACAACACCAACAACTTTTGTCATACTACCTATTCACCTAGTTGTCGCAAAAGCGTTTGTAAATGTTCAATGAAGAAAAAATCTATGCTCGAATCATATCTTTCCAAATTCTAGGACTGAACATGAGTTTTTGGATTTGTACTCTGAAGCAATTTCAAGATATCTTGTCATGCTTCAATTCTAATTAATTGTAAATTTTCGTAAACCATGTGCAGCCATTAAAATTAATTGAAATGTAAACTTGGTTGTATTTGCATTTGACACCGTGTTAGCATGCAGTACCAGTAGAGAGAACATATATCTAGAAATTTGGTAGATCAATTCGATGATGTGCGCTTTTTCCCTTTGCAACCTCTTGATCCATCTCGTACCATTTTTCTGTAGCAACACATCAGACGGTAATGCTTTTATCAATCTCTTCGGTGCAGTCGATGCCATGCACATCAATGCTCAGACTCTCACTTGGGGCGGTTCGATCGCTCTTGGTTTTCAGGTAAGTAAGAATTAATTTCTTCAAATCATTGGGGATTTCAATGTGATCAGTTGCATACTGTTGATTTTCAAGTTTTTCAACAATGTTAAAATGCTTAAGGAAATTACTACAAGGCATAGATTTTTTCTTTCATAATGAGGCTTAGCAAACTGAGTTGAGACATTTTATTTGACCACTTCCTTTTTTTTTTTTTTTTTTCTTTTGAACAACACTTTAAAGGCTTTAAAAATCGAACATTTTGGATGTTCTTATTAAGATTATTGTATATTTGTAACTAATTAGTATCCCATTGATTTAGGCATGAAATTAGAAATACTATCTCATTGATTTATGAAATAAATTAGAAATATCTCATCGATATGGGATCACGATATTTTAGGAATAAAATTAGCTAGTCTTTATTCATTCCCTTTGTGTATATATATATATTCTCGTAAGTCTTCACAATGAGAATGAGAAAAATCATTCAACAATTTCTCTACTTTTTGTTTTCTTCATTATTTTAAAGTTTTCTTCTTCAATTTAATATGGTATCAGAGCAAAGTAATCAGTCTGCAACACTCTTTTCAACATCATCTCCAATAGCAACAATAACTCAAACACTTCCTACATGTTCTAGCATAAACAAGAAAGATTTAGGTATGGACTCTTCAAGTCCATATTTTGTGCATCATTCAGATCATCCGGGACACATACTTGTTCGGATAAAATTGAATGAAGCCAATTATCAGTCATGGAGCAAAGCCATGATTCATGCCCTTACTGCCAAAAACAAAATAGGGTTCATCAATGGTTCCATCAAATCTCCCTCAGAAACAAAGCAGCACACATAATTTGCCTCATGGAATCGATGTAATAGTATGGTTTTGTTATGGCTCACTAATTATATGGAACTCGATTTAGCAAAAGGAGTTGTTCATCCCAAGACAGCCCATCAAGTTTGGGAGGACTACAAAGATCAATTTTCTCAAAAGAATGCACTGGTGATTTATTAGATTCAGAACTCCTTGGCATCTCTTTCTCAAGGCACCATGACTGTCTCCGTCTATTATACAAAGCTCAAAGGCTTATGGGATGAGATGGAAACATATAGAACTATTCCTATTTGTGACCAATTCAAGGCACATATTGGGCAAAGAGAAAAGGATCGAATGATGCAATTCCTTATAGGTCTCAATGATACTTTTACGATTGTTTGGAGCAACATTCTCATGATGTGACAATTGCCCAATGTTCGTCAAGCCTATTCTCTTATTGTTCAAGATGAGGCTCAATGACAAATGACATCCAAGACAGCATTAAATTTCTCCATTGCAGCAGCCTTTTAAAGTCACCAAAGCAATCACAATGACAAGACCAAGGACAAACATTGTGATCATTGTAATAGGGATGGTCACTTGATTGAAACTCGCCGCACTTTGAAGTTCCATTGCAAATATTGTGATACAAGAGGGCATACTAAAGAGCGATGCAATTTTAAGAATGGTACTTAGACTTCCAATAATTCAGGAGGGCAAGGAAGTCGCTATGGGTCTTGTGGGACTAGCCCTTACTCCTCTACCAATGCAATAGAGTCCTCACAAAGCACACATGGTGACAATTCTCAAAGCAACAATCCTTCACATGCACTCTTAGGGGATTAACTTCAACAACTTGCTCATGCACTATCATGATGACATCGAACAACACTAATGGTAATAGTAATGTTTTTGCAAATGCTCCAAGTTTGTCTCTCTTTTCTAATGTTTCAATTAATTCAATTTTCACTAAGTCTTGGATTTTGGATAGCAGAGCAATAGACTACATCACTTCCTATTCCACACTTTTTACCAAAACATAGTCACTATCCACACCAATTGTTAACTTACTGAATTTTCAGCTTCTATTACTTGCACTGGAAATATTCCTTTTAATTCTGATGTCACTCTCAATAATGTTTTATGTGTTCATTTTTTTCATCTAAACTTGATGTTCGCTAGCAAAATTGCCAATGCTTTAAATCGTTGTGCCATTTTCTTTACTAACTTTTGTGTTTTGCAGGACTTGGCTTTAGAGAGGATGATTGGCTCGGGTAAACAATGAGTTGGTCTTTATTACATGTCTCCTATACAACAAACACTTATCTCCAACCAAGTCTCTCAACCTCCAAACTTCTGGTACATGTGTCTTGGACATCCATCAGAGTTCATCTTAAGTTAGCTAGTTCTTTAGTGTCTTCAAAAAGAGTTTCTTTTAATAATAATAATTGTAATATTT
>CM038009.1:13261700-13391583 GCA_021234005.1 Nephelium lappaceum
GCTGAAAATAATGATACATTAAATTATACGTTGCAATTAAAATATGACACAATGAGGAGGAGAACTTTTAAAATCCCAATGAGAAAGGTTTAGCTTCGCAAGAGAAAACTTTACTTCCCCAAGAGAAAGGTTTAGATCCGTACACGAGTCTCTGATTTTCTCTAGGGTTGCTTTCCTTAGTGCCTAATTCCTTTCCCCATACTTGATGAGTCCAAGAAAAGACATCAAGAGAGATAGAAATGAAAGAAGGGAGCTAGTCCAAGCCATGACACAAGCATAAATTGCCATTGCTATTTGCACAACAAGTCCAAGGAAGTGCCTTAACCATAACTCATTGTCCTCCAAGGAATATGCAGTTATGGTGTCAGGACCTGCCAGCTGCATCAGAAGAAATGGTGCCCAAAATGCTATTAGTTCAGTGTTTGCATCCATGGATCCACTGTTTTTTTCATAAAAATCTAACATATTATTTGCAATTTACCAAGTGCAAATGTTGCAACAAAACCTGCAAATAAGTAGGCATACCATGTAACAATTCTAATCTAAAGTTTAGAATCGTGTTTTCTATGATTACCGAGTACAATTAGCACTACTTGGAGTGTGAAGCTGAGTAAAGTCGTCACTCGCACATTCCATTCCTTTCACAGTTTCATCAAACTTGGATAAAATTCATCCATTCTTTAACTCTTTTTTGAACTGTTCAAATCAACAATCAAAATTAAGTTTTAATTAATTCGAAATTAAGTTTTAATTCTTAGTTTTAGGGGTCATTTGTTTTTTACACTTAACACTTAATGGTGCTGAATTAGGCTAATTAAGTGATTTTTGTTTGTTTTTTTAAGTGGTCAAACCACTTAAAACCAACCCAAAACCACTGAAAATAAAAAGTTATATTTTTTGACTTTTCACTGAATACCAAATCACTTGATGATTTTATAAATTTATTGTTCCAATTTTATCCTTCCCAAAATAATAAATTTCCTAGTTTGTTCGAGTTTTACATTATAAAAATTTCTTTTAATACTTCAACAAACATATTTCCAAATTTGACTTGATTTTACATTATACATATTCATTTTAATTATATTTTTTTCAATATTATTTTTATTTAAATATATAAAAATAGTAATTCAACTTAATACCGTTTTATTTATTTTTGTTTAATTTACTTTACTATAATAATTTATTTATGTATATATAATTTTTTTAAAAAAATACTTTACTATAATAATTAATCATATTTTAATTATGAATAAAAATATTATTGATATATGCATAAAAGTGTTTTAACTTTTGCTAAATAATTTATTATAATTGTTTGTATTATATTAAATAAAGTTATATAACAACAAATAATAAAGGATATAAATGTCAAATTACTAGTTTTCAGACAATTTTAACTTTAAAAAACAAACAAGATTACTATACATTCAGATGTAAAGAAAAAAAAAACAAACATGTCATTCAGATTTCAAGTTTCAGTCACTATTCAGTCTTCAGTCTTCAGCAGCACTATTCAGTCTTCAAACAAAAAAACAAACGACCCCTTACACACAGATACACATAATTAGCCAAAAAAAATAAGAAAATGAATAACTGGAAAGTAATGAAGAGCTATTAAGCTCTGCAGCAAAAATGGAAACAAAATATGATTGATATATGGAATCCTTTGTCTTTGATATGGTTATAAGTGATTAGTACACTTCATATACAGAAATGCTATCAAGGTTTGAGTTCTACCATATGAATTTTGGATTATATTATAATTATTAATAAAAATTATAGTCAATAATATAACTCAAACTGAGCTATATTTCACTAACTTTATAAACAGAAATATAACAACTCTATATGGTTGAACTATTAAACCTATCTAAATCCTACTAAGATAGTTGACCAAGATAAGAAAACAAAACTTATACTACTTAAATCAATAAGATAATTATTATTTAATTAGCTTTTCCATAAGATCATACCTGCTCGTTTATGCAATTGAGACTGTGCAGGTTGAAGCAATGGAAATATATATCAGTCACTCTTAATCTTCCATTAGATTGAAGGACCAAATACTTAATGTATATGTAGCTACATCCTATATGCATACAAATTCGACAAGCTTCTTCTTTATGCAACATCCTCCTTTAATAAAGAAAAGAGTAAAGTGACTTAATTAGTAATAACACTTTAAAAAAACATTCCATTTTTCAAATGCACAAACAATCCCTCAATGCCTTGAATGAGAAAACCAACCAACAGCAAGCCATTTGTATATGATCTCTTATAACCCCATCAACACTTATTGGGGTATGGATTATTGAACTCGCTACGTATTTCTTTTCTGCAACTATATTTCATTATTTGATTTTTTTTTAAAAAAAAACCCTCATTGAAAGCACCTATGTCGGATTAATAGTTTGAGCCACCAAATAGTTCTATAAATTAAAGTTGTTCCAAAAATAATTGATACACCCTAATTCTGGTCTACGTTGTTGATGTGTTTTGGATTTAAATGTCTGAAAACAAATACATGGAGCTGCTAGTATATGGGTTGGAAATGAATCATTTCCTTGTCTAGGCAAGTTAAGCATACCGTACCATGTTTTCCAAAACATATGGCATCTGTTTTTGAGAAGTGAAAAAGAATTCAGCATCACTGTTTCAATTGTAGAGGGATGGCCATGAGTGGGCATTCTTTTATGCTTTATCCAGGTGAAAGAAAATATTTATATTTCTGCTTTTGGGAATTATGTTATTTTCTTGATTGAAGCAACTATAAACTGATATTTTTTTTAATTATTATTAGCTAAATTTTTTCTAAAGTGTCCGGACATGCAAAGATCACATGTTATTTGCATACCCGAATATTCACTCAGATAACAATTCTCCTACCCAAATACTGCATTTCAAATATCTTACACAACCATATAGGGAGAAAGGTACTTTAGACTGGATGTCTACTCCAACAAGTAGAAAATTATACATACAAAGCTTGTAAAATATATTACTGGGACTTGAACCCTCACCGGTAAGATGGATGGGACCCAAACGACTCCTTGATTATCTCTATGCATGCTTTCTTGAACACTCAAGTCCTTCACCAAACTCTATGCGTCCAGCAAAAAACATCAAGAGAGATAGAAATGAAAGAAGGGAACCAATCCAAGCCATGACACAGACATAACATAAATTGCCGTTACTGTTTGGGCAAGAAATCCAAGCAAGTGCCTTAACTACAACTCATTGTCCTCCAAGGAATATGTAGTTATGAAGTCAGGACCTCTCAGATGCAATAAAAGAAATGGTGCCCGAAGTACTGTTAGTTCAGTGTTTAAATCTGTGGATCCAGCACCTTTTTCATAAGTATGTGAGATATTATTTGTGAGTACACCAAGTGCAATGTTGCAACAATATCAGTAGATAAGTAAGCACACTATACAACAATTCTAATCCAAAGTTCAAGATTGTGTTTTTCATGATTACCAAGTACAATCAGCACTATTTGGAGCATGATGTCACAACCCGCAAGCCCACTAAGCTAATAGAGGGCATTTGGCACAACATACCAGGTCCAATCCAATATCAATACTTAGCCAAATCCCTTCTCCATTCTTCTACTAGCTTCTAGAATGTTTTTAGGACATTCTCATCATGTAAATATCTAGAATAATTCTAAATTGTTCTATTAGATTCTAGAAGGTTTCTAGAGCCTTCTCACTATGTAAATAGTTCTAGAATTCTCTAGGGTTCACTAGTAGTTATTGATAGTTGTGCCCAAATGGCTATATATACCCATGTATTCTTCATTTGTAAAGCATCCTATAAATCCCAAAAATTCCTTCAAAGTGTAATAGAAAGCTTCCTTACAAAGCCAATCTCCCTCTCTCAAGTCTTCCTTTGCCTTCTTGCTCAATCTTTCGCAAGGCTTACTTAGCAACTAGCCAGCCAAAGTTGTCTAAGTGCCGCACGAGTTAGTGGTCCGATTCTAACTCTATGACAGTTGGTATCAGAGCCAAGGTTGCAACATCCTAGCAACAAGGTTCATAAGAGCAATGACATCCGACAATGAAGTCATCTTAGGAGAACAAGTACGCGGCCATAAGGAGCAACACGTTCAAGGGAAACGTGGGAAGTCCAAGACCAAGACTTCTACCATCGAAGCCTTAGAAGCTCGCCTTGCTGGTTTGGAGCAAGCCGTCTCTAGGATGGAACTCACTATTGGAAATCACGATGCTTGTCTTGATGGACTAGAGATGGAGTATGGTGAGATTACCTAAGCAGTGAAACTCTCCATCAAGGAGATAAGCCAATCCTTTCAAAGAGAGCTTCAAGACATCACTCGAGAAGTCTTCAACCTCTGAACCTTCACAAAGCATGAGATGCGAGCTGTCTGCATCGAGGTGGAGGACGTCTGTAACAGGCAGCAACACACCTTCACTGTTTGGTCAAGTTCATCAAACACCATCGGCCTGAACTCGATCCATGTGCCTAAACCTACCACCTACAATGGCACTTGCAATGCTACTGAAGTCGAAAACTTCCTCTTTGGTCTTGAGCAGTACTTCGAGGCCAAACTTGTTAAAGATGATGCATCCCGAATCAACAGCGCTCCCACATTCCTTCGGGACTCAGCTCAACTATGGTGGCGACGTAAGCATGGTGACATAGGCAAGGGCCTTTATGCCATTAATACATGGGACGACGTCAAACGCGAGCTGAAGAAGCAATTTTGCCCCAGGAACGCAAAAAAAGAAGCATGAGGTCGTCTACGCTGACTCAAGCAGATCGGAAACATTCGGGACTATGTCAAGGAGTTCACCACTCTTATCTTAGAGGTTGACGACATGTCCAACAAAGACTCTCTCTTCTACTTCATGGATGGTCTCAAAGATTGGGCATGAGTAGAGCTTGAAAGGCGAAGCGTAGAGAGTTTTGATGAAGCTATCGTCGCACCAGAGTCACTCACCGAGTACACCAACCAATCTAAGGATAAGAAGACCAACCAGGGTAAAAGTGGGGGAGAGAAGAGCACACCGAAGGACTAAGGGCGTAACAATGGGGGACAACATAAGTCTTCCCAAGGCAATAAGCAGGAGGGAGGTAAGTCCGATGCTCCTAAACCTAAAACTCCTTGCTTTATTTGCAATGGTCCACATTGGGTGAGGGATTGTTTGAAGAAGAAGGCCCTCAATGCACTAGTCAATCAAGTGGAAAAGGACCATTCTAACAACTTCGAAGCAGAAATGAGTTCTCTTCGTTTCCTTGGGGCCATTAAGGGCAAAGCCGCACCACCCTTGCCGGTCAAGAAGGGCTTAATGTACGTCACTACCATCGTTAACGAAAAGGATGCTAGTGCAATGCTTGACACCGGGGCAACGCATAACTTCATCTCAAAGGAAGAGGCCAAGCGGTTAGGCCTCAAAGTAGTCAACGGCGGAGGTGATCGGGCTAAAATAAAACACGATTTTATATTCTAAACCTATGCTTTTATGATGAAAACTCGAGTAAAATAGGGGTGTTTTAATGTTTTATAAGTGTTTTGTGTAGGAATTTTATAGAGAGGTCAAATTGTAATTTTTTTGGGTGCTGAAAGTTGTCGCAGCCTTGTTGCTCGCGTAAAGGGACTGCACCTAGGCATGGACCTTGTTTCATGCGTGAATGATCTGCAAGGGTGTTTTAAGCAGTCCAAACTTTATGTGACAGAGCCAATTAAGTCAAGTGGGGATTCAATCACTCGGTGAAAGGAAAGAATTGAATTTCACAATCACACATAAGCATCTCTCAAAAATTCAAAGACTCCAAGAAAAGGAAGCAAATTTTTTGTTAAAGGAAGTTTGTGAAGTAGTCAACCGTCAACATGCAAAGGATCTCAGAATTAAGTTGAGCATCTAGTTTTTCAAAGGAGAAAGGAGAGAATCAAGGTGAAAAATAGGAAAATTGAGATTGTGGATGGAGAAAAAAATAAAATGATAATGATACCCTAAACGGCGGCTATCAAGGTTTCAATTTTCACAATGAAAATGGAGACGGTTGACAGAAGAAAAATCATAGAGAAAACAACAACGGAGGACTTTTGACAGAAAAACACTTTTAGAGCAAATAACGACAAAGGAAGAGTTGAGGCTATCAGCGTGACTATATCAATTGGTTCAATGGTGTTCAAGGAAGGATTGCAAAATTACACAGTGACTTCTTCCTTAATTTATTTTCTCAATTTATACAATGTTTTTTATTTTGATTTCAATTTTTCCCATTGTGTTAATTGGTTTCATGGAGAACTAAACGATTTTATCTAGGAATACAATGCAGCCAGCTATTTCAATTCTTGTTCAATGATTTATTGGTGTTTAATATTTTTGTTCTTATTGTCAGTATTCTGTTCTATTGTTTATATATGTGGTTAATTAACTTGGCCTAATTAATTTACTTGATCTGTTAACTATATTGCACTTGGAAAATGCGACTATAGTTTAGACATCAATAGAATGACATGAATCTTAAAGGATAGGAATATACCTATAAGGTTTGTGTAATCGTTGTGGATAATTGGATCCTAAAGAATTCAGACTAATTAATCAGCATAGGAATATAGCAGTTTAATTTCTCTGAATATTTTAACTTGACCATTCGAAAGAGGCTATTGAAGATTTAAGAGTTATCCGGTTAAATATGCAATAGAATTATTTATTTTATTTTATTTTATTTTAATGAGAATAAGTCATTGGAATAGTTGGTGAAATTGTATTTCCTAGATATTTTATTCTGTCGTGGTCTTCCGTCTTTATAAGTAATTTTTAATTATTTGTTTAGTTAAGTTATATTTTTTTTATTTTAATATATATATATTTTTAGTGAATTAAATATTCTTGTCAATTAGCAAGTCTGAATAAAATTCGTTTCAAGGAAGTTAGTAACTGATATTTAAAAATTAGCAGTTGTCTCTGTTGGAACGACCTTGATTTGCCAGTATATTACATTGTGACCATGTATACTTGCACGCGACCTATTGTAATCAGTGCATTAGGATTTTACCCCATCAAGTTTTTGGCGTCGTTGCCGGGGACAACGTGCATTTTATAGTATCAATATCAATACTAGTTGAAACAATCTCACTTCAGATTATTGTGTTTTATATTATTTTATTTTATTCTATTTTATTTTTATTTTATTTATTCTTATTTATTTTATTTTATTCTATTTTATTTTATTTTTATTTATTTTATTTTATTTTATAGGTGTTAGTGGTTGTTTTATGCGAAGGTCTACAAGCACTGGAACTATTGCCATTCAATAGTGAAATCGAGAGAACAGTTCGAGGAATAAGGAAAGCTAGGTGTTTGGCAAAGGAAAAAGTAAACATGAGAGATAATCAACCACCACCCGAGGGTTCCAATCCTTTCAGAGATTATTCTATACCTACTATGGAAGGGATCCACCAAAGCATTCATAGACCGGCTATTCAAGTGAACAACTTTGAGATCAAACCAGCAACCATTCAAATGGTTCAATCCGTAGTGTAATTTTTCGGTTTACTCAATGAAGATCCAAATGAGCACATCGCAAATTTTCTGGAGATTTGCGACACCTTCACATACAATAGAGTGACGGATGACACCATTCGGTTGAGATTGTTCCCTTTCTCATTAAGGGACAAGGCAAAAAGCTGGCTGAATTCATTGCCTCAAGCCTCTATCACAACATGGGATAAGCTGGCACAGAAGTTCTTAGTAAAGTATTTTCCTCTAACAAAAACAACGAAATTGAGGAATGATATTGCTGTATTTATGCAAATGGAAGGAGAATCATTGTATGAGGCTTAGGAGAGGTTCAAGGAGTTGCTTCGAAAGTGTCCTTATCATGGAGTGCCAGAATGGTTGCAAATACAGACTTTTTATCAAGGCTTATCGGAGGCTGGAAGATCTAATGTAGATGTTGCTGTAGGTGGAGCACTACTAAAAGAAATGTGGAGGATGCATTTGAGCTGATCGAAGAAATGTCTTCCAACATCTATCAATGACCATCTGAGAGATCGAAACCTAGAAAAGCCGTATTTGGTGTTCACGAGCTAGATGCTATTACAACACTGATAGCTCAAGTTTCTGCTTTAACCAAAAGATTTGATACTTGCGGTATGGGTACAAGTGATGTCAATGCAATTCAAAGCTCATTAGTTAGCTCTGCAGAATACGGAGGCAATTACGCAATAGATAGTGGTCTGGGTAAGCAGGAGTCAGTACAATTTGTAGCCAATTTAACAGACAACACAATGATTCGTATTCGAATGTTTACAACCCTGGATGGAGAAATCACCCTAATTTTTCGTGGAATCAGAATCAAGATCAGGCATCATCATTGAAACCTACAAATCCAATTGGTTTTTAAAGTTAATCACAACAAGTGCCACCTCAAGTCAAGAAGTTATCAATGAAGGAAATGATGATGAAATTCATGACGAACATTGATTCTCTCCTACAGAATCAGCAGAACATGTTACAAGCTCAGTAGAATCAGCAAAATCAATTTCAAGCTCAATTACAAAACCAAAGTGCATCAATTCGAAACGTGGAAGTTCAATTGGGGCAAATTTCAAATGCCATCAATAGCAGACCATATGGAAACTTACCCAGCGATATAGAGCAAAACCCTAGGAGAGAAGGTAAAGAGCAATGTAAGGCTATCACTTTGAGGAATGGTAAGGAACTGAATAAGAACATGGCACAATTTACTGTTGTGCCCAAACCATCAGAGGATGAGGAGGTAGTTGCAGACAAGAAAGGGCAGAAGGATGAGAAAGAAGAACCAGCAAAGCTTAAAGGAGAGAAGAGAGCTTCTCAAGTACCACCTTTGCCATTTCCGCATAGGTTTCAAAAGCAAAAACTAGACAAGCAGTTCTCAAAGTTCTTAGAGGTATTTAAAAAGCTACATATCAATATACCTTTTGCAGAAGAATTGGAACAGATGCCTAGATATGTGAAGTTCATGAAAGAGATCCTATCGAATAAAAGGAAGTTGGAGGAGTTTGAGACTGTGGCGCTTATAGAAGAATGCAGCGTAATCCTACAACAAAAATTATCTCCAAAATTAAAGGATCCAGACAGCTTTACCATTCCATGCAAAATTGGAGAGAACTTTAAAGGAAGGACCTTGTGTGATCTAGGGGCAAGTATCAACTTGATGCCCTTGTCCATCTACAAAAGATTAGGTTTGAGGGAAGCCAAACCTACATCAGTTACTCTTCAACTTGCAGACTGATCTGTGAAGCGACCTAGAGATGTAATTGAGGATGTTATGGTGAAAGTGGAGAAATTTATATTCCCAGCGGATTTCATTACCCTTGATATGGAAGAAGACCAAGAGATTCCTATCATCTTGGGAAGACTCTTCTTAGCCACAGGGAGAACTGTGATTGATGTGCAGAAGGGCCAGTTAACAATGAGGATAGAAGATGAAAAGGTCACCTTTAATGTTTTCAAAGCTTTGAAGTTTCCTGGTGACATCGACGAATGCAATAGAGTGGAAGTGTTGCACGATTGTATTCAGGAGGTACGCAATGAAGAAATTCCATTGGATGCTTGGAGGCTGCATTGGTGTATTCAAGTGAGAAAAATCGTGAAGAGGTCTAAGATTATGTGGAAATACTTGAAGCGGCTCCGAAGTATGAGGTGTTGAATATACATAATGCTCAGCCCCTTTGGCATCAACTATACTCAAGCCATCAGTAAAGGAGCTACCGTCCCTAGAACTTAAACCTCTCCCAAAACATTTAGGGTATGCTTATCTTGGGGAGGCATCAACTTTGCCAGTGATCATCTCAGCAGATTCTAATGATATTTAAGAAGATAAATTGCTGAGGGTGTTGAGAGAAAACAAATTAGCCTTGGGATGGACAATCGCTGATATAAGGGGTATCGGTCCATTTTTCTGCATGCATAAGATCTTAATGGAAGATAAACACAAGCCAACCATACAACCTCAACGCCGACTGAATCCAATTATGAAGGATGTGGTAAAGAAGGAGATAATTAAACTATTAGATACGAGTATCATTTATCCCATATCTGATAGTTCTTGGACCAGTCCAGTTTAATGTATTCCTAAAAAAGGAGGAATAATAGTGGTGACAAATGAGAAGAATGAACTGATCCCCACAAGGGTGGTAAATGACTGGCGGGTTTGTATGGATTACAGGAAGCTGAATCAAGCCACGAGGAAGGATCATTTTTCGCTACCTTTTATTATCAGATGCCTGATAGGCGAAACCGAACATGAATGTTATTGCTTTCTGGATTGTTATTCTGGGTGTAATCAGATCACCATAGCTCTTGAGGATCAGGGAAAAGACAACCTTTACATGTCCTTATGGTACATTTGCTTATAGGAGAATGCAATTTGGATTATGTAATGCTACAACAACTTTTCAACAATGTATGATGCTAATTTTTTTTGAGATGGTGGAGCAATTCTTGGAAGTTTTTATGGATGATTTTTCAGTGTTTGGGGACTCGTTTGACCTGTGCTTGCAAAATCTTGCTAAGGTGTTGAAAAGGTGCACTGAGACTAACTTAGTAGTGAACTAGGAAAATGTCATTTTATGGTTCAGAAAGGTATCGTGTTAGGGCATAAGATCTCAGTAAGTGGTATTGAAGTGGACAGAGCGAAGATAGAAGTAATTGAGAAACTCCCACCACCTTCATCAGTAAAAAGAGTTCGGATTTTCCTCGGGCACGCTGGATTTTACAAAAGATTAATCAAAGATTTTTCCCAAGATAGCAAGGCCATTATGCAATCTTTTGGAGAAAGATGAATTGTTTAAGTTTGACGAAGACTGTGTGCAAGCGTTTGAAATTTTGAAAAAAAAAATGGTAACAACTTCGGTTATCATGGCACCAGATTGGAACTTACCATTTGAGTTAATGTGTGATGCCAGCAATTTTGCAGTAGGAGCTGTTTTAGGCCAGAGAAGGAATAAGCTTTTTCACACTATCTACTACGCCAGTAAGATGATGAATGATGCTCAAATGAATTACACCACAACTGAAAAGAATTACTGGCTATAGTGTTGCATTCGATAAGTTTAGACTATATTTGATTGGGTCTAAGGTGGTAGTTTACACTAACCACTCTATCATTAAGTACCTTGTGACCAAGAAAGATGCCAAACCACGTTTGATCAGATGGCTTTTGCTATTACAGGAGTTTGACTTGGAGATAAAAGATAAGAAGGGGATAGAAAATCAAGTTGCGGATCATTGTCTAGATTGGAAGGGAAGAGTGTAAATGATGAGACAAACATCAACGAGACATTTCCTGATGAACAATTGTTTTCGTGTAGTAATAAGGATGCACCTTGGTACGTAGATTTTGTTAATTTCATAGTGGTGCAACGTCTTTCCCCCTGATTTATCATTTCAGCAAAAGAAGAAGTTTCTCCATGATGTGAAAAGGTATGTATGGGATAATCCATATTTGTTCAAGCAATGTGCAGATCAGGTGTTGAGACGTTGTGTGCCATACAAAGATATTGCAGATATTCTACGACATTGTCACTCATCCGATTATAGGGGTTATTTTGGTGGACAGTGAACAGCCATAAAAATTCTATAGTTAGGGTTTTACTAGGCGATGATTTTTAAAGACGCACGGAGATTTGTACAGACATGTGATCAATGCCAAAGGACAGGAAACATATCCAAGAGACAAGAGATGCCGTTGTAGAATATTTTAGAGGTTGAGGTGTTTGATGTATGGGGTATAGACTTTATGGGACCTTTTCCGTCATCCTATCAGAACCAGTATATTTTGGTGGCAGTGGATTATGTGCCGAAATGGGTAGAAGTGGTAGCTACATCTTCAAATGATGCAAAGGTAGTAACCAAGTTTCTAAAGAAGAATATCTTCACCAGATTCGGAACTCCTCGAGCTATTATCAGCGATGGTGGTTCACATTTTTGTAATCGCCAATTTGAAAGTCTATTCAAGCAATATGGGGTCACACATAAGATAACAACCCCATATCAACCCCAAGCCAATGGACAAGTGGAAATCTCAAACAGGGAACTTAAGGGTATTTTAGAGAAGACTGTGAGCAGATCAAGGAAGGATTGGAGTACCAAGCTTGATGATGCACTGTGGGCTTATCGAATTGCATATAAAACACCAATTGGAATGTCTCCGTTTCGGTTGGTGTATGGAAAGGCATGTCACTTACTAGTGGAGTTGGAGCATCGGGCATTTTGAGGAATTAAAGCTTTGAATTTCGATTTGAAGCAAGCAGGTGATAAACGTCTTCTTCAATTGGACGAGCTTGAGGAAATGCGATTGGATTCCTATGAGAATGCCTGCATCTACAAGGAAAAGACAAAGAAATGGCATGACAAGAAAATTTTAGCCAAGCATTTTGAACCAGGACAACAGGTGTTGTTGTTCAATTCCAGGCTACGATTATTCTTAGGCCAAAGCTCAAATCCAGATGGTCGGGGCCTTTCATTGTCAAAACAGTATACCCATATGGAGCAGTGGAAGTTGAAAAAGTGAGTTCAGATAGAATTTTAAGGTTAATGGTCAGCGGCTGAAACACTATTTTGGTGGCGAAGTGGAACGACAAAAATCCATCATCGCCTTGACAGATCTAAACAATTGAACGCAAAAGGGAATCTAATTAAAGACTTTAAATTAAGCGCTTTTTGGGAGGCAACCCAAGTTTTCTAACCCTCTGCCTTAGGTTAATTATTTATTTTATTTTTGATATATATATATATATTTGTTTAATTTCAGTGTTATAATTCTTGATTTTTTATTTTTATTTTTAATTTTGTTTGCTAGGTGACATTTGGAGTGTACATGACACAAATTTATTCAAGAAAAAAAAAAATTAGGGCAAGGGCAAAAGAAGACAGAACTTCACTTTTGGCAACTGTTACAATGCAGAGTTGTTTGTGGAAAAATATATATACATATATTTTTCCTCATTTGTTTAGGAAAGAGAATCTGCCCAATTTGCCTCCATCATTAATTTGCATAGCTTTGTCTTTGGTAAGTATTCCTATTTTTCTTTCATGCATTTAGAAACTTACAGTCTATAAATAGGGAGTATGCGTACTGTTCTAGGCATGGATTGTCTCCAACTTTTCAGAGTTTTACGAGTCTAGAGTGTCACGTGCAAATTTTGTGGCAAACCCAATTGCATTTTCATCATGGTTCTCACAAGAAAGGGAAGGGCATCTTATGTTTCTACGAGCAAGAAATCAAAACAGGAATTTTTTGTTGGTCCCTGAATCTGATCCAGAAACGGATCTTTCGGAGGACATCCCTTTGAATGCGGTCCAAAAGAAGCAGAAGAAGCAGACTCGTCCCGACCTCTACCAGTTAAGGATGAGAAATTAAAAATCCCTATGCAAGCAGAGAGTCCAATTCCATCAGAGTATACACCTTATCCAAGGTGGGTGTTTGAGTTGGCAGAGCATGTGGATCGAGCTATGAACATGAATTTGCTTTTAGTTGATGAAATTCGCGATTTGAAGGAACGTATCATTAACATGGAAAAGCAAGCAAGTTGACAATGTGGATCATAGCCAGTATCGCATGCATGATCGCATCAAAGACATCTAAAAGCACCTTGGTCTGTGACGTAGTAGAGCACTAGTAAAAAAAAAAAAAAAAAAAGCAATTAAGGATCGCTTGCCATTCGAGTCCTTAGGATTTTCAATATAGCTATTTATATTTTTTTTTCCCAATTGGTGTCAGTTTGTTAAGTCAGTGTCTTTGGTTAGTTTATTTTATTTTTATTTTTTAGGCTATCATACAGACTTCTTCTAAGTTTGTTATCAGTTGTTTTTTTTTAAATTCTTAAGGACTTTGTAATTTCTTTTATTTTTGCATCTTTGACTTTCCTTTTAATTTTTATGTTTTGTTTATCAATTGCATGATATTTTTAGTGATATATTGTTTACTTGTTGTCTTTTATTTTTAATTGTGGTTTTTATTTTGTCATCCTGAACTTAGTTTTTTCAAACATTGGGGACAATGTTGGATTAGGTTTGCGGGTGGAAACAATCATATTTCAAACTTGATTAATAAATTGACCATGTGCTTTCGAGAGAAGAGTTATTGCACTATGTGATTGGTAATCTTGACTAGGGAAGAGTCATGAAATTCGTAAGCATGGTTTGATGTTATCAAAGACTTTGAACCCAGTAGGAGAATGTAGAGATATTGTGCATGTATAGATGTGGTCTATTAGTGGAGACTACCCTTGTGAGTAATCTTAACCTTTAGCGCTTTGTTCTGAGGGTAATTTTTTGTTTCCACTCACAAAACACTTTTCAGAAAAATTTTGTTGCTACTAGTTGGTCTCTTTAGGCTTTGATTAGACTTTAAGGGCAGAAATTCATTGTAATTCGTTATGATTTCTAAATTTTTGAGTTGTTGTGTGAACCTATTGACATGAAGCAAGCATATGTGTGAAATTAACTCCAGAAAAAGCCAAAGAACCAAAATTTTCCCTACCTAAATTGTGTGTGAACCTAAAACCGAATTGAAGCCAAACATATAGTAGCCTTTATTTTCTTTCACCCTCCCGAATTATCTTATGCCTAGCCATATTAAAAAAAATTAAATCCTTACCTTAAGAGCTTGGATTTTAAAGAAAATAATGCTAAAGGGATGGAAGAAAGGAGTATTTTTATTGTCAAAAAAAAAAAAAAAAAAAAAAATCAGAATTGGGGGAGTTGTTATGCAAAGACAGCAGTGTAGTGGACAAGTCGTAAAAAAAAAAAAATGATGAAGAAATAAAGGGGGATAAGGGCCACTTAGAGGAGTGGTAGTCGATGCTAAATGCAACAATTTTAGAGATGCAATGAATAGTCTCTAAGAAAGTTCAAGCTCATCGTTGTAGACCTTGTTCTAGTTTTTTATAGCCAAAACCCCTAACCCCGTTACATCTTTTTAGAAGACCTACTGATTAATAGGAGATCATGATTACTTCAAGTTAGAATTATAGGTGTTGCACTGCTTTTAGATGTCTGATTCTTTCAAGACACCTTGTTGGTGCTTATTGTTTACAATTCATAATTTATTATACAAGCAATATGAAGACTTTAATTCTTTTTATGTATAAACTCCTAAATGCTTGTATATTGTGAGAATGTTGCCTTAGGACTCTGTGAGAAAAATCATTTATTTAATCAGTGAATTCAAGTGAGGCATAGAGTCGAAGCGAAATAAGGCCATGATGTGTGTGCTTAGTATTGTCGAACTTCAATTACTGGGTGATGAGTTAGAGAGGACTGATGATTGTGTGAGGATTATTAGTGACTTATTTTTAGTGAGGGTTCAAGATCTCAGATGAAGTGATTTTTCTTGAAGAAGGCATTGGAAGATTGGTTATTTTGTTCAAACATGATTGTGTTATGTTTGTGGGTATCGTAGCTGGTAAACCCTTAGGAGACACAACTCCTTCTACTAGGGATGCCTAGAGGTTTAAAGGCTTGTGCCATGTGTTAAATGCCATTGTGTTTATCTACGAAAGTGGAAGTAGTTTTTAATTTTTATTGCTTCCGTTTTATAGATTTTTTTTGCTCGAAGGTGAGCAAGAGTTAGGTTTGGGGGTATTTGATCGGGCAAAAATAAAGCATGATTTTATATTCTAAACTCGTGCTTTTGTGATGAAAACTCGAGTAAAATAGAGGGTGTTTTAATGTTTTATAAGTGTTTTGTGCAGGAATTTTATAGAGAGGTCGAATTGTAATGTTTTTTGGGTGCTGAAAATTGTTGCAGCCTTGTTGCCCGCGTAAAGGGAATGCACCTAGGCATGGGCCTTGTTTCATGCATGAATGATCTACAGGGGTGTTTTAAGCAATCCAAACTTTATGTGACAGAGCCAATTAAGTCAAGTGGAAATTCAATCACTCAGTGAAAGGTGAGAATTGAATTTCACAATCACAAATGAGCATCTCTCAAAAATTCAAAGACTCCAAGAAAAGGAAGCAAATTTTCTGTTAAAGGAAGTTTGTGAAGCAGTCAACTGTCAGCATGCAAAGAATCTCAGAATTAAGTTGAGCATCTAGTTTTTCAAAGGAGAAAGGAGAGAATCAAGGTGAAAAATAGGAAAATTGAGATTGTGGATGGAGAAAAAAATAAAATGATAATGATACCCTAAACGGCGGCTATAAAGGTTTCAATTTTCATAATAAAAAGGGAGACGGTTGACAGAAGAAAAATCACAGAGAAAACAACGGAGGACTTTTGACAGAAAAACACTTTTAGAGCAAACGGCGGCAAAGGAAGAATTGAGGCTATCAGCGTGATTGTATCAATTGGCTTAGTGGTGTTCAAGGAAGGCTTGCAAAATTACACAGTAACTTCTTCCTTAATTTATTTTCTCAATTAATACAGTGTTTTTGATTTTTATTTCAATTTTTCCCATTGTGTTAATTGGTTTCATGGAGAACTAAACGATTTTATCTAGGAATACAATATAGTCAGCTATTTCAATTCTTGTTCAATGATTTATTGGTGTTTAATATTTTTGTTCTTATTGTCAATATTTTGTTCTATTGTTTATATATGGGGTTAATTAACTTGGCCTAATTAATTAATCTGATCTGTTAACTATATTGCACTTGGAAAAGGCGACTATAGTTTAGACATCAATAGAATGGCATGAATCTGAAAGGATAGAAATATACCTATAAGGTTTGTGTAATCGTTGTGGATAATTGGATCCTAAAGAATTCAGACTAATTAATCGGCATAGGAATACAGCAGTTTAATTTCTCTGAATATTTTAACTTGATCATTCGGAAGAGGCTAGTGAAGATTTAAGAGTTATCCGGTGAAATACGCAATAGAATTATTTATTTTATTTTATTTTATTTTAATGAGAATAAGTCATTGAATAGTTGGTGAAATTGTATTTCCTAGATACTTTATTCTGTCGTGGTCTTCTGTCTTTCAAAGTAATTTTTAATTATTTGTTTAGTTATGTTATATTTTTTATTTTAATATATATATATATATTTTTAGTGAATTAAATATTCTTGTCAATTTAGAAATATGAATAAAATTCGTTTCAAGGAAGTTGGTAATTGATATTTAAAAATTAGCAGTTGTGTTTATAGGAATGACCTTGATTTGCCAGTATATTACATTGTGACCGTATATACTTGCACGCGACCTATTGTAATCAATGCATTAGTATTTTACCCCATCAGAAGGCCTAATCAAAGCTATGAACTCATCAGCCATGCTAATAGCTGGTGTCGCCAAAGCCATACCCACCAAGCTGGTGGCGCATGGAGTGGAAGTCTCAACTATTCCATCGTGCCAATGGACAACTTCCAAGTTGTGTTAGACATGGAGTTCTTCGACCAGGTACATGCCTTCCCTTTCCCTGCAGCTAACTCTTTTAGCATCGTTGATGGGAGCACAACTTGCACCATCCCGACTGAGCGTGCAACCAAGGTGGAATCCAAAGCATTATCCGCCCTCCAGTTCAAGCTAGGAATGAAGTCCGACCCAAGCTGCCTTGCCACCATTCGGGAGCTCAACGATGGGAAGGACTTCAGGATCTTACGCTTGCCAATGTGCAGCACGTCCTAAAAGAGTACAAGGATGTCATGCCCTAGGAGTTACCGAAGAAACTGCCACCTGAGTGAGGAGTATAACACTAAATTGAGGTGGAACTAGGTGCCAAACCCCTAGCCATGGCACTCTACCGCATGGCACCTCCGGAATTGGAAGAACTAGGGAAGCAGCTCAAGGATTTGTTGGATTCAGACTATATCCAACCATCCAAGGCACCTTATGGAGCACCCGTGTTGTTTCAAAAGAAGAAAGATAGGTCTCTTCGCATGTGCATCGACTATTGGGCACTTAACAAGATCACCATCAAGAATAAGTACCCGATACCTCTCATCTCCGATCTCTTCAATCAGCTTGGTCATGCTCGTTACTTTTCCAAACTCGACTTGCGATCAGGGTACTACCAAGTTCGCATTATACTAGAGGACGTACCTAAGACTACGTACGTAACAAGGTATGGTGCTTTCGAATTCCTCGTCATGCCTTTTGGGCTCACAAATGCACCAACCACCTTTTGCAAACTCATGAACAAGCTATTCCACCCTTTCCTTGGTCGATTTGTGCTGGTGTACTTGGACGACATCGTAGTCTATAGCACTACCCTTAAGGAGCATGTGCAGCATCTCAAACAGGTCTTTCAAGTACTTCGGGAAAATAAGCTTTACATCAAATAAGAGAAGTGCTCGTTCTCCCAACGGGAGGTGGAGTTCCTTGGTCATCGCATTCAGGAAGGAAAGCTTATGATGGACCAAGCTAAGATAAAAGCCATGTAGGAGTGGGAGCCACCCACCAAGGTGTCGGAATTATGATCATTCCTTGGGCTAGCCAACTATTATCGCCGCTTCATCCGGGGCTACTCAACAAGAGCTACACCTCTGACCGACCTACTGAAGAAGGGTCACACTTGGCATTGGTCCGATCGATGCCAACACGCCTTCGAAGAGCTGAAGAAGGCCATTTCTGAGGAGCCAGTGTTGGTCTTACCCAATCACTCCAAGTTGTTCGAGGTACACACTGATGCTTTCGACTTCGCCATCGGAGGAGTTCTCATGCAAGAAGGACACCCCATTGCCTTTGAAAGCCGCCAGTTGAATGACACCGAATGATGCTATACGGTGCAAGAGAAGAAGATGACAGCCATCATCCATTGCCTAAGGGTATGGCGACACTACTTGCTCGGGTCATAGTTCACTATCATGACCGACAATGTGGCTACAAGCTACTTCCAAACCCAAAAGAAGCTGACTCCCAAGCAAGCGTGATAGCAAGACTTCCTAGCCGAGTTCGACTATCGCTTAGAGTACAAGCCTAGGAAAGCCAATGTGGTAGCCGATGCACTGAGCCGAAAAGCGAAACTTGCTACTGTAACCATGAGCCAATCACAAAGCAAACTCGTCAAGCGCATCAAGGTAGACATGGAACAAGACCGTATGGCCAAGAACTTGATCAAGCTCGCCAATGAGGGCAAGACTAAATGATTTTGGGTGGAAGATGACCTACTCTTCACCATCGGCAACCGCATGTATGTACCAAGACATGAGAGCTTACAGAAAGAAATCATAAATGAGTGCCACGATTCCAAATGGGCTGGTCACCTAGGTATGGCATGCACACTGGTACTTCTTCAAAATTCTTATTATTGGCCGCAAATGCAAGATGATGTGGAAGCCTATGTACGCACCTGCCTTGTGTGCCAACAAGATAAAGTGGAACACCAACATCCGGCAGGGTTATTAGAACCCTTACCTATTGTCGATCGTCCATGGCAAAGTGTATCCATGGCCTTCATCACGCCTTGCTAAAGTTCGAAGGATAAAGAAGCATGATGGTGATGGTAGACTGATACAGCAAATATGCCACCTTTATCCCTGTATCAGCCGATTTTACAGCGGACATGTGGTGAAGCTTTAGGGAGTGCCACAAAACATTATAAGCGATCGCAACCCACTGTTCATAAGGCGGTTTTGGACCAAACTTTTCAAATTATTAGGGACCGATCTTAACTTCTCCATAAGCTTTTATCCACAAAGTGGTAGGCAAACTGAGCGTATCAATGGCCTACTTGAGTTATACTTGAGGCACTATGTAAGCGCCCATCGACGAGATTGGGCTAAGCTGCTAAATGTCGCCCAATTCTTTTATAATCTTCAAAGGAGTGAGGTAACAGGCAGAAGTCCTTTCAAGATAGTAACCGACCAACAACCTTTGACTCCCAATGCCATTGCCTCAACTTATGGTGGGAAGAGTCCTGCGGCTCACAAGCTTGCTAGGGAGTAGCATGAGCAAGTCGATATCACTCGAGTATGTTTAGACAAGGCAGCTCGAAAGATGAAGAAATGGGCCGATACAAAGAGGAGACATCTTGAGTTCCACGAAGGAGACATGGTTCTCATCAAGCTGCTACCCTAACAATTCAAGACGTTCTGTAAGGTACATAAAGGGTTAGTTCACAGGTATGAGGGTCCCTTTCCGATTATCAAACGAGTGGGGAAAGTCTCCTACCAAGTTCAACTCCCACCAAAACTCAAGATCCATCCAGTCTTCCATGTAAGCTTCCTCAAGCCCTACCATGAAGACAAGGAAGACCCAAGTCAAAGTGAATCCAATTGTGCACCAACTGTCGTAGTAACCGCGTTCGAAAAAGATGTGGAGTGCATCCTTGCCGATCTACTCATTCGAAGAAGGAACGTTCCAAACTACACTGAGTACTTAGTTAAGTGGAAGGATCTCCCTGGACAGCGAGGCAAGTTGGGAACGTGAGGACACTCTATGGTAATTCGGCGAGCATATTCAACGATACAAGAATGAAGATGCGTCGAGGACATCGCGAGCCTAAGTGGGGGAGGATGTCACAGCCTGCAAGCCCACTAAGCCAATAGAGGGCATTTGGCACAACATACTAGGTCCAATCCAATATCCATACTTAGCCAAATCCCTTCTCCATTCTTCTACTAGCTTCTAGAATGTTTCTAGAACATTCTCATCATGTAAATATCTAGAATAGTTCTCAATTGTTCTATTAGATTCTAGAAGGTTTTTAGAGCCTTCTCACTATGTAAATAGTTCTAGAATTCTCTAGAGTTTACTAGTAGTTATTGATAGTTATGCCTAAGTGGCTATATATGCCCATGCATTCTTCATTTATAAAGCATCCGATAAATCCCAAGAATTCCTACAAAATGTAATAGAAAGCTTCCTTACAAAGCCAATCTCCCTCTCTCAAGTATTCCTTTGCCTTCTTGCTCAATATTCCGTAAGGCTTACTTAGCAACTAGCCAGCCAAAGTTGTCTAAGTGCCGCACGAGTTAGTGGTCCGATTCTAACTCCATGACAATGAGGCAGAGTAAAACCGTCACTTGTACATTTCATTCCCTTCGTAGTTTCATCAAACTCAGAAAAAATTCATCCATCTATAACTCTTCTTTTGAACGTATCAGATAAACAATTCAAAAATAAGTTTAACTTTTACATTTACACATAATAAATAAGAAAAAAAGAAAAAAAAAAAGAAAAAAGAACAAAAGAAAGAGCTCTAGTTATTCATAAAAGAATTTCAAGAATTGAAAAGTAATGAAGTGTTATTAGGCTGTACAACAAGAATGGGAAACAAAAAATGATAGCTAACTTTGATATTTAGTACCTAGCAAATAACAAAACATTACATCGATTCATAACTCAAATGGTTATAGTGTACATTTTCTTCATATATATGATTAAGGATTTGAGTTCTGCCATATACATTTTGATGTTGGTAGATATCTGATATATTATAATTAATAATTATAAATAAAGACCATATAACACAACAAAATAACTCAAACTATGATCTTATCTCGTTATTGAAATGAACAATATATAACTCTAGATAGTAGAACAATTAAGTCTAACTAGATTCTAGTAAGATAGTTGACCAAAAGTAAGATAATAAAACTTATGCTATTTAATACAAACAAAAGATTCTATAATATTATTTAATCAGTTTTTTTATAGCAACATACCCGCTCTTTTATGCAACTCAGAATTGTTTAAGGTTTCTAACAATCCAGAACTCAATCACTTGTATTTTACAGGAGATTGAAAGACCAAATATTTTAATTTATAAGTTGCTACATCCTTCATGTATACAAATTCGACAAGCTTCTGCTTTATGCAACATCTCCTCCTTTAATAAATAAAGAGCAAATTGGCGTATTGGTAACTAACACTTAAAAGGCATTTCATTTTCTTAAATGCACAAGCAATCCCTCGATGCGTTGCTGGAAAGAACCCCACTGTAAACCCCCATTCACATATGTGACTAGTTTAGTAATAGTAGATGAGCTAAGTTAAGAGACATTGAGTTTAAGAGTGTTAAGGACCAAATTGTAAGAGATCAAGACTTTCCATAGTCAAGAGCAATTTTAAAAGGTCTAGGGTCATAGTATAATATCAAAAGGTGGTCAAATGGTCAAAGAAGCCTCATATATAATCAAACACTTAGTCATTTTGGGCAAGAGAGGCATACATACGGGATCAAAAAGAGACCAAATAAAGAAAGCAAAGAAAGTTAGGGCAACCAAGGGGAAAGGAAGAGAAGTATAGGTGATCATCTAATCCAAGACTCCCACTCATCAAGTTAAGCTCTCCCAAGTTTGATTAACATCCCAAGAGCTTAATTCAAGTTAAAACAGGTAAGAATTCTTGAATTGAAATTAGTTTGGTGGAACTTTAAGTATGATGCTATGTTGGTTTCGAGTTAAGTTTTGAGTTGATTTTTGACAAGGCTTTAGTGTTAGATTATGAGATCAGTTCATGGATGAGTTGTTGACAATGAAATGAATAAAACCTAGTGAAGGAATGGATCATAGGGTTGTATATGGTAGAACCCTACGTGACTTGATTAAGCTTGGTTTAGTTTAATTGCTTGCCTATCAAGTGTTTGAGTAAATTCCTAAGTGAATTAAGCTATTAAATTGCAAAGAAAGTGAAAAGCCATAATTAGTGTATACACTAAGGTAGGTTCAGCCAAGCTAAAGGTGTATGGATATTCAATAAATTCCATCCATTCAAGACTCAAAATAAGTTTAAGATAGGCTAGACAAGACATTGAAGATATTAGAATGCACTAAGGCATACATAGAGTTATTGGACATTGTGATGCACTAGTGAAGGGCATGAACCAAGGCCACTTCTCTTCCACATTTCTTTGCCATGTATGATCATAAATGAGTGTATAAGAGTTAAGGAAAACTCAAGGATAGATAATTGACGTTAAATTACAAAGGTGTGAGAAAAGCCCCTTAAAAAGTGGTCCCGAAAGTGGGTTTTTAGGCTAGAAACCATATTAAACGATCTTAGAATTTGACGAAACTTTACGGGTGACCACATTGAGAGATAAGAAGTGTTTGGAACAAGAATCGAAGCAAAAACACGCTCGAGTTGGGCTGTGCATCACATTCGGGTTTAGGGGGTCAAAAATTGTGATTTTTCGTTCCAAACTTCAATTGATGAAACGGACCATTTGAGGATGTTCCTAGGGATAAATAAGCTGGGTTCATGCAAAAAAAATTGAAAGTTTGAAGTATTGGTTGAAGAGAAATGGAGATTGGAAGTTACTAGTGCATAGACAATGTCATTGTGTAATAGAGTTTAGGTGCATTCCAATGCATTATCTTTATGCATTTTTGGCCTATTCTAAGCTTGCCTATCTTTGTGTAGGTAAGGAGCACTTAATCGAGCCGAGAAAGGGTCTTTGAGGTTTGTTTCATTGAGCTACAACTCAAGGTGAGTGCACTTTTTATGAATGAGTTTTCAAAAGTTTTATGCTCTTGCATATGAAATCATATTTCTATTTTTGCAAGCTTAAATACTTGAATACTTATGCATGTTATATAGATTTGAGTAAGATGAGCCCAAGGGCGTGAGCTTATAATTTTTAAAGCTTTAAAGATTTAAAGCAAGTTTCAAAAGTAGAGCTCGAGAGCTCTTGTTTCAATTAAGCTAAGAAAAGAGTCCAAGGACTCTAAATTTAAAGCTTACAAGATTTTAAGTTAGTGCCTTGTGCACCAAAAAAGAAATTTTAAGGCAAAGCATTTGAGAAAACCAAATTTTCAAAGACCATAATTACCCTTCAGTTATCGAGTTCCGACCCATACAATATATCCTATTTAGTAGGTCAAGTTTGTCGACAAGTCATTAATTGTATGTGTATGGGATTAGAGTGTCTAGCGAGTGAGTGCCCTACTTAATGGGATATGATCTAAAACTATATTTATGCGATGTAGAGATTCTGCATGTAGTGCTGAGAGGTTCTAGATTTGGGTCACGATTGGTGTCAGTATACAACGCTACGTGGTCTTCACATTGCGGCATTAGCGAGTGAAGTTGCATGTGACTAGAGGTTAGGGTTACAAAATTGTGCTTTTCTAAAGTTTGTAATATCATATTGAGCTGGCAAATGAATGTTTTATATATGTTTACAAAGTGCTTTTATAATGCTATGCAAAGAATGAATGAGACTTATGATTTATGCTTTAAGAAATAGAAATTTATTGTAAAAGCTTTTAAGAAAAGTTTAGTTCAAGTTAAAGTTTAGTTTTCTAAAGATTAAATGCACTCACTGAGTTATCTAGCTCACCCTTTATTTTTCCTTAACCTCCTTAGGTACTTTTGTGGGTGATCGACGATCTCCTTCGTCATGGTAGGTGGGCATCAAGTCGACTATGCTTCTTGCTTTTTGAAGATTTTGCATATAGCATGTGCATACTTGTACATTTGCAAATAAAGTGTAGTTTGAGTTGTGATAAAAGTAGTTTATTTTGAATTTTCATGAGTTTACTATGGAACTAGTGTTTTGTGGAAAATAATTACATTTTTATTGAACTTGTTGGGAGAAATTTGGGTTGGCGATTGAAAGGGATTTAGTCGAAGTGTTTTATTTTGAAACTGTAGGTTTCGGTATTGTCCATTTTGCAGCCGTTATGCTACCAAAATTTAGTTTTCTAAATGACCAAAATTTTAAATTAAAACCAACTCAAAACCTTATTTAAAGTTTAAAGTTTATAAAAGTTAGTTGCGTGCGAAATTTCTAGCGACTTTTCAAAGAAAGTTTAAAGACAAAGTTAAAGGGTTCGCTCCTTAATTGTCTTTTAGTTCGTCAAGACGAGCTAAAAGAGATCGATGGAGTGCCTAAGTATACCTCTCGGATAGGAGCCTAGTGGTGGTCCGGGAAGGGGCGTCTCAAGTAGTATCAGAGCCCGAGTTTTAAGAAAGTGTTGAAGTTGTTTTGAGTTTAGTTTGGAGCTTGCATAAGTTGCATGTTTTCGAGTATACATTGCATGATTTCTTAAATGATTTTCATGCATTAAAAAGTCTCATGTTCATGCATTTTTGAATCTTACAGAAGCATGCAACGCCAAGGTCGCCCAACGACGAGGAAGGTAGTCAGCAGAGGCACCCACACCAGAGGAGGAGCATGTTGATGAGTCTGTTAACGTGCCTAGTAGCTCCTCATACCCAAAACCACCACCCCAGCCTGTTAGACCCAAGAGACCGTAGGTAGATGCGGAGCACTTAGCACAAGCAATAATAGCGGTCGTTAATCAGCCGCGAAAGGCTCGAGTGACCATAGAGCACACCCATAAGTTAGGCGCCAAGACCTTTGATGGCACAGGAGAACCAGAGCAGGCACTCTCATGGCTAGAGGCTAATGAGGAGATTTTTCTGATCATGGGGTGCACTGACGAGCAGATGGTAAACTTCTCAGCTTTCCTATTGAAAGATAGAGCAAATGACTGGTGGAAGACATTTCAAAAGACACGCCTAGAGGGAGTCATATGGGCAGAGTTTCAGAGGGAGTTTAAGGACCAGTTTTTTCCCAAGGTTTATAAATATGCTAAGATTGAGGAGTTTTTCAAATTTGAGCAGGAGAACTTATCAGTGGCCGAGTATGAAAAGAAGTTCACTGAATACTTAAGAGTAATTCCATTCATTACTGTTGATGAGGAATAGAAAGTTAATAGATTCATGTCTGGCCTTAATTCTAGGATTCGAGCATACGTGACTTCAGCTGCCCACATCGGATATAGGGATTTAGTGCAGGCCGCTACTAGAGTAGAGATGACAGTAGCCACCTTTCTCAAACCAAAGAGGTTTGAGCAAAAGCGCGGATGGACAGGGAACCCACAAGGTAGCTCCAGCAAGGTCAGTAAAAGTGGAGGCCAATCTTTCTTCACAGACAGTCCCAAACAGCCCGTAGTAGCTAGAGTTCAATGGGACAGATGAGTGGATCTAAGAGCCAGCAGAGCGGCAAGTCCAGACAGTCATACCCTAAGTGTGGAAGAGTACATCTACGTGAGTGTACGTAGGGTAAGACTGGATGCTACAGATGTGGCCAGGAGGGTCATTTCATTAGGGATTGTCTATTGGCAACTGCCCCACAGAAGACAAAGACCAGAGTATAGGCGTAGGGATAAACCAGTATGGGTCGTGGACAAGATAGGAGAGGCCCCCAAAGTACAAGTGTAGCAGGGCAAACTAGCATTGGCCCTAGTGGTAATTCACCACTTAGATCACAGCCCGATAGGCTGAGGACTCAGGCCAGAGTTTATGCCGCTACTCAGTAGCAAGCAGAGGCCGCCCCAGATGTAGTTACAGGTACAATTACCTTATTTAGTACCATTGCACATGCATTGATAGACTTAGGGGCAACACATTCATTTGTGTTAAAGGATTTTATAGAGAGAGTTAAGCCATAGATAAGCCCCTCAGAGTGCAGTATGATAGTTTCGTTTCCCATAAGAGAGTCCCTTGCTACAAATAGAGTTTACGTGGGAAGTAAGATAGAGATAGCGGGGCAGGCATTCGAGGGAGACTTAGTTGTGCTAGCCATACATGACTTCGATGTGATCTAGGGTATGGATTGGCTAACTACACATAGAGCTGTGGTAGATTGTTACAAGAAGAAGGTAAGATTCAGACAACTTGAGAGATTTGAGGTTATCTTCAGAGGAGTTAGGAGGATGCTCCCAATAAGCCTTATTAATGTAGTAAAGGATACTTGGCTTATGCAGTGGAACTTGAGGATAGCCAGTTGAGGCCAGAAGAGGTTTCAGTAGTGAGAGAGTTCTTGGATGTCTTCCCAAAGGACCTTCTAGGGCTACCTCCAGATAGGGAGATAGAGTTCGGGATAGAGGTGATCCCTGGTATACAGCCCATCTTCACAGCGCCATACATGATGGCACCAGCTGAATTAACGGAGTTAAAGGTCCAGATGGAAGAACTCTTGAACAAAGGATTTATTAGGCCAAGTACGTCACCATGGGGAGCACCTGTTTTGTTTGTTAAGAAGAAAGATGAGAGCCTCAGGTTGTGTATTGATTACGGACAGCTCAACAAAGTTACCATTAGGAACCAGTACCCACTACCACGTATAGGTGATTTGTTTGCTCAGTTGCAGGGTGCTAGGGTGTTTTCAAAGATTGATCTGAGATCAAGGTATTAACACTTAAAGATCCGCGGGGAAGATGTGCTAAAGTCAGCCTTCAGGATGAGATGTGGGCATTATGAGTTTCTGATAATGCCATTTGGTTTAACTAATACCCCAGCTGCTTTCATGGATCTTATGAATAGAGTATTCAGGCCCTACTTGGATAAGTTTGTGATAGTATTTATAGATGATATTCTAGTGTATTCAGACAGCCAAGAGGAGCATGCAGAGCACTTGAGGATAGTTCTTTAGACTTTGAGGGAGCACAAATTGTATGCAAAATTCAGTAAGTGCCAATTTTGGTTAGATAGAGTAGCCTTCTTGGGACATGTAGTATCAGCTGATGGTATTTCAGTAGATCCCCAAAATGTAGAAGCAATAGTTAACTGGCAACCACCCATGAACGTGACTGAAGTTAGGAGCTTTTTAGGTTTGGTAGGATATTACAGGAAATTCGTGGAAGGATTCTCTAAGATTGCAGCTCCCTTAACCTAGCTCACTAGGAAGGAGGTAAAGTTCCAGTGAACAGATGCGTGCTAGAGGAGTTTCGAGGAGTTGAAACAGAGATTGATTTCAGCGCCTGTTCTTACATTGCCTTCAGAGATGAAGGGCTTTATAGTGTATTACGATGCGTCCAGACAAGGCCTAGGATGCGTGTTGATGCAGCATGACAGAGTAGTAGCTTATGCTTCGAGGCAATTAAAGAAGCATAAGGTTAATTACCCAACACACGATTTGGAGTTAGCAGCTGTTGTGTTTGCTCTTAGGATAAGGAGACACTATCTATATGGAGTTCCCTGTAGGATATTTACAAATCATAAGAGTTTTCAGTATCTATTCACCCAGAATGAGTTAAATATGAGGCAGAGGAGGTGGATAGAATTGATTAAAGACTATGATTGCACCATAGAGTATCATCTTGGCAAGACGAATGTGGTAGCAGATGCCTTGAGTCGGAAGGCTACTGGTTCATAAGCCCAGTTACGAGCTGAGTATCTTCCTCAACTGATAGAGTTGAGATCCATGGGCATACAATTGGAGACGACAGACTCAGGTTCTTTGTTGGCTACTTTCCATGTTCGTCTAGTTTTAGTTGGTCAAATAAGAGATTTACAGCCCCATGATCTAGAGTTGAGCAAGATTTGGGGAGAAATAGAAGCTGGGTAACCAAGCAAGTTTAGATTGAGGGAAAATGGAGCACTAGTTTTAGGTCACAAGTTGTGTGTGCTAGCTGCAGGAAACCTGAGGATGGAGATCATGCAAAAGGCACACGCATCATCTTACGCCATGCACCCAGGGAGAACCAAGATGTATCGAACTCTGAAGGATCATTATTGGTGGAGAAGAATGAAGAAAGATATAACGGAGTTCGTGTCAAAGTGTCTAACCTACTAGCAGATCAAAGCATAGCACCAGAGGCTAGCAGGTTTATTGCAGCTATTACCTATCCCAGAGTGGAAATGGAAGCGAATTACAATGGATTTCGTGGTAGGGTTGCCAAGGACGCAAAGTGGACATGATGCTATTTAGGTGATAGTTGATAGGCTTACTAAGTTTGCTCACTTTTTGGCGATCAAGAATACATACTCTCTGGAAAAGTTGGTACAGTTGTGCATAGATGAGATAGTCAGATTACATGGTGCAGCAGTGTCCATTATCTCTGATAGAGACTCTCGATTCACATCCAGATTTTGGCCCAAGTTGTAGGAGGCCATGGGCACCAAGTTAATCTTTAGCATGGCTTTTCACCCACAGACAGATAACCAATCAGAAAGGATGATCTAGACCTTTGAAGACATGCTAAGGGCATGTGTGATGGAGTTTAAGGGAAGCTGGGATACTCATCTACCTCTCATAGAGTTTGCCTACAATAACAGCCATCAAGCAAGCATATGAATGTCTCCTTACGAGGCGTTGTATGATAGGAAGTGTAGGACTCCAGTTTGCTGGGATGAGATAGGTGAAAGGAGATTGATTAGTCCAGAGATTTTCCAAGTAACTAATGAAAAGATTCAAGTGATAAGGGATAGATTAAAGATAGCTCGAGACAGGCAGAAGAGTTATGCAGACAATCACAAGAGAGATTTGGAGTTTCAAGTGGGTGATCAAGTCTTTCTTCATATTTCGCCATGGAAAGGAGTTATGAGATTTGGCAGGCGTGGGAAGCTTAGTCCGAGGTATATAGGGCCATATGAGATTGTGGAGAGAGTTGGCAAGGTGGCCTACAGATTGAAGCTTCATGTTTCCATGTTTAGGAAGTATACTACGGATCCTTCACATATTTTAAGAGAGCAGCCTGTGCAATTAAAGGAAAACCTAACCTATGAAGAACAACTAGTAGAGATTTTGGATTGTAGGGAGCAAGTATTGCACCATAAAGTTATACCCTTAGTGAAAGTGCTATGGAGGAACCATACTTCAGAGGAGGCAACATTGGAACAAGAGGAGCAGATGAAAGCACAATATCCACATCTCTTCCCAAGTATGTAATTAAAATTTCGAAGACGAAATTTTTATAAGGAGGGGAGGAATTGTAAACCCTCATTCACATATGTGACTAGTTTAATAATAGTAGATGAGCTAAGTTAAGGGATATTGAGTTTAAGAGTGTTAATGACCAAATTGTAAGAAATCAAGACTTTCCATGGTCAAGAGCAATTTTAAAAGGTTTAGGGTCATAGTATAATATCAAAAGGTGGTCAAATGAGTCAAAGAAGCCTTATATATAATCAAACACTTAGTCATTTTGGGCAAGAGAGGCATACATACGGGATCAAAGAGAGACCAAAGAAAGAAAGCAAAGAAAGTTAGGGCAACCAAGGGGAAAGGAAGACTCCTACTCATCAAGTTAAGCTCTCCCAAGTTTGATTAACATCTCAAGAGCTTAATTCAAGTTAAAACAGGTAAGAATTCTTGAATTCAAATTAGTTTGGTGGAACTTTAAGTATGATTCTATGTTAGTTTCAAGTTAAGTTTTGAGTTGATTTTTGATAGGGCTTTAGTGTTAGATTATGAGATGAGTTCATGGATGAGTTGTTGACAATAAAATGAACAAAACCTAGTGAAGGAATGGATCATAGGGTTGTATATGGTAGAACCCTATATGACTTGATTAAGCTTGGTTTAGTTTAATTGTTTGCCTACCAAGTGTTTGATTAAATTCCTAAGTGAATTCAGCTATTAAAATGCAAAGAAAGTGAAAAGCCATAATTGGTGTATACACTAAGGTAGGTTCGGCCAAGCTAAGGGTGTATGGTATCTAATAAGTTCCATCCATTCAAGGCTCAAAATAAGTTTAAGATAAGCTAGACAAGGCATTGAAGAGATTAGAATACACTAAGACATACATAGAGTTGTTGGACATTGTGATGCATTAGTGAAGGGCATGAACCAAGGCCACTTGCCTTCCACATTTCTTTGCCATGTATGATCATGAATGAGTGTATAAGAGTTAGGGAACACTCAAGGATAGATAATTGAAGTTAAATTACAAAGGTGTGAGAAAAGCCCCTTAGAAAGTGATCCCGAAAGTGGATTTTTAGGCTAGAAATCATATCAAACGATCTTAGAATTCGACGAAATTTTATGGGTGACCACATTGAGAGATAAAAAGTGTCTTGGAGTAAGAATCGAAGCAAAAGCACTCATGAGCTGGGCTGTGCATCACATTTGGGTTTAGGGGGTCAAAAATCATGATTTTTTGTTCCAAGCTTCAATTGATGAAACGGACCATTTGAGGATGTTCCTAGGGATAAATAAGCAGGGTTCATGCAAAGAAATCAGAAGTTTGAGGCATTGGTTGAAGAGAAATGGAGATTGGAAGTTACTAGTGCATAGACAATGTCATTGTGCAATAGAGTTTAGGTGCATTCCAATGCATTATCTTTATGCATTTTTAGCCTATTCTAAGCTTGCCTATCTTTGTGTAGGTAAGGAGCACTTGACCGAGCCAAGAGAGGGTCTTTAAGGTTTGTTTAGTTGAGCTACAAGTCAAGGTGAGTGAACTTTTTATAAATGAGTTTTCAAAAGTTTTATATTTTTGCATATGAAATCATATTTCTGTTTTTGCATGCTTAAATACTTGAATATTTATGCATGTTATATAGATTTGAGTAAGATGAGCCTAAGGGCATGAGTTTATAATTTTTAAAGCTTCAAAGATTTAAAGCAAGTTTCAAAAATGGAGCTCGAGAGCTCTTGTTTCAATTAAGCTAAGAAAAGAGTCCAAAGACTCTAAGTTTAAAGCTTACAAGATTTTAAGTTAGTACCTTGTGCACCAAGAAAGAAATTTAAGGCATAGCATTTGAGAAAACCAAATTTTCAAAGGCCATTAGCACCCTCCAATTATTGAGTTCCGACCCGTACAATATATCCTATTTAGTAAGGCAAGTTTGTGGGACAAGTCATTAACCGTGTATGTATGGGATTAGAGTGTCTAGCGACTGAGTGCCCTACTTTATGGGATATGATCTCACACTGCATTTATGCAATGTAGAGATTCCGCATGTAGTGTTGAGAGGTCCTAGATTTTGGTCACGATTGGTGTCAGTATACAACGCCACGTGATCTTCACATTATGGCATTAGCGAGTGAAGTCGCATGTGACCAGAGGTTAGGGTTACAAAATGGTGCTTTTCTAAAGTTTGTAATATCATATTGCTCTGGCAAATGAATGTTTTATATATGTTTACAAAGTGCTTTTATAATGCTATGCAAAGAATGAATGAGACTTATGATTTATGCTTTAAGAAATAGAAATTTATTATAAAAACTTTTAAGAAAGGTTTAGTTCAAGTTAAAGTTTAGTTTTCTAAAGATTAAATGCACTCACTGAGCTATCTAGCTCTCCCTTTATTTTTCCCTAACCTCCTCAGGTATTTTTGTGGGTGATCGACGATCTCCTTTGTCACTATAGGTGGGCATCAAGTCGGCTATGCTTCTTGCTTCTTGAAGATTTTGCATATAGCATGTGCATACTTGTACATTTGCAAATAAAGTTTAGTTTGAATTGTGATAAAAAGTAGTTTATTTTGAATTGTCATGAATTTACTATGGAACTTGTGTTTTGTGGAAAATAATTACATTTTTATTGAACTTGTTAGGAGAAGTTTGGGTTGGCGATTGAAAGGGATTTAGTTGAAGTGTTTTATTTTGAAACTGCAGGTTTTGATATTGTCCATTTTGCAACCGTTATACTGCCAAAATTTAGTTTTCTAAATGACCAAAATTTTAAATTAAAACCAACCCAAAATCATAGTTAAATTTTAAAGTTTATAAAAGTTAGTTGAGCGCGAAATTTCTAGTGACTTTTCAAAGAAAGTTTAAAGACAAAGTTAGAGGGTTCACTCATCGATTGTCTTTTAGTTCGTCGAGACGGGCTAAAGAAGATCAATGGAGTGCCCGGGCGTACCTCTCGGATAGAAGCCTAGTGGCGGTCTGGGAAGGGGCATCTCACCCATCAACACAAGCCGTTTGATTCTGATCTCTATTAATCCCACTGATACTTATTAGTGTATGGATTATTGGACTCGCTCCACATTTTTTTCCTGCAACTAAAATTTCATTATTTAATATAAAACTACCTATTGAAAGCAGCTATGTTAGAATATATAGTTTGAGCCACCAAAAATCTCTATATGTTGAAATTGTTCCTAAAATAATTGACACACCCTAATGCTCGTCGACATTGTTGATGTGTCTTGGCTTTAAATGTCTGAAAACAAATACATGGAGCTGTTTGTATATGGGTTGGAACTGGATCATTTCCTCGTCCAGGCAAGTTAAGAATATTGTACGAATATATGTTTACTAAAACATATGCATGGCATCTGTTTTTGAAAGGTGAAAGGATGCAAAATTAGTTGTTTTCCCATTGTTTCAATTGTAGCGGGATGGCCATGAGTGAATTTTCTTTTATGCTTTATCCAGGTAAAAGAAAAGATTCCGATTTTTTTAGCAATAATTTTATTCTTTTCTTGATTGAAGCATGCATAAATTGGTATATTGTTGTAATTATGCATTAGCTTAAAGTTTTTTAAGAAGGTGTGTCCAGACCTAAAAATATTAAATCATAATGATACAGCTTGAATATCTATTTTAATAATAAGGGAAGAAAACTCTTCATACACTATGCCCATATATATTCTAATAATAAGAGATGAACATTATCCATATAATATTTACATTTTGGATCTATTGCAATGATAAAGGGAGAAAAACTCTCAAGGTGAAATCTGTCCACACAAAATTTGTAAAATGTATTTGGTGGGACTTAAACTCTCACTAGTAAAGTGATTGTATACCACTACTAAATTAGCTTGATGGTAAAGAGTAATTATTAAACTTGACAATTACCCATGTTCTAGTCCCTAAATAATACATACGAAATGGGTGGATTTATGATATATTAGGTGTCAATGTGTTTTTCTTTTTTCTTTTTCTACTTTCTTTTAGGTAAGCTATATAAATTATTAAAATAATTATATAAAACATTAAATAATATAGCAAAAAATTATACAATATATATTAAAATCTAGTTAAATAAAATACTAAAAATTATATAACATAAAGTTCAAAATTATATAATAATTTTGAAAATAATTTACAAATTAAAAGAATAAAAATATAGTTGTACACCAATATATATTCTGTTATAATACATCATCAAACACATGATTGTAGGAAGACATTACAATATAATATAATATAAAATACTAAAAGTTTAAAAATAAACATATAATAATTTTGAAAATAATTTACTCAAATAAAAAATTATAAAAATAAATTCTTGTGTTACAATATATCTCCAGACACATGATTGTATAAAGCGAGTGTAATACAATACCATATAAAATAGTAAAAATTCAAAATTAAATATATAATAATTTACTCATATAAAATATTATAATTAGTGAAAATACTGTTGAACATCCTTGTGTTATAATACGTTACCAAGCACATGATTGTATAAAGTGAATACAATCGAGTTATCACCAAACACATGATTGTATAAATACAATCCATAGCCTTTCTATAGTACAATACACGATATATTACAACACAACATAATACGTGACCTTTCTACGATACAACAAAATACGTGGCCTTTCTAATCATCGACATCTATTCAATACAACAAGTGGCCTTTCTACAATACAACACACTATGTGACATTTCTACAATACAACATAATACATGACCTTTCTACAATACAACAAAATACGTGGCCTTTCCAATCATCAACATCTATTCTTAAAGTTTCTTCCTCAACAACATCCATTCTAATTATTCACACTAATTCTTAAAGTTTCTTCACCAACAACATCCAAAACAATCTCAACTTGTCTTCCACGGACTTGTAAGAACTTACCTTAAAAGTTTGAGAGTTGTATATTTTCAAAGGATACCATTCGAGTGAGACCTATAATAGAAGAAAACAAAGTGAAAATGATCACACATTCACTCTTTAAGTTATCACACGACACAAACCACATATATCAGGAGATTTTTAATTTTAGAAGTTTATTAGAGATTATGAGAGATCTTGCTACTAGTAAATGTTTAATTTTTTATTTTTATTTTTAATACAAATGACCTAAATGGGAAGGCACTAACTCAAGAAAGATTCCATCATGTAAACAACTTTATCTATACAAATTTATGTTTGAAAATGTGAATCAGTAATTAAACTTGCATTCCTCAATAAAATAAAATAAGTTAAAAGTTGTGTAATTTGCCTTCATGATTGTAGACTTAAGTATGATGTTTATAGATGTCTACAATTTTTGACGTTATGTACATTACATTACTATTAAATAAAGAAAAAATTGCATTCAGATATTATGAGGGTTGCGCAAAATGTAGCACGTGACACCTAGGTAACTTTTTCCTAATAAAAAAATACATACCTTTGGTGTGGATGTCAAGTGTCGAAGTTAATGGTTATGGTAACTAATGATAAGAAACTACAGATATACCCTTTCCTTGAATTTTAAAATTATTTTATGGTGACACATAGAAAAGTATTAAGATCGAACGGGATCTCCTCCAACATATGGTGGAGATCAGTCAGCTCCTCCAATATGAAGGATATCTGGTTTGTTCCTCCTCCATATTTGGAGGAGACAGAGCCAATCCAAATCTCCATTCCAAAATATTGAGAATGGAGATTTGGAGACTTTAATTTTTTTAATTACTTAGTTTTTTTTTTAATTAATTATACCATATAAAATGATATAAACACCCTTTAGTGGTTAAGTGGATTGTTAATTTTAACAATCAACTACCTAGTTAACGGTAAGTTCTTGTAATTTAGGGAAAAATCAACAATGCCTCACAACGAAGCTTAGTGTGCTTGAATGCAATTTTTGGGCTTTGAAAAAAAAAAATTAGAAGATGTGAATGTCAATCCTTAACTCATTGTTATTTCATCTATGACTAATGTTAGACTTTTCAAATTTTTTACTCAAATAACATGATAAATAAGTTGTTAACATCATATTAATTATTATATTATCTCACAATGTATAAAATATTGATAACTCATATGTTATATCATTTGGATAAAAAATTTGAGAAGTCTAACATTACTTTTTACGAAAGATACTAAATCACATTCAAAATCAAAATTAATTAAAGATTCAATAAATAATTGTTAATTAAGAGATTGAGCTTTGATATTTTTACCTCTTAGGAAGAGGCATCACCAAAGTCAATAATGGAGGTAGGCAACCTAGGTGCACGTGGTGTAAAATCTTTCTCAGTGAAACCAAAACATTTTGTGAGAACCCACACATGAGAAAGAAACTCTCCACCACACTTTAGCTGCTGAGCATGCTGAATTCCTCTACACTTGCAGGCTGCATACGGTAGCATTTCTAGCCAAGTGCAGCTAATTATCATCCACCTCTCTTCCCAGGGCTGTCATAAAACACTGAACAAATTAATTGATATCGAACACAATAATACTACTAAGAATTACAGTAAGAATATGAACAACAGCAACAAATTTTGTCGTACCTGAACACGTACTTCATCCAAAAAGGGTGGTAAATTATCATTGAAGAAATGATATATATCATAGTTGTATCCTATCAAATTCTTGGTTCCTTCTGTTATTTTTGATTTGGTACGGCCAAGCAATGATCTTGTGAGCTCTTGGAATGCTTCATTTGCACTTGCACATGGTAAATCACGAGCAGCCGATAAAATTGACTGAAGTGTAATCTTGGTCGTGCTTGTATCTGATACCACGTTAGGATGCAGTGCCAGCAGATAGAACATATATCTCGAAATTTGGCAGATCAATTCACAATGTAATTCAACGTTAGGTCCTTTTTCCTGTAGAAACTCTTGATCTATCCCATACCATTTTTCGGTAACAACATGCCAAGCGAGAATGCTTTTCTCAAGCTCTTCGGTGAAGTCCGGACAATGGGCAAGGATGTTTTGACCCTCAGCTGGGGGAGCTTGAGCTTTCTTAGTTTCCAAATAACGAAAGATTAAATCCTTCAAATCATTGGGGATTTTAATGTCAAATGCATACCACTGATTTTCTAGTTTTTCAACAATGCCGAAGTGCTCCAGGAAATTGCGGCAAGGCAAGGGGCTTCCCATCATGAAGCTTACAAGACTAAGTTGAGACATGTTATTTGACCAACTCTTTTGTGGAAGAAAAGATTGAAGGGCTTCAAACACGGAAAATTTTAGATGCCTCATCAACCAAACTTGAAATCGGTCTGAGAAGAGTAGTAAAAGTGCTGAATATATTTCTAGAATAATAGCTCCATATAGCAATACGAATGTTATGATAACATCAATTTTTGAATACTTGTTTTCGTGAATGATATGAGGGAAGAGCCCCAATACACAAGAAGTAAGAATGACAGTGATCACTCTTAGGGCCAGGCCTCCACGAGTGTAGAGTAGAAATGCTTTGGTGTAAAGGAAATTATACATGAATACAAGTGACATTTCGATCACTTGAAATGCATCAGAGGAATTTCCAAAAATTTTGTGATTTATTATAGTGTCACTTAGTTTAAGATCCAGAAAAAGAGGCTGAAAACAAAGATCCATCAAATAATACCCTTGAAATAAATTTTCATGATAAGAATTTGCACACCTACGAATGGCGGAACACAGATGAGTAATTTCTACCTCTATAAACGACTCTCTGATTTTCTCTGCACTTGCTTTCCTGAGCACCCAAGTCCTTTCCCCATACTTGATGAGTCCAGCAAAAAACATGATGAGAGATAGAAATGAAAGATGGGAGTGAGTCCAAGTCATGACAGAGACATATATTGTCATTACCGTTTGGACAACAAGACCAAGCAAGTGCCTTAACCACAACTCATTGTCTTCTAAGGAATATGCAGTTATGGTGTCAGGACCTCCTAGGTGCAACAGAAGAAATGGTGCCCAAAATGCTATTAGATCAATGTTTGCTTCCATGGATCCAGCATTTTTTTCATAAATATGTGAGATATTGTTCGTGATTATACCAAGTGCAAATGTTGCAACAATATCAGCAGATAAGTAGGCACACCATACAACAATTCTGATCCAAAGTTTACGATTGTGCTTTCTACGATTACCAAGCATAATCAGCGCTATTTGGTGCATGAGGCTGAGTAAAACTGTCACTCGCACATTCCATTTCTTCCAAAGTTTCATCATACTTGAATCCATTCTGTAACTCTTTTTTGGAACTGATCAAATTAACAAATAAAAAATAACATTAATTCTTACATTTATACATAATTAATAGAAAAAAACCTCTAATTATTCATAAAGCAATTTTAAAAATTAAAAAATAATTAAGCGCTTTTAGGCTTTAAAGCAAAAAATGGTAAACCAAATATAATACATATATTGAATTCCTTGATAACAAGACTTTGATATTTAGTACCTAATAAATAGTACAATAGCATAGTCACTTATAGTCCAAGTCGTCACATATGTGATCGGAGTTAGAATCTTATCATATGCATTATTGTTGTGTTGATAGATTTTTGGTTATATTGTAATTAATTATTAAAACATAGCACAACAAAATAACTCAAACTACGAACTATATTTTATTATCACAATAAGTAAAAATATAACAACTCTATATAGTAGAAAAATTAAACCTTATGGAATTCCCTAAGATATATAGTTGATCAAAAGTAAGATAATAAAATTTATACTACTTAAATTAATACAGCAAAATATTACTTAATTAGTTTTTTTATAACATCATAAACTCTATTAAATCTATCATCAAACACATATCTTATGAAAATCTATCATCAAACACAGATCTTATGCAATTCAACAGACTGACAACACACAAATTAAAGACAGACTTTAATCAGTTTTATTGGGCCAAAGCACGAACTCCCTTATTTATTTATTTATTTTTATTTTTTTTTGAAATACACTAACTCCCTTATTTGCAAGCATGTTTTTGCACAAAAGCAGCCGATGGCCCAGTTGAACTCTCACTTCTCACTTGCAAAACGAAAAAACATCAGCCCATCAAAATACAAGTCCCATTACATTATCACAGACAAAATAAGATGTTCTGTTAACATTAACACTGTTTTGGATATACATGAATAAAACTTAAAGAGGTAATTTCAATTTGTTAGTGGCACTTGAAACAATTTGAAGATAAAGTTTTAATATAAAATAATGATTAAGAAATTACTGCTTTCCATAATTACTTTCATTAAAAGCAATTTAAAAAATAAAAAATGAAAAATCCCATTAATATATAGTTACTGAACAATAATTAGCTTGTCTGTTAACAATTAAAGACAATATCAATTAACTTGGTAAACTAAAACCTCGACTTGATAAATTAAAACAAATAATTAAAAAAACAAAACAAGCTAATTTCCAAAAAAAAACGAAAAACAAAACAAAACAAGCTTAAATTCAACCAACTGGACAGAAACAAAACACAAACAAACAATTATAAAAGTTCCAAAAACAAAAAAAAATTACATACGTCGAACCTTAGTTTTGGAAGTGGAGAGGGAGGAAGAGGAGGAGGTAGGGTCGGGACTCGGGAGTACCAAAGATGGAAAGAGTTTCAACGTTTCATGGAGGCTGAAGGGTACATATATTAAGAGTGAAATGAAAGAGGCAAAGCGACCAAAGATTGGAGCGAGAGAGAGAGGCACTGTAGTGGCTATCAAGCAGCAGAAGAACACATTCACTCTCTATCTTTCATGCACGCAATTCAAAAAACTCCTGCTTTATATTCCTTTCAAAAAAAGAGAAAACGAAAAACTTCTGCTTTATGCAACAAGTTTCTATAGATCTTAACGAAAGAAAGGGAAATTTTGTTAGGAGAGAAAACGTCATAACGTTGTTGGTTCCGATCATACCTCGTGCTAGTCTTAATCATAATATATATATATATATTCAATTCTAATAAATTAACCTAATAAAGTAAATATTAGTGAAAAAAATAGAAATTTGCAAAATAATTGCAGATCATGGGACGTGGTTTCTTCTCCACAAACCAAACCACCTCGTCCTCCAAAACCAAATCTCACCTTCCAAGAAATAGTATAATTTTACCTAAAACCAGGAAAGATAGCATATTTTTCCAAAAGGAAAGGATTAATATATTATAAGAAATAAAAAATATAAAAGACTAATAAAGTGACTTTTTTGGTCACAACACTCTGTCAAAGTCTTCTGGATTCCAATTTTTAAATGCACGCCGAATCCCTAATTATTCTACCAGCATGACACACCCCACCAACACAACGTTTTCCTCAACTTTTTCCTCTCTCACATTAAAATATAAATATATATCATACTAGCATGTGATCTTATAACTCAACTCTATAGACATTTTTCGAATCTAGTATTGAATTATATACGCGTTTTCTTTCTACAGCTAATTTTCTTTCATCCAATCATTGAACTAATACACTAGATGCTACATATATATATAGTAAATTACAAATTACACAAACAAGTACTATAAACCAGACTCTCTAGATGGGAATATTTGAAGAACAGCCCGAACTGAACCTTCCAGAGGATGAAGAGGAGACAGTGACTCTCTAGGCGGGAGGAAGAAGCATACGAGGAACGCCAACTCAAAGGGGGACCAATGAGACTTGCTTTTACATGGGTTGGATATGACCTTGTGTCTAGGCAAGTTAAGAATATTGCACCATTTGTTTTTGAAAAGTCAAAAAAGGCAGCAATATTTGCTTCCGACTGTTTCAAACTTCGATTGTGAAGGGGTAGCCATGACCGGTGATTTTCTTATATGTTTCAACCAGGTAAAAGAAAATATTCATATTTTGGCTTTCAGCAATGCCATTATTTTCTTGATCAATGAAGCATATAAAAATTGATTTCATTTTAATTATTCTTAAAGTGAACCTTTTGATAAGCTGAAATTTGATTATTAATAATTTTAATGTAAAAATGCATTCGGTAATTAAAATTTACAAAAGTAATTATCTAATAATCAATAGATTTGGCATTTTTTAAAAGCAACTAAATGTTACTTTAGTAGAGTGATTATGAAATATTACTTTTAAATGGATAAATTAAACCATTAATTTTTTTTTAAATCCAAAAAATTTTACTTAAAAAGCATCAGTCAAAACAATGTTTGAAATACAATATGGAATAGAAAGAAACCAAAATTGACTAGAATTACCATTAAATCATTAATTTTATTATAAAACACTTATATTTTAATTTTAATTGTATAAAAATTTATTAATACCAAATATAAATTAAAATTCTAATTTTTATATTTATTTTAGATATTTTATAAAGGATGGCTCTATTGCCACCCACTAAACTTCTCATGCCACCCTTATTATTTTTAACTTGTGAAAAAAAATAATTAAAATTCCATGTATAGCCCTATATCTTTCTACACCCATCAATCGTAACTGTTCCTTCTAGTTCTTCTTCTTCATTCAATTTCAATTTGTTAGAAATGTAACTGCCTTCATATTGCTGCGGAGAAAATTGTGTATTAAAATTCAGATTTTAAAAGTTTGGTGTGAATTGGATCAGAAGTTTTTGCTAGTGTTTAAAATTCTTTTTACTCTTTGCTATGGCCAATAGGCATACCAAAATTGTGTATTACAATACAAGTGTGATAAAATTTAATTTTTGTAATAGTTCAGACTGTTTCTCAGAAGAGCTTCAACGTAATTTCATTAATTAAAAAATTTCATCAAATATAATCTAATAAATGATAATAGAACCTTTAATTCTCTCAGTTTCACGTTTTAAGAGTTTTTGGGTGAAAAGGTAGCTTTGATTGCCATTTTTTTCTTCTCTTCTAATGAAGTTATTTCTAGCTTTTAATTAGCAAAAGAAACAACCATGTATATCTTTTTGGACGAAAAACAATGTATATCTTTCTGGACAAAAGTTTTTTGAAAATTCTCACCAAGGGTAGTTTATTAGGATTGTGACTAGTATTCTTATGATAAACCTAAATTCATGGCCCGCTTGTATAAAATTTAACACCACAAACGACATTGGAAAACCAGACCAGTATTCTGGCATGCGCCTCGAGAAGCTAGCCAACCAGGTCTGTTTTGGACAGAAAATGGCTTGTTACATGAACATGGGTCAAATTCACATTTAAAAAAAAAAAAAAAATTGTTTTTATCCACTTTTTTATAAAAATTTATTTTTGGAGCCCTCAAACAAACTATTTTCATTTTACATCTAAGTTTACCAAACTACCGTTGAGTTAAAATTTAAAAAACACAAAATTTAAACCCCTTGAATTTTATTAGGCCTACAAAACCCAAAACCCGGTGAATTTTATTAGGCCCACAAAACCCAATTCTAGTAAATTCAGTTGTCGTCTTTATTGTTATATCTCACCTAAAACCTCCATTTTCAAATCAAATTCAACTAAATACAACCAAATCTAACCCTAAACATCAATACCTAATATCCAAAATAAAAAAAATAAAAAAAATAAAAAAAAAAACTTGAAAAATCATTAAAAAAAAAAAATCAAAAGATCCCAACAAAACTCAAATAATCAACAAAAAAAAAAAAAAAGCAAAGATCTCATACCATGAGCAATGGAGGAGGTAAACAAGGTAGACATGGGCAACTGGGGTAAAGTAAATATATGATGCAATTAATTTATTTGAGAGACTGAAACTAAATATTTTTAAACATATGGCTAAAAACGAATTTTGACATTCTTATATTAGCAGTTTTTGTATTTTTTGCTTTTCTTATTCTAATGGATTCTTAATTCATTTAAGAGGAAAAAAAACGTGTTTTCTAAAACATTTAGAGTCATTTTGTAACCAAGTAAACTTACCTTATACACATAACTAAACAAATAGTTGTGATAAAATTTGAGAAGCTAGTTGTAATTGGGGTTTTGGGTTTAGAGTGAGTATTGAGTGAGTAGTTTTAACAATTTTCTACATAATAATTATTCTCTTATTCTCTCGTTGTCCTGATGATTGTGATTTTTTATTGCATTGGGATTCCAACGTAAAACTTATGTTTTTCTATTACTTGTTATTAGGAGTGGGCACAGGTCGATTTTCAGCAAAACCGAGTTGAGACCAATTATTTTCGGTTTTTCCACTAAAAAACCGACCTGACCTGATTTAAGAGGAAAACCCAACCTGAACCGACTAGGATCGGGTCGGTTCAGTCCGGTCGATTTCCCTCGGTTTCAGTTTCACACCGATTTCACCAACCAAATCCCAAAAAGCCACACATGAGGCCTTAAAATCACAATGATAGAGAAAATTGTACATTTTATTCAACAAACACCCATTTAAAAGGCAAGCACTTTTAACCAAAACAACAAGACAAGCCAAAGTTCGTTCAATCTGAACAATACCCACCACATGAAAATAATAAAAAGGGAAGAAACTGCATTATTAGAGAAAGTAACACAAGAATTGAGTCACTGAGAAAAATCAACAAACACTTTTAAGTGTATAACAACAAAAACCAACAAAGAGACAAAACAACAAACACTTGAACTGTATAACAAAAAACAACAAAAACCAACTGTATAACAGCAAAAACCAATAAAAACCAACGAAATAGACAAGTACAATGAACATACAAGAAAAGAAAATAAAAAACCCAAATGAAGAAAAACCAAAAGAGAGAAGAGGAAAGGAGAGAGAGAAGAACTAATGCTTATTTCTATTGATAAATAAAGGCCACTGCTGGAAATCCAAATGACAAATCAAAGAGAAGATTTGCAAAGTAAATAAAAGATATGTGCAATGTTTGAATAAACAAGATTTGCTTTCTTAGATATGGTGTTGAAAAGAGGCGAATAGGTGAGAGATAGCAACTGGTGGAGGAGGAAAAGAGAGAGAACATGTGGGGAGAAGTGAGTGACGGCTAGGGTTGTGAATGTCCTGGAGAATGAGATTTGATGAAAATATCGGCAGGTTAATCAGCTGAAGCAATTTAGTGACATAAAGTAATAGTACCTTGATGAACATGTTGTCGAACAAAATGACAATCAATTTCAATGTATTTGGTACGTTCATGAAAGACATAATTATAGGCAATCTGGATAGCACTGTGATTGTCACAACAAAGAGGAGTGGCTGTGATGTGGTAAACGCCCATGTCTGTGAGTAACCAACGCAGCCAAATAAGTTCTTGAGCAGTGTCAGCAAGAGCTTGATATTCAGCCTCAGTACTGGATCGAGCTATAACAGTCTATTTTTTACTACGCCATGATATGAAGGAATCTCCAAGAAAGAAGCAGTAACCAGTAGTGGATCGTCAATCAGTAGGATCGCCAGCCCAATCTGTATTTGAATAAGCACGTAACTCTAAAGAGGAGTGAGTAGAAAAATGAAGTCCATAAAATATCATGCCATTGAGATATCGTAAAAGATGAATAACAGCAGCAAAATGAGTGGAATGAGGAGCAGACATAAACTGGCTAACAACATGCATAACATATGCAATATCCAGTCGAGTCACAGTCAAATAAACAAGACTCCCAACAAGTTGTCGATAAAGAGTAGGATCCCTAAGTGGTATGCCTTCGAAAGACGTTAGTTTAACATTTGATTCCAAGGGACTAGTACTGATTTTACTATCAGTCAAGCCAGAACGGGCAAGAAGATCTTAAATAAATTTTGCTTGAGGAAGATAGTAACCATCAGACTAAGAAGAAACCTCAAGTCCAAGAAAATAACTGAGAGAGTCAAGATCTTTTATCTCAAATTGCTATTGGATATAATTTTTAAGATCGGAGATACCAGCAATATCGTCGCCTGTAATAATCATGTCATCTATATAAAGTAACAAGAAAATAGACCCATGGCTGGTCTTGCGAAGAAACAGCGCAGAATCATAAGAACTAGAGACAAAACCAAAATGCATAATAGTGGCAGAGAACTTGGCAAACCAAGCTCTAGGAGCCTGCTTGAGCCCATACAGTGCCCGACGAAGACGACAAACCTTGTGTGGAAGATGTGGATACCCTAGCGGTGGTGTCATATATACCTCTTCAATAAGATCTCCATTAAGAAAGACATTTTTCACATCTATTTGAGACAAATTCTACCGTTTGATTGTAGCTATTGCCAATAAGCTACGAATAGATGTAAGTTGAGCAATTGGTACAAATGTCTCCTCATAATCAATATCATATTCTTGGGTAAAACCTTTGGCCACAAGACGAGTTTTATATCATTCAATAGACCCATCTAACTTTGTTTTGATCTTATATACCCATTTGCATCCGATGACAGATTTATTAGAAGGAAGATCAACCATGTCCCAAGTGTGAGTTTTCTCAAGAGTTTACAATTCTTCAGCCATAGCTTGCTGTCAAACAAAGTTAATACTGACATTTTTATAAGATTGAGGCTCATACAAAGAAAGAATGACAGAAAAACAATGAAAATCTCGAAGGGTTACATGTAGTTCCTTTACCTTATTAGAACGATGAGGAGGGGGATCAACAAGTGTGATTGGACAAGGAGATTCTGGTATAGGATCAATAAGTGGGTGAGACTGCTCAAGAATAGACCGATCAGCATCAAAAGCATCTATTTAAGTTTCAGACATACTGTCATTGGGAAACAAAGAAATAGTAGGATCTATAAAAAATATATTATGAGAAGTATGTAATGTATGAAATTTGGATATAGATGAAAACATTTTATGTTCCCAAAAGACAACATGACGAGGGATACGAAGCCGATTAGAGATGGGATCCCAACAACGATAACCTTTATGTTCAATACCATAGCCAAGAAATTAACATAAACGAGCTCGAGATTCTAATTTAGTCCGTTCATGAGGATAAAAGAGAACGAAGCAAGCACATCCAAACACTTTTAGATTTTGATAGTTTGGAAGAGTGTCATAGAGTTCATAAGGAGCTTGATTTGCAATGATGGAGGAAGGAATACGATTAATCGTATATACTGTTGTTAATGCAGCTTCTCCCCAAAACTTTTTAGGATAAGAAGCAGATAGGAGAAGTACACGAACAATTTCAAGAATACGTCTGTATTTGTGTTTGGCACTACCATTTTGTTGGGATGTACCAGGACAAGAGCGATGACATATGGTACCCATTTGACTCAGCAGATTAAGAAAAGCAGTATCTCAATATTCTATGGCATTATCGATGCGTAAAATTTTAATAGATTTAAAGAACCGAGTTTGAATTATATTAGTAAAATCAGAATAAGTTTTAGACAATTCAAATCTATTATACATAAGATAAAGCCAGGTATAATGAGAATAATCATCCATAAAGATAATAAAATATTTGGATCCCCCCATGGTAGTTATTGGTGAGGGACCCCAAATATCTGAATGAATTAAATCAAAAGATACTTGAGAAATTGAATCACTATTATTAAAAAGTAAAGCATGTTGCTTAGACAACTGACAAGATAAACAATCAATGTGATCATCAGTTACAAAACCTAAATGTCCACTAGATAATAAAGAACGTAAACGACTAAATGAAATATGACCTAATCGAGAATGCCAAAGACTTAATGGTAAAGATAAAGAAGTAGCTGCAGATTGATAGCTAGAAAAAACCTATGAAGGAAGTTGAAGATGAATGAGCTCAAACAGATGTTCAACTTTATGGCCTATCCCATAAATCTTCCCCGTTTGCGGATCCTGCACACGACAACCAGAAGAAGTAAAATGTACATCAAAATCAAGTTCACACAATTGACCCACAGAAATAAGATTTAAAGTAAGTTTAGGAATGAAATATGTATTTTATAAAGATAAATTATCTGCGATAATATAACCGATATGTTGAATAGGCATGGATGAGCCATTGGCTGTAGAAATGATGGGTAGAGGAGAAAATGATGAATAGATAGAAAAATTCGAAAAATTAGATGTCATGTGATTATAACAAGCTGAATCAAAATACCAAAAAGAAGTACCTATTGAAACTGAAGAAACAGAACTGAGGAAGTACCAAATTTGGAAATGATTTGATGAAGTATAGACTTAAGATCATGAATGGAAAAATAGGAATAACTAGCAGTACCTGTGTGTCCTCAACCATAGCTGTAGAAAATTGCTGATTATTCTTAGAGTGCTTAAGCGAACCATCCTTGGATTTGGTTGAAGACCCTCTAGGAGCAGGATTCTAAGAACAATCATTATTATAGCATACTGATCTATATTTGTGACAATGTTTACAACGTCGAGTAGGACAATGCAGAACTCCATGTCCTGGCAATTTGTAATAATGACAATAAGATTTCTTAATGTCAACCTATTTAGAATGAGTGGCAAGCACGGTGTTTGTACGAAGAGGCTGTAATGTAGCAAGACGAGTCTTTTCAGATATTAATTCAGAGATAGTCTACTTAAGAGTCGGTAAAGGATGTCGATGAAGGAGAGATGCACGAGTGGGCTCAAAATTATCAGTGAGAGCCTTGAGAAATTGTATCAGGTGTTGGTGATCTCTATAAATATGAAATATTTCAGCACCTTTTGTCCAAGTGGGCTTAGAAAGTGCTAGTTGATTCCAGAGAAATTGCATCTTTGAATGAAAATCAGTAATCGACTGACCAGGTTCTTATCGTAATTGATGCAAACTACGTAATAAATGATACTATTGAGAGAGATCAGAGGTAGTGTACCTATGAGCCAAGAAGATCCAGAGAGATTAAGCAGTATCAAAATGATCAAATTGAAGATTGATTGAAGGAATTGATGTGTTACGAATCCAAGTGATGATTTGATGATTTTTTTTGTCCCATTAATCAAGTCGTTCATTGTATTTCTCATCAGTCTCATTTTCAAGTTTTACAGGCTTTTTATGATCCTCGGTAACATATCGTTATAATTTCCTACCTTTAAGAAAACTAGACATTGCTTGGGCCCATAAAATATAATTTGGACCATCTAAAATAATTTAGATGAATTGAGACATATATAATTTCTAAGTATTATACATGAATAAGCCCAAATAAATAATGCACACCAGAGTAAAATAAATTAATGAAGCCCAATAAATAGTCCACAGTGAATAAAAGCCCAACAATGAAAATTAAGTAGTAATCCAAAGACAGGCAGTGAATGCAGTCAATTATGATGTTATGTTGACTGAACCAATATAGTCGTAGACCAGTGCAATGAAAACGGCCAAGAGAAAACAACAATACGGAGGCTCGCGAAGAAGAGAGACAAACCAGTACGTGCGATTCGGTGCTGGCGTTATGCAGTGGCGGCTAGAATTGAATGACAGATGGTGCGACGGTGAGATGATCAGGTGTGACAGTGACTGTGATGGTTCGACCAGATGGTGCGACGGCGTGCAGCGGAATGGATGAAGAGAAAAGTCTTGATGACAGATCAGGCAGTGATGATGTGGTTCGAGAACAGAGACAGCAGCGGCTTGGTGACGATGGTGCGGCAGCAACGATGATGTGGTGGAACAGAATGTGAAAGAACCACTGTGAAATGAAAACAGACAACGACGTGGAGTGGAGTGAATGGTGGTGTGACAGCAGAACTGTGACCGGACAAGTGCAGATGGTGTTTGGTCTAGTGTGTTGTGAATGCAGCGACAGTTGATATAAGGTTGATGCAGCGTTGGTGTTTAATAATGGGTGGACGGCGGTCTTGTTTGTTTGATGATAGGTGGTCAATGCAGTGTGTTTTGTTTAACAGTAGTTTGGGTTGTTTGACAGTGATAAACCCTAAAACTCTGATACCATGTAAGATATAAAGAATAATGTTTATTTCACTGTAATTTCAATATACAATATTAAGCTTGTTTATAGGTTGAGAGACATAATATAAGAATGATAAATAGAATAATATATTACAATAATGGTAGTAGAAATATGTCTCAATAATGATGATTGATATGATTGATGATTGATTGAGATAATTGATTGATATATTAACACAGGTAAAAGAAAATATTCCGATTTTTTTAGCAACAAGTTTATTCTTTTCTTGATTGAAGCATGTGTAAATTGGTATATCGTTGTAATTATGTATTAGCTTAAAGGTTTTCAAGAAGGTGTGTCCAGACCTAAAAATATTAAATACTAATGACACAGTTTGAATATCTACTTTAATAATAAGGGAAGAAAACTCTTCATACGCTATGCCCATATATATTCTAATAATAAGAGATGAACATTATCCATATAATATTTATATTTTGGATATCTATTGCAATGATAAAGGGAGAAAAATACTCAAAGTGAAAACTATCCACATAAAATTTGTAAAATATATTTGGTGGGACTTAAACTCCCACTAGTAAAGTGATTGTATACCATTGCTAAATTAGCTTGATGGTAAAGAGTGTTTATTAAACTTGACAATTACCCATGTTCTAGTCCCTAAATAATGCAAAGGAAATAGGTGGATTTATGATATATTAGGTGTCAATGTGTTTTTCTTTTTTCTTTTTCTACTTTCTTTTAGGTAAGCTATATGAACTATTAAAATAATTATATAAAATATTAAATAATATATTAAAAATTTATACAGTATATATTAAAATCTAATTAAATAAAATACTAAAAATTATATAACATAAAATTCAAAATTATATAATAATTTTGAAAATAATTTACAAATTAAAAGAATAAAAATATAGTTGAACACCAATATATATTGTGTTATAATACATCATCAAACACATGATTGTAGGAAGAAATTATAATATAATACAATACAATATAAAATACTAAAAGTTTAAAAATAAACATATAATAATTTTGAAAATAATTTACTCAAATAAAAAATTATAAAAATAAAAATATCATTGTACACCAATTCTTGTGTTACAATATATCTCCAGACACATGATTGTATAAAGAGAGTGTAATACAATACCATATAAAATAGTAAAAATTCAAAATTAAATATATAATAATTTTAAGAATAATTTTCTTATATAAAAGATTATAATTAGTAAAAATACTTTTGAATATCCTTGTGTTATAATACGTCACCAAGCACATGATTGTATAAAGTGAATACAATCGAGTTATCACCAAACACATGATTGTATAAATACAATATATAGCCTTTCTATACTACGACACACGATATATTACAACACAAGACAATATGTGACCTTTGTTCAAAACAATATATATAATACAATACAAGTGGCCTTTCTACAATACAACATAATACGTGACCTTTCTACAATACAACAAAATATGTGGCCTTTCCAATCATCAACATCTATTCTTAAAGTTTCTTCCTCAACAACATCCATTCTAATTATTCACACTAATTCTTAAAGTTTCTTCATCAACAACATCCAAAACAATCTCAACTTGTCTTCCACGGACTTGTAAGAACTTACCTTAAAAGTTTGAGAGTTGTATATTTTCAAAGGATACCATTCGAGTGAGACCTATAATAGAAGAAAACAAAGTGAAAATGATCACACATTCACTCTTTAAGTTATCACACGACACAAACCACATATATCAGGAGATTTTTAATTTTAGAAGTTTATTAGAGATTATGAGAGATCTTGCTACTAGTAAATGTTTAATTTTTTATTTTTATTTTTAATACAAATGACCTAAATGGGGAGGCACTAACTGAAGAAAGATTCCATCATGTAAACAACTTTATCTATACAAATTTATGTTTGAAAATGTGAATCAATAATTAAACTTGCATTCCTCAATAAAATAAAATAAGTTAAAAGTTGTGTAGTTTGCCTTCATGATTGTAGACTTAAGTATGATGTTTATAGATGTCTACAATTTTTGACGTTATGTACATTACATTACTATTGAATAAAGAAAAAATTTCATTCAGATATTATGAGGGTTGCGCAAAATGTAGCACGTGACACCTAGGTAACTTTTTCCTAATAAAAAAAATACATACCTTTGGTTTGGATATTGAGTGTCGAAGTTAATGGTTATGGTAACTTATGATAAGAAAGTACAGATATACCCTTTCCTTGAATTTTAAAATTATTTTATGGTGACACATAGAAAAGTATTAAGATCGAACGGGATCTCCTCCAACATATGGTGGAGATCAGTCAGCTCCTCCAATATGAAGGATATCTGGTTTGTTCTTCCCCCATATTTGGAGGAGACAGAGCCAATCCAAATCTCCATTCCCAAATATTGAGAATGGAGATTTGGAGACTTTAATTTTTTTAATTACTTAGTTTTTTTTAATTAATTATACCATATAAAATGATATAAATACCCTTTAGTGGTTAAGTGGATTGTTAATTTTAACAATCAACTACCTAGTTAAGGGTAAGTTCTTGTAATTTAGGGAAAAATCAACAATGCCTCACAACGAAGCTTAGTGTGCTTGAATGCAATTTTTGGGCTTTGAAAAAAAAAAAATTAGAAGATGTGAATGTCAATCCTTAACTCATTGTTATTTCATCTATGACTAATGTTAGACTTTTCAAAGTTTTTACTCAAATAATATGATAAATAATTTGTTAACATCATATTAATTATTATATTAACTCACAATGTATAAAATATTGATAACTCATATGTTATATCATTTGGATAAAAAATTTGATAAGTCTAATATTACTATTTACGAAAGATACTAAATCACATTCAAAGTCAAAATTAATTAAAGATTCAATAAATAATTGTTAATTAAGAGATTGAGCTTTGATATTTTTACCTCTTAGGAAGAGGCATCGCCAAAGTCAATAATGGAGGTAGGCAACCTCGGTGCACGTGGTGAAAAATCTTTCTCAGTGAAACCAAAACATTTTGTGAGAACCCACACATGAGAAAGAAACTCTCCACCACACTTTAGCTGCTGAGCATGCTGAATTCCTCTACACTTGCAGGCTGCATATGGTAGCATTTCTAGCCAAGTGCAGCTAATTATCATCCACCTCTCTTCCCAGGGCTGTCATAAAACACTGAACAAATTAATTGATATCGAACACAATAATACTATTAAGAATTACAGTAAGAATATGAACAACAGCAACAAATTTCGTCGTACCTGAACACGTACTTCATCCAAAAAGGGTGGCAAATTATCATTGAAGAAATGATATATATCATAGTTATATCCTATCAAATTCTTGGTTCCTTCTGTTATTTTTGATTTGGTACGGTCAAGCAATGATCTTGTGAGCTCTTGGCATGCATCAATTGCACTTGCACATGGTAAATCACGAGCAGCCGATAGAATTAATTGAAGTGTAATCTTGGTCGTGCTTGTATCTGATACCATGTTAGGATGCAGTGCTAGCAGATAGAACATATATCTCGAAATTTGGCAGATCAATTCACAATGTAATTCAACTTTAGGCCCTTTTTTCTGTAGAAACTCTTGATCTATCTCATACCATTTTTCTGTAACAACATGCCAAGCGAGAATGCTTTTCTCAAGCTCTTCGGTGAAGTCCGGACAATGGACAAGGATGTTTTGACCCTCAACTGGGGGAGCTAGAGCTTTCTTAGTTTCCAAATAACAAAAGATTAAATCCTTCAAATCATTGGGGATTTTAATGTCAACTGCATACCACTGATTTTCTAGTTTTTCAGCAATGCCGAAGTGCTCCAGGAAATTGCGGCAAGGCAAGGGGTTTTCTTTCATCATGAAGCTTACAAGACTAAGTTGAGACATGTTATTTGACCAATTCTTTTGTGGAAGAAAAGATTTAAGGGCTTCAAACACGGAAAATTTTAGATGCCTCATCAACCAAACTTGAAATCGGTCTGAGAAGAGTAGTAAAAGTGCTGAGTATATTTCTAGAATAATAGCTCCACATAGCAATACGAATGTTATGATAACATCAATTTTTGAATACTTGTTTTTGTGAATGATATGAGGGAAGAGCCCCAATACACAAGAAGTAAGAATGACAGTGATCACTCTTAGTGCCTGGCCTCCACGAGTGTAGAGTAGAAATGCTTTGGTGTAAAGGAAATTATACATGAATACAAGTGACATTTCAATTACTTGAAATGCATCAGAGGAATTTCCGAGAATTCTGTGATTTATTATTGTGTCACTTAGTTTAAGATCCAGAAAAAGAGGCTGAAAACAAAGATCCATCAAATAATATCCTCGAAATAATTTTTGATGATAAGAATTTGAACACCTACGAAGGGTGGAATACAGATGAGTAATTTCTACGTCCATAAACGACTCTCTAATTTTCTCCGCACTTGCTTTCCTCAGCACCCAAGTCCTTTCCCCATACTTGATGAATCCAACAAAAAACATGATGAGAGATAGAAATGAAAGATGGGAGTGAGTCCAAGTCATGACAGAGACATGTATTGCCATTACCGTTTGGCCAACAAGACCAAGCAAGTGCCTTAACCACAACTCATTGTCTTCCAAGGAATATGAAGTTATGGTGTCAGGACCTCCCAGGTGCAACAAAAGAAATGGTGCCCAAAATGCTATTAGATCAATATTTGATTCCATGGATCCAGCATTTTTTTCATAAATATGTGAGATATTGTTCGTGATTATACCAAGTGCAAATGTTGCAACAATATCAGCAGATAAGTAGGCACACCATACAACAATTCTGATCCAAAGTTTACGATTGTGCTTTCTATGATTACCAAGTATAATCAACACTATTTGGTGCAGGAGGCTGAGTAAAACCATTACTCGCACATTCCATTTCTTCCAAAATTTCATCATACTTGAATCCATCCTGTAACTGTTTTTTGGAACTGATCAAATTAACAAATAAAAAGTAAGATTAATTCTTACACTTATACATAATTAATAGAAAAAAAAAAAACCCTCTAATTATTCATAAAGCAATTTTAAAAATTAAAAAATAATTAAATGCTTTTAGGCTTTAAAGCAAAAAATGGTAAACCAAATATAATAGATATATTGAATCCCTTGATAACAAGACTTTGGTATTTAGTACCTAGTAAATAGTACAATAGCATAATCACTTATAGTCCAAGTCGTCGCATATGTGATCGGAGTTAGGATCTTATCATATGCATTATTGTTGTGTTGATAGATTTTTGGTTATATTGTAATTAAATATTAAAACATAGGGCAATAAAATAACTCAAACTACAAACCATATTTTATTATCACAATAAGTTAAAATATAACAAGTCTATATAGTAGAAAAAATAAACCTTATGGAATCCCCTAAGATATATAGTTGATCAAAAATAAGATAATAAAATTTATACTAAAATTAATGCAGCAAAATATTACTTAATTAGTTTTTTTATAACATCATAAACTCTATTAAATCTGTCATCAAACACATATCATATGAAAATCTATAATCTAACACAGATCTTATGCAATTCAATAGATTGACAACACACAAATTAAAGACAGACTTTAATCAGTTTTACTGTGCCAAAGCACGAACTCCCTTATTTATTATTTATTATTTATTGTTTTTTTTGAAATGCAGTAACTCCGTTATTTGCAAGCATGTTTTTGCACAAAAGCAGCCGATGACCCAGTTGAATTCTCACTTCTCACTTGCAAAACGAAAAAACATCAACCCATCAAAATACAAGTCCCATTACATTATCACTGACAAAAAAAAGACGTTCTGTTAACATTAACACTGTTTTGGATATACATGAATAAAACTTAAACAGGTAATTGAAACAGTTTGTTAGTGGCAATTAAAACAATTTGAAGATCAAGTTTTAATATAAAATAATGATTAAGAAATTACTGCTTTCCATAATTATTTTCTAATAGATTAAAAGCAATTTAAAAAACGAAAAATAAAAATTCCCATCAATAGTTTCTGAACAATAATTAGCTTGTCCGTAAACACTTAAAGACAATATCAATTAACTTGGTAAACTAAAACCTTAACTTGATAAATTAAAACAAATAATTAAAAAAACAAAACAAGCTAATTTCCAAAACAAAACAAAAAAAACAAAAAAAATAAAACAAAAAAACAAAAAACAAAACAAAACAAGCTTAGGGGGTTGTATTCAATCTAAACTTTTAATGACTTTTATAGAATTTAAAAGTTTGAGTGTATTCAATATAGATTTTTAAAGACTCTATAAAAGTTATATGGTATTCAATATAGACTTTTAATTATTTTTAAAAAATCTATAAAAGTTATGATGTATTTAATCAAGACTTTTGAAGAGTTTATAAAAATTAAGGGGTATCCAAAATACTAATGACTTTTATAGAATTTTAAATTTTAATAACTTTTGGCGACTTTTATGTTAAATTTATAATAATCAAACTCCACAAATTCTCTCTTACTCCCCTAAAAAACTTTTATAGACTCTTGTTATTGATTATAAAAAGCAAATCTCTTCTCATCCAAAAAGAAAAAATAAATAACAAACAAACAAACAAACAAACCTTACAATCTCTTTTATATTTGCATCTCCTCAAACTCAGTGATAGTCATAAAAATATTTCACTTATTATTATTATTTTTTCAAAACACACAAATATATATATATATATATATGTGTGTGTGTGTGTGTGTGTGTGTATTTCACTCATCTTTTATTATGAATTATAATGGTCAATATTTTTTTCCTATGTTTAAATTGTTAGCTTTTTAGTTTTTGAATCTTATTTGGCCCATTCTTTTCCAAATGAAATCTTTTACTTTTTATACCAAAAAAAAAAAAAGAGGAAAACCTCTATTTCAAATAAAAAAGAAAAAAAAATTAATATTTGGAGATTTTTTAGCTAGTGGTTTATTTAAAAAAAATTAAAATTTTAAATTTGATTGTTTATTTGTATCTATACATGTGATATTTTTTTCAATTTTTATTCTTATTACATGTTGGGGAATTTCTTGAACTTTTACTTTTAATTAGTTAATTTGATTAGTATAATAATCAATTTTTATATTTATAACATATCACAAAATTAACCAGTTTGAATTTTGTAAAATATTAGTTTTGATAGTTGTTTTTTACAAGTTTATTGACACTATGTAAAAAGAAAAATTTTTTATTGAAATGAGAAATATAACTTATAAAAAGTATAATTTGCAACACGAGCTTGTCAAAGGAATATATTGTTATTTTAGAAGTAAATAAAAATCTATAAAAATTTATCAATATCTACAAATCTTCATCATTTTCATCATTATTAGTTAATGAAATGACGATTTTAACTCATTCTTAAGACTCAAGAGCAACAAAGAGGGTATGCTAATAAATGAAATATTGTTATAGCTACTGATATATAGAGAGCAATATTGGGATTATTGATAAGATATTAGAGATTTCATTTTTCATAGAAGACAAAAAATAAATAATAAAACGCATAAAATACTTAGTATTTTGTTTATCAATTTCTATAATTAAGGTGATATTACTTTTATTTTATGTACCATACTTTTTCATTATTATTGACACGATAAATATAGTTTTATTAACTTAGAAAGTGTATATTGTATTATAAGTTAGTGAAAGATTGGTCTATGAAAGTATGTAGAAGTTTATAAAAGTCTATAAAAGTTTATAAAAGTCTTTTATAATTTCTTTTAAAAATTTATCAAAGTTAATGAAAATCTTTTAAAAAAGAGTTTATAAAAGTCTGTGAGAGTCTTTCATGAATCTATAAAGTCACTATAAGTCTATGAAATTCTACAAAAGTCATTTACTGAAAAAGTTTGTGAAAGTTTTTTAAAATCATGATTGAATACACCCCCCTTAAATTCAACCAATTGGACAGAAACAAAACACAAACAAACAATTATAAAAGTTACAAAAAAAAAAAAAAAATTACATACGTCGAACCTTAGTTTTGGAAGTGGAGAAGAAGGAGGAAGAGGAGGAGGTAGGGTCGGGACTCGGGAGTACCAAAGATGGAAAGAGTTTCAACGTTTCATGGAGGCTGAAGGGTACATATATTAAGAATGAAATGAAAGAGGCAAAGCGACCAAAGATTGGAGCGAGAGAGAGAGGCACCGTAGTGGCTATCAGGCAGCAGAAGAACACATCCACTCTCTATCTGTCGTGCACGCAAATTCAAAAGACTCCTGCTTTATTATCCCTTCAAAAAAATAAAAAAAGAAATACTTCTGCTTTATGCAACCAGTTTCTCTTAATGAAAGAAAGGGAAATTGTCTTAGGTGAGAAAAGTCATAACTTATATAATTGTCGGTTCCCATTGTACCTTGTACGGGTCCTAATCATAATATATATATATTCAATTCTAATAAATTAAACTAATAAAGTAAATATTAGTGAAAAATACAGAAAGTCGCAAAATAATTGCAGATCGTGGGACGTGGTTTGTTCTCCACAAGCCAAACCACCTCTTCCTCCAAAACCAAATCTCACCTTCCAAGAAGATAGTATAGCTTTACCTAAAACCAGGAAAGATAGCATATTTTTCGGAAAGGAAAGGATTATTATATTATAAGAAATAAAAAATATAAAAGACTAAGAAAGTGACTTTTTTGGTCACAACACTTTGTCAGTCTTCGGGATCCACTTTGTCAAAGTCTTCAGGATTCCAATTTTTAAATGCACGCCAAATCCCTAATTATTCTACCTGCATGAAACACCCCACCAACACAACGGTTTCCTCAACTTTTTCCTCTCTCACATTAAAATATAAATATATATATCATACTAGCTTGCGATCTTATAACTCAAACTCTATAGACATTTTTCGAAGTCTAGTATTGAATTAGATACTCGTTTTCTTTCTACAGCTAATTTTCTTTCATCCAATCATTGAACTAATACACTAGATGCTCTATATATATAGTGAATTACAAATTACACAAACAAGTACTATAAACCGGACTCTTTAGACGGGAATATTTGAAGAACAACCCGGAACTGAACCTTCCAGAGGAAGAAGAGTAGACAGCGACTCTCTAGGCTGGAGGAAGAAGCATAAGAGGACCGCCAACTCAAAGGGGTACCATGAGACTTGTTTTTACGTGGGTTGGATATGACCTTGTGTACAGGCAAGTTAAGAATATTGCACCATTTGTTTTTGAAAAGCCAAAAAAGGCAGCAATATTTGCTTCCGACTGTTTCAAACTTCGATTGTGAAGGGGGAGCCATGACCGGTGATTTTCTTATATGTTTCAACCAGGTAAAAGAAAATATTCATATTTTGGCTTTTAGCAATGCCAATATATTCTTGATTAATGAAGCATATAAAAACTGATTTCATTTTAATTATTCTTAAAGTGAACCTTTTGATAATCTGAAATTTGATTACTAATAATTTTAATGTAAAAATGCATTCGGTAATTAAAATTTACAAAAGTAATTATCTAATAATCAATAGATTTGGCATTTTTTAAAAGCAACTAAATGTTACTTTCGTAGAGTGATTATGAAATGTTACTTTTAAATGGATAAATTAAACCATTAATTTTTTTTTTAAATCCAAAAAATTTTACTTAAAGAGCATCAACCAAAACAATGTTTGAAATATAATATGAAACAAAAAGAAACCAAAATTGACTAGAATTACCGTTAAATCATTAATTTTATTATAAAAACACTTATATTTTAATTTTAATTGTATAAAAATTTATTAATACCAAATATAAATTAAAATTCTAATTTTATATTTATTTTAGATATTTTATAAAGGATGGCTCTATTGCCACCCACTAAACTTCTCATGCGACCCTTATTATTTTTAACTTGTGAAAAAAATAGTTAAAAAATAATTAAAATTCCATGTAAGTTAAAAAATAATTAAATTCCACGTATAGCCCTATTTCTTTCTGCACCCATCAATCATTAGTGTTCCTCCTAGTTCTTCTTCTTCATTCAATTTCTGTTTGTTAGAAATGTAACTGCCTTCATATTGCTGCGGAGAAAATTGTGTATTAAAATTCAGATTTTAAAAGTTTGGTATGAATTGGATCAGAAGTTTTTGCTAGTATTTGAAATTCTTTTTACTCTTTGCTATGGCCAATAGGCATACTAAAATTGTGTATTACAAAACAAGTGTGATAAAATTTAATTTTTGTAATAGTTCAGACTGTTTCTCAGAAGAGCTTCAACGTAATTTCATTAATTAAAAAATTTCATCAAATATAATCTAATAAATGATAATAGAACCTTTAATTCTCTCAGTTCACGTTTTAAGAATTTTTGGGTGAAAAGGTAGCTTTGATTGCAATTTTTTTCTTCTCTTCTAATGAAGTTATTTCTAGCTTTTAATTAGCAAAAGAAACAACCATGTATATCTTTTTGGACGAAAAACAATGTTTATCTTTCTGGACAAAAATATTTTGAAAATTCTCAACAAGGGTAGTTTATTAGGATTGCGACTAGTATTCTTAAGATAAACTTAAATTAATGGCCCGCTCGTATAAAATTTAACAGCATAAACGACATTGGAAAACCAGACAAGCATTTTGGCATGCGCCTCAAGAAGCTAGCCAACCAGGTCTATTTTGGACAGAAAATGGCTTGTTACATGAACAAATTCATTTTTATCCCAAAAAATAAAAAATCCTTTTTATCCACTTTTTTATAAAAATTTATTTTTTAACCCCTCAAACAAACTATTTTCATTTTACATCTAAGTTTACCAAACTACCATGGGGAAACTTCATTTTGGTCTTCACGGTTTCGGAAAATATCAAGTTTTTAAAGTTTTTTTAGAAACAGTTCTTTTCATCCCTAACTTTTTCAAAACTCTTCAAAAAAGTGTAAACAATTAGTCAACTGTTGATCAATGGTGACTTTAAACCATTTTTAACAGCTTAAATTTATAAAGATTTTAGATAATTTAACTTATAAATTCATTGTTTTATTAAGATAATCTTGTAATTTAAGTGAAACTAACAACCATCAAGATAAAAATATTTTTTTACACATTATGTTAATGTTGATCATCAGTTGACTAATGGTTTTGGATTTTTTTGAAGAGTTTTTAAAAAGTTAAAGATAAAAATAACTATTTTCAAAAGAACTTCAAAAAACTGATATTTTTCGAAACCTCAGAAACTAAGATAAAGTTTTTTCAACTACCATTGAGTTAAAATTTAAAAAACACGAAATTTAAACCCGATGAATTTTATTGGGCCCATAAAACCCGATCGGGTTTTGTGGGACCACAAAAGCCGGTAAATCCAGTTATCATCTTCATTGCTATATCTCACCTCAAACCTCAATTTTCAAATCAAATCCAACTAAATCTAACCCTAAACATCAATACCTAATATCCAAAACACAAAAAAATTGAAAAATCATTAAAAAAAATTCAAAAAATCCCAACAAAACTCAAACAATCAATAAATGAAGCCAAAGATTTCATACTATGAGCAATGGAGGAGGTAAACAAGGTAGGCAAGGGCAATTAGGGTAAAGTAGATATATGATGTAATTAACTTATTTGAGGGGTTGAAAATGAATATTTTTAAAATTATGACTAAAAACGAAATTTAACGTTCTTATATTGATATTTTTTGTATTTTTTGCTTTTCGTATTCTTATGGATTCTTAATTCATTTAAGAGGAAAAAAGGTGTTTTCTAAAGGATTTAGAGTCACTTTGTAACCAAGTAAACTTACCTTATAAATATAACTAAACAAATAGTTGTGATAAAATTTGAGAAGCTAGTTGTAATTGGGGTTTCGGTTTAGAGTGAGTATTGAGTGTGTAGTTTAAACAATTTTTTACATAATAATTATTCTCTTATTCTCTCATTGTCCTGAAGACTGTGATTTTTTTATTGTGTTGGGATTCCAACGTAAAACTTATGTTATCCTATTACTTGTTATTGTATGTTTAGTGTTGATACTAGGTACCGCTTTCGTGGTGGTCATTTTTTCTCAACACTAACATCAAACAGACACTACTTGGAAAAAATCTTCCTTCTCTTATTGCCCTTTGTATCAAATGAAATAAAATGAAACAACTAAAGGAACATCCAATCAAGATCTGAGTTATTAATATTCAATCTCACTAATTTTTACGTAACAGAAAAACCTAGGAGATCATGAATCTTCTCCAACTGTTTCCCGCCCTGGAGAATGTACCTTTCGCCTTTGTCTCCTTCTCGAAAAATCTCAATTGCCTCTATGCAATGTTGCCAACAAGATGCAGGAATGTATTCCCAGCAATGAAGACGGGAATGTATTCCTGCATAACTTAAATGCTTCTCATATGAGAACTAAAGTACAAGTAAATGACAGTTAGTCATGAAACTTCAGAACCTGAAGTTGTTAATGATACTGAATTATATATACATATATATTGTTCACCCACAGTATTTGTTTACTCTAATATGCTATTTTCTCTCTAAATATCTAGTTTAAGAGAAAAATTAATCCACTCTCTCCAAGTTATCACTTCTCTTTACATGCCCTTAAATTATAAGAAAGTCTTTAATGCACTCGGTACACTGTTTACCTTCCGTCCCCATGGTTTAGATAATTCATATTAAGATCTGGCCATTCCACTGAAAGGTGTTGATACAGAGTCAGTTAAGTGTTCCAAAATTTCAAATTGTAGCATAGCCTGATGTTAACTATGAATTCGTATCCTCTCCTAAGTTGGGTTTTTACCTGACCTAGTTTAATCTTATAACACATAAGCATTATAATCACTAGTCACATTTTCTTTTTCAACCACCAATCGCATATTCTAAAAATGCTAGGAAAGAGCTCAGTTCTAAAGAGGATTCAAATCTATTAATTGTACCCCTACACAAAGTGAATGTTTTGAGTTCAAATTCCCCTCTCATATTAAAAAAAAAAAAAGAAGAATCAAATTCATTTTGCTTCAACGATACAAAATCTTCAGATGTTCAAGCACATATCAGTCTCCGCATATTTCTTTATTAACTGGTCCTGAAAAACATATTAACTTTGAGAGCAGTGACTAATTAACATTGATTGATTTTTAGAGCATTTCACACATCACTTGTCAAGACAGTCTAGGCAGAGCTCAAAAATCATCAGCAAATTGTATAATTTAAAACATAATACAAATCATATAATGGATGCGGAACATAATTCCCAAGGAAGTTGTGTGACCGCAAAAATCATATCAATTATAGAAAAAATTGAAACATAATACAATGATGAATGCAGACAAAAATGAAAATACTACCACTTGCATCATTGATCCTCCAAGGTTTTCTTCATTTATAAACACTCATCATACATTCTCAACTTCGATTTCCTAAAAGTTGAATGACTCCTCAATTCGATGAATATCATGAGAATATGCCTTGACGTCTTTAAATTATTTCAAAATGTTCTTTGCAATCGAACTATTTTGGACAGTGGTTAGCTTGTATTTCTTGTTATTCTTCTTCTCTTGAGTTTAAGGCCTCTACAAGGCCAATTATAGTTTCTGTACTATTTTGTTTTTCAATACTATGACACTTCAGATATTCAAGCATAGTAAGTTTTGTTTTTCAATAGTACGATTCTTCATATCTTTAAGCATATAAAGTTTTAAAAAAATGAAAATTCTAATTTATCTCTACATCTCTTTATTAATTGATCCTCAAAAAGAATATGAACATCAAGTGATGGAAACCAAGATAGCAATCATGGAGGACAATGAGACAATTAGACAACGAGCCAATTGGACTTAATCTTGAAGGCTTTGGGATGCTAATTGAATGCAATTGGACTTTATTAGGCTTCACAATATTATTCAAGTTCAAGAACAAGTCCAAGAACATCAATCTTAAAGAAATCTTGTGGCTTAGGTGTCAATTATAATACAATTGAGCTGTTATTTAATTGTTTGATTTAAATTGGGTCTAATTTGTATTATGAGATTGTTTTAAATTAGTTTAATTTATTAGGTTTTTAAATTATAGGGTTGAGTCATTTATTTAAATTAAAAGCCCAATATGGGTGTGTTTAGGAAAAGTCAAAAGTCAAAGTCAAAGTCAGAGTCAAAGTTAGAGTCATAGTCAATTAAAAATAGGATTTTATTTAGTTTTCAATAAGGTTTAGGATTGTATGCCTATTTAAGGCTTATTAAACCTAAATTCTGAAGGAGTTGTTTGATGGAATAAAGTAATTGAGAGATTTGTTTCTCTTTTGTTCGTTGTTGAACATGTGATCTTATCAAGCTATGCTTGTGGCGATCGAAACCATGACTTATCTCCCACCTTCTCATCTATGTCTTGGGAGTGGCGTCAATATCATTCTTGTTATAATTTTGGTTCTTGATTATCATATATTCAATAGGTCAAAATTTTTTATAATTTTAATTCTTGAATGACATAGTCAATGGGTCAAAGTTTTCATTATAAACCTGTTTTAATCTTTCTTGGGGTTGTGTTTCAATTTGATTGTGGGTGTCGTATCGATATATACGGGGTTCGCATCAGTTGGTATCAGAGCTTAGGTTAATTAATTCAGGTTTGGTTTATCAGTTTATTTCCTTATTTTTTGATTTTGTTTCATTAGCCGCATATCAGTCTTTGTTTATTATTCTTTTGTGGTCTTTAAAGTCGTGCATCATAAACCTCACCCAGAATTGCCGCAACATGAATTGAGTTTGTTTTATTTTCGTCTTAAAGTGCGCGCATCACCAAGACTCCTACATATATAATTATTCTTGTGATTCTGAGTCTGCACGGCAAACAATTAACATCCATTATATATATAATCTTTGTTTTGTTTCTGGAAGACCACAAATCAGTCCTCGTCATCAAAGTTTGACTTTGCCAAAAAAATAAAAAAACAAATGTCTGTTTTGCTCGTCCTTTTGCTTTGTGTTTAACATATCAATTAAATCTGTTTTGTCTTGTTCTTGACTCTTTGTCTGCGCATCACAAAAAAACTGAAAACACATATATAATTATTCTTGCTTTTGTGAACTTGTACGCCAAACAATCAATATCAATTCCACCCATCTTAAATTAAATCTGTTTACTTTTGTTTCTTGTGCACCATATATCAATATATTTGCTTCTTGGTGATTCTTGACTCATCAATTAGGGTTTCTTGAATTCTTGAATTTTAAGAATTTCAAGATTCATATCAATATTTTGTTTGTGGTTCAAATCTGCAATTTACATTCAATTTAATTTGTGCGCGTTTTTGGAATGATTTAAAAAGAAAAGGAAAAGTTTGAGCGTGAAAGGAAAAGAGAGTGATAAATACGTGAGTGGAGCGAAACACGTGAGGGAGTGTGTGAGATTTTTTTCTTTCTAAGATTCTTTTCAGGTTTCAATCAAGTCCCTTGGACCACATTACAGATTTCACGATTTGAGGACAAATCGTTTTGAGGAAAGCGGGAATGATGGAAACCAAGATAGCAATCATGGAGGACAATGAGACAATTAGACAACGAGCCAATTGGACTTAATCTTGAAGGCTTTGGGATGCTAATTGAATGCAATTGGACTTTATTAGGCTTCACAATATTATTCAAGTTCAAGAACAAGTCCAAGAACATCAATCTTAAAGAAATCTTGTGGCTTAGGTGTCAATTATAATACAATTGAGCTGTTATTTAATTGTTTGATTTAAATTGGGTCTAATTTGTATTATGAGATTGTTTTAAATTAGTTTAATTTATTAGGTTTTTAAATTATAGGGCTGAGTCATTTATTTAAATTAAAAGCCCAATATGGGTGTGTTTAGGAAAAGTCAAAAGTCAAAGTCAAAGTCAGAGTCAAAGTTAGAGTCATAGTCAATTAAAAATAGGATTTTATTTAGTTTTCAATAAGGTTTAGGATTGTATGCCTATTTAAGGCTTATTAAACCTAAATTCTGAAGGAGTTGTTTGATGGAATAAAGTAATTGAGAGATTTGTTTCTCTTTTGTTCATTGTTGAACATGTGATCTTATCAAGCTATGCTTGTGGCGATCGAAACCATGACTTATCTCCCACCTTCTCATCTATGTCTTGGGAGTGGCGTCAATATCATTCTTGTTATAATTTTGGTTCTTGATTATCATATATTCAATGGGTCAAAATTTTTTATAATTTTGGTTCTTGAATGACATAGTCAATTGGTCAAAGTTTTCATTATAAACCTGTTTTAATCTTTCTTGGGGTTGTGTTTCAATTTGATTGTGGGTGTCGTATCGATATATACGGGGTTCGCATCAGTTGGTATCAGAGCTTCGGTTAATTAATTCAGGTTTGGTTTATCAGTTTATTTCCTTATTTTTTGATTTTGTTTCATTAGCCGCATATCAGTCTTTGTTTATTATTCTTTTGTGGTCTTTAAAGTCGTGCATCATAAACCTCACCCAAAATTGCCGCAACATGAATTGAGTTTGTTTTATTTTCGTCTTAAAGTGCGCGCATCACCAAGACTCCTACATATATAATTATTCTTGTGATTTTGAGTTTGCACGGCAAACAATTAACATCCATTATATATATAATCTTTGTTTTGTTTCTGGAAGACCACAAATCAGTCCTCGTCATCAAAGTTTGACTTTGCCAAAAAAATAAAAAAACAAATGTCTGTTTTGCTCGTCCTTTTGCTTTGTGTTTAACATATCAATTAAATCTGTTTTGTCTTGTTCTTGACTCTTTGTCTGCGCATCACAAAAAAAACTGAAAACACATATATAATTATTCTTGCTTTTGTGAACTTGTACGCCAAACAATCAATATCAATTCCACCCATCTTAAATTAAATCTGTTTACTTTTGTTTCTTATGCACCATATATCAATATATTTGCTTCTTGGTGATTCTTGACTCATCAATTAGGGTTTCTTGAATTCTTGAATTTTAAGAATTTCAAGATTCATATCAATATTTTGTTTGTGGTTCAAATCTGCAATTTACATTCAATTTAATTTGTGCGCGTTTTTGGAATGATTTAAAAAGAAAAGGAAAAGTTTGAGCGTGGAAGGAAAAGAGAGTGATAAATACGTGAGTGGAGCGAAACACGTGAGGGAGTGTGTGAGATTTTTTTCTTTCTAAGATTCTTTTCAGGTTTCAATCAAGTCCCTTGGACCACATTACAGATTTCACGATTTGAGGACAAATCGTTTTGAGGAAAGCAGGAATGATGGAAACCAAAATAACAATCATGGAGGACAATGAGACAATTAGACAACGAGCCAATTGGACTTAATCTTGAAGGCTTCGGGATGCTAATTGAATGCAATTGGACTTTATTAGGCTTCACAATATTATTCAAGTTCAAGAACAAGTCCAAGAACATCAATCTTAAAGAAATCTTGTGGCTTAGGTGTCAATTATAATACAATTGAGCTGTTATTTAATTGTTTGATTTAAATTGGGTCTAATTTGTATTATGAGATTGTTTTAAATTAGTTTAATTTATTAGGTTTTTAAATTATAGGGCTGAGTCATTTATTTAAATTAAAAGCCCAATATGGGTGTGTTTAGGAAAAGTCAAAAGTCAAAGTCAAAGTCAGAGTCAAAGTTAGAGTCATAGTCAATTAAAAATAGGATTTTATTTAGTTTTCAATAAAGTTTAGGATTGTATGCCTATTTAAGGCTTATTAAACCTAAATTCTGAAGGAGTTGTTTGATGGAATAAAGTAATTGAGAGATTTGTTTCTCTTTTGTTCATTGTTGAACATGTGATCTTATCAAGCTATGCTTGTGGCGATCGAAACCATGACTTATCTCCCACCTTCTCATCTATGTCTTGGGAGTGGCGTCAATATCATTCTTGTTATAATTTTGGTTCTTGATTATCATATATTCAATGGGTCAAAATTCTTTATAATTTTGGTTCTTGAATGACATAGTCAATGGGTCAAAGTTTTCATTATAAACCTGTTTTAATCTTTCTTGGGGTTGTGTTTCAATTTGATTATGGGTGTCGTATTGATATATACGGGGTTCGCATCATCAAGTGCATTGACTAATTAACATCCATTTAGAGTTGTGTTTCCGTCATCAATTAACTATCCTTAAAACATTCTATGCATATTCACTTAAAAAATAGTACAATTTCTTAACATGTAATACAAAATTATATCATACATAGAAACGTGATACTTTGTAAATAGTATGAGCACACAAATCCTACCGATTGTCAAATAAAAAAATATATATATATACAATCATGATTACATACAAAACTATAGGTTGCAAATCGATCCTTTCAGTTTTTCTTCATCTATAACATCCATCAAACATCCTCAACTTACAATGCATGAAAGTTGTGTCACTCCTTTATTCGTTGGCATACGGTGAGAAGATGCCTTGATGCCTTTAGATCTCAGGGCTTGTATTGTTTATACGTAATTACACCAAACAAATTACGCCTGTAATTGAAAAACCAAGTCATACATTCACATCATATATAATTGATCACTTAACATGACCTAAATTTATTATAAGCTTCTTAGGTTTGGCGTTTAAGCTCTACATTTCAGCACATTTTGTCTCTAGCTCTCTTCAAATTAAAAACCCACTAAGTCAATAAATTCTTAATTTCAAAAGTTTGCTAAAAGTGATAACGCAAATATAGGATCCTATATGCAAGTAATTAAAACAACTCACAACAGATTATAAAATTTATGTTAAAATTAATTATGCAGATAATTAGTTTACAACAAAATGGCTAGGACTTATTGGTGAACCATTGAGTTAATAAATTAAGAAACTTATTGAACAGGTAAATTAGTGCATGTCAACTGTTATGTGTATCCATTTAATTGGTTGAAAGAGTTGGTATCAACAAGGAAAATTATGTGTGCTATCTGTTATGCACACCAATAATCAAAGAACAAAAATCATTATCTCTGATCTTCTACCTCAAGAGCGGGATCTCTGAAATTATAAAGTCATTTCTCACTTATTATAAAACACATAATTAAAGTCCATTGCAGATCAAACTTTGTGATTTTATAAAACACAAAACAAAGCCATTTCTCACAGACTTTGTTGTCAGCAAGCTATTAGTTTGCAAACAACAGTTTGTGAATTTGCTTACTATTAGTTCGTGAATCCGCAAACTATAATTCTTATGAATGATTCTCATATGTTTATGTTGGGTTATTGGGTTGTTGGGTCGGGTCCACCCAAGATGACCCAAACCCATGATCCGATCCAACTAAAAGGGATTGGGATAGGAACAAATAACCGCTGGCGGTTACTGACGGTTATTAGAAAATAACCGCCACCTCTATAAATACTTGAGGAATTCATTTGTTGAATGATGATGGAAAATCAATTTCAGAAACCATACATACACATCATATTACATATATGAGAGAAAAGAGAAAACAAATGGCAAGGCAAAATTACACTGTGATTTGAGGTTCCTTTCCGCCTTTGTGATTGGAATCCGACCAGTTGAACAATCCAGGATCCAGAGCAATTTCCGCTGCGTAGAAACAGGTACGCTTTCGGTTTCCGTTTTACTGTTTTATTGATTTATATATGCTTTGAATTCTTTCATTGGTATCAGAGCCAGGTTTGGATTGTTTGCTAGTACTAATAGATGATCAATTGCCATGAAATTCATTTATTTTTCCAGATTGAAAACCTAAGAAATAGATGTATGAAATCCGAATCTGTTTTCAGGCATTAACATCATTTTATGTTTTTCTTCTTCATGTGATTATTACACCATTAGATAGGGCTCGAAAATATCTTTCCAACGGTATATTACAAGCCCGATTTGGATTAGAATCGAAGGAGAAAAACAATTTTCAATCAAAATATAGAGAATCAAAATCTGAAAAAATGTAGTGAATAAAAGATAAAATATTGCAAATTCTGAATGTGGCACGTCGCCGGCGGGAATTGACAGGCTAGCGCGTGCACTACACGTGCGTCAATGGAGAGTGACGCGCGCGGCTGCAGAGCCTGCAAACTTACGCGCCACGCGGGCGACACACATGCGCCACGCGGCGTTATTTGATTGGTACATGATGACGCCTGGATGGCTACATGAGCAACACGTGGCGTCGTGTGGCAATGTCAACATGTGGCCCAATCAGAAAATGACGCGTGGCTACATATACATGCGACGCATGTACTGATGACGACGTTGCGGCTCCAGAGGATGCCACGCGTCCGATGACGTCAGCGCGGTGCTTGCAGGCGCGTCAGGTGGAGTCTCGGCGCGTGACTGGCGCAGCCGAGTGTGTGGCGGCTCCTCCGGCGCGTGACGGACACGCGCCGCCGCCGGCGATATTCCGGCGAGTTAATTTTTTTATTTTTTCTTTCTTTCTTTAATTTGTTCTGCTCTTTTTATCCCAATTAATTATTCACTCTAATTGTGAATTGAATTACATTTCTTTTATTTATTTGGCTCTATTGATATCTAAATTAAAATGCCTTCATTTTTTATATTAAATTTTGTTCGACCTAAGATTGTCATGCATGTGTAAATGTTTATATTTTAGGTTATGTCATACAATTTTATGGGACTGGGTCAACTTATTTTGATGATGAGTTATCTGATGACGTGATTATTATCATTGTCCTATTAGATGACGAGGAGATTACTGATATCTCCAATATTGACCAGTACCTAGAGATTACATAAATCTCATATGATTAGTAGGATTTTGAGATCAAAATATATATATATCTTGGACAATAAAATGACGGAGGTCATAGATATTTCGATTAAGAGATGTCTGAGAATATAGAGATCTCAAATGATGCTATTTAAATTGTGGGTGTCCTAAAATCTTTTAGAGAATGATATTAGGACTGCTTTGCGCAAAACACTTACATATATGGTTTAGTGAATATTTGGAAATTGGATGATGATGGTTAGCTTGCCTACTTTTTCGATTCTTATCCAAAGATTCTTTAATCATATTTATGAGTGTATAGTTGCTGCAATATTTTTAGTGAAATGATAGTGGATGCATTAGTATAGACGTAGACAGATATAGATCAAAAGTCTCTAAGTAGAATAAATGTCATTTAATGAAATGACATATGCTTCGAAAAATATAGTTACTGAACTTCTTAAAGAATAAATTTTCTAGCAAATGTGAGATTGAAAAAAGAATTTCAATGTTACGAGTTGAACGATTCGAACATTGTTCCAAATCCGAACACTCAACTAGAGGAAGATAGAGAGTTGTTTAAATACTCTATTCCTAGTGGGAGTGACAGAGCTATTGGAATAGCTTATTCATTTGTTCCAAGTGGGAGCGAAAAGACTAACAAGTTAGTGCTCTCAAATAAATCAACTTGTAGAAGTAACAAGAAGCTATCAAAGAATTTTTGAAAGAAATTGCTGATTACTCCCTGTATTATCAATGTGGTAATATGCGTTTAATTGGGTATCTAAACGCTGATAGGGGAGCTGATTTGCGTAAGCGAAATCCTGCATCTGGTTATGCATTTTTTGCTCAACCAAAGTGATATTTCTTGGAGTAACAAGAAGTTATCATGGATTACGCTGTCCACCATGGAAGCTGTATTCATAGCATGTTAAGCTGCAGTCCAGGCAGTAGTCTGGCTCAAGAGATTCTTGAAGAATCTGAATTCGAAATTCATGTGAAAAAGTCAGTTACTGTATACTGTGATAGTTAGGCAACAATTGTTTACACTAAAGATACAAAATGTCATAGTAAATCGAAGCACATAGAGACTAAGTACAATTTCGTCAGGAATATAATGATGAAAAGAATGTAACAATTTAGTATGCATCTACACATGAGATGGTATTGGATCCACTCACAAAAGCTGTGACAAGAGATATATTTATGTCACATACTAGTTTTTTGAGTTTGTGTAGATTGTGATGTTATAATTGTTACATTAAGTTATATCTGTTTTATAATTAGATACGTCATTTTGGTTATATAAAGCTAGCACATATTCATTTCATATAGATTATATATGAAAGTATGTCGTCAGGTTTTGAGATTGGTATTCTTACACGTACAATCGCCTTGGTTGCTAGAAGAGCAAGCTAAGATGAGACATATATATTTTTAGAGAATAAAAATGAAGTTGTTCTTTTAAGGGCTTGAAATATATGAAATGTCGCCTTGACTGTAGTCAAGATGAGGTTCTACTTAAAATTAATTATTAAACCGCTCATGATGTATCCCCACCATTATGAGAACCTGATTAAGCCAGATGTGAGTTTCTCGATAATAGGTGCCGAAAGGGCAAGCTTTGGAACTCAGGTTAGGCGCTAGAAAAACGTCTGAACTAAGATCTGTACAGTGAATAATCTCAATATAAAAGACATACGCGTCCTTATTAAAGGATAAGATTCACTGTAACATGCATTTCATACCGCGTGTGCTTATAGTGACCGACATGGAAAATGAGTGAATTTATCCCTAATTTCTCGTTGTGTAAGTTCCATTGAAGTTTATATAAAACTTCTACTTATGTCCTCAATGACTGTTCACTTTGTCTCAAAGTAATGAGGTGATGTTTGTATCATTAGTGTGTCTTCTATGGCTATGATAATGCAGCCTATGGGACATTATTATGATGTCAGTCATTTTTGTTGATCGAGAGACAAAAGTGAGACAAGAAGATTTAATGAATTTTATTTTGTTCCTATAGTTACTAGTCGCGACTAATTGCAATTTGGAATTGCAATTGTGATTATATGGAATATTGGAGGATCGAGCATGTTAAGGGATTAAATATGCTCGAGCAAATAAAATCCCATTAAATCTAGGACATTGTAATGAACAAATTTACAATCTCTTGTATAGCAGTACAATTGAGATTTGAAAGACAAGCCACATTGTTTATATTATTGTTCATAGGTCACACGGTGTATTTGCCTGTATGAATGCCTGTACTCCTTATCATAAAGGGGTTACCAGTGTTTTCTCTGTGAGTTCTATTTGACTCATCTTGTGTGAGTGGGAGATGTTGGGTTATTGGGTTGTTGGGTCGGGTCCACCCAAGATGACCCAAACCCATGATCCGATCCAACTAAAATGGATTGAGATAGGAACAAATAACCGCTGGCGGTTACTGGCGGTTATCAGAAAATAACCGCCACCTCTATAAATACTTGAGGAATTTATTTGTTGAATGATGATGGAAAATCAATTTCAGAAACCATACATACACATCATATTACATATATGAGAGAAAAGAGAAAACAAATGGCAAGACAAAATTACACTGTGATTTGAGGTTCCTTTCCACCTTTGTGATTGGAATCCGACCAGTTGAACAATTCAGGATCCAGAGCAATTTCCGCTGCATAGAAACGGGTACGCTTTCGGTTTCCGTTTTACTGTTTTATTGAATTTATATATGCTTTGAATTCTTTCAGTTTACTATTAGTTCGTGAATCCGCAAACTATTAGTTTGCGAACTAATTTGAAAACTATAGTTTGTAGATCCACGAACTATTAGTTCGCGAATTTGCGAATTATAGTTCACGGATCCACGAACTATTAGTTCATAAACAATAGTTTGCGAATTTACAAACTATTGTCCATGCATTCAATGTGTGTTTGAATGTGTGTTTAAAGAAAAGTTCTCAAGTAGAAGACATAAGTCATTTAACAAAATGTATTATTATATTTTTACCCAGGTAGGTGTTGACCGGTTCATCAAGTTAATAGGTTGCCATCTGGTAAAAATATGACTGGTTCAATAAATTAGTAGGTTGTTAGTAGGTTATATTTTTAAAAATGTATACATATACCTAGTGTACACAACGCGACCCCATATATATATATGTCTGTATGTATGTTCAACAAGTAAACAAATAGCAAAAATTACATAATTTAACATAAATTTTGTGCCTTTTGCATTTCAACTTATCCTTACATTCACATTTAAAAAGGTAGTGATATGAATACGTGGATTTTTAAATCATCGACATCTATGCTTAAATTTTCTTCATCCATAACATCAAACACAACTTCAACTTGCCTTCCACGAAAAGTTGTCATGATTTAGCTTAATAGTTTGGAACTTGTATATTTTCAAAAGATACCAAACAGATGAGTCCTATTGATAGGAAAAACAAAAAAACAAACCGTCACACATTCGCTCTTCAAGTTATCACATAACATAAACCACACACACACTCACTTATATATAAATAAATAAATATATATATATATATTAATTTAACTATTCAGTTTGAAACTATATTCAAACGGAGCAAACTTTTAGGTTTTATTATAATTAACTCTCCCACTGTTAGTCTATCTTTATTAGAGCTAACGGTCAATGGTATACATCCAGATTAAAAACAAAAATACCCTCATCTTTTTATTTTTCAAAAATAAAACTAAAAAATTAAAAATAACTAAATAAAAATAAATTTCAAAAAAAATAAAATGTGAAAAAATAAATAATAATATTTATTAAAAAAAATAAGAATTTAAAAATAATTAAGAATTAAGAACAAAAAAACACAAAGGAAAATCAACAACAGAAATTGAAAGTAAATCAACAACAAAAATTACTTAAAAAAAAAATCAACAAACAAAAATTGAAAAAAAGAAAAAAAAAAAAAGAAAAGAAAAATAAAAATCAACATATCTTCAATATCCCGGATCATCAACGACCAACCATCTTCATGGAGAACCGGAAAATGGCAAAGGAAAAATCAACCTTTATCGTGAATGACCAGCTGCGAACACAATATACTTAAGAAAAATCAAATAAAAATCCTACCATTTTAGTCAAAATCTTCTTCTTCTCCATCAAACACCAAATCTCTACACACCCATAAAAACCAAAACGCTTCCTTCAACATAAAGCTTCAAATTTAAACCAGTCATGGCCCAAAAGAAGTCAACTAGCGGAAGGATGAACAGCGGCGGCGGCGATGGATGACAGTGGGACAAACGGCGACAGTTCTGTTTTGCAAACCACCTACGGCAACAGCAAGAAGTTTTGTTCTGCAAATAACAAGTGGAGATTTATGAGGGCGACTCTCTCTTCGGCAACCCACCACATGTTCGACAAAAGTCCCCATAGAAATCCACCACCTTCACTCTCTGTTTCTCCTCCGTTTCGTTGTTTTGGGCGTCTGGGTATTTGTCATTTGGTGTGTTAGAGTCAAAGAAGGGAGTCTTGTGATCTAAGTTTCTTGATTTTTTTTTTTATTTGGAGATTTGGGTTGTGGATGTTTTGGGTTTTGATGATATTGATGAAGATATGTTGTTCCGGGTTTGGAGCTTCGGGTTTTGTGTTTTAGTTCTCGATGATATTGATGATCAAGTGTTGATATTGAATCAAGAAGAGTGATGATGATGATTTTCCTAGATTGACGGTGATTTTGGTTGAAGAACACGAGGGATGAGAGTTTGAAGATAATGATTTTGCTTTTATTTTTATTTTTTATTTTTTTATTTTTTAAAGAGATTAAATCTCCATGCTCCATCAATATAATAGGGGGTGAAAATTATTTTAATTTTCTTTTTTAGAAAATTATTAATATTTCTAATTTTTAAGAATTTTTTATTTTTTAAAAAATATTTAATTATTTAATTTTTATTTAGTTTTTTAATGGTTTTAAATTAATCTTCACTGTCCATCTAAATCTAATTAATTACTTTTAATTTAATTTAAAGTTTTTAAAATTTATTTTTTAAAAAATTAAAAAAAATAAGATAAATAAAATCAAAAGATAATTTTATCTTTTAATCAGTTAACTCTGATGAAGATAGACTAACTGTAGGGGGTTGATTGTAATAAAACCTAAAAGTTTGCCCTGCTTGTATATAGCTTCAAATTGGGAAGCTAAATTATAATTTACTCTTCAAAATCAAATCTTTAAAATGTAAGTGTTAAAAGAGAAATACCACAAGGTCAACATCATATTGTCTTAGCACCATCAATTATCATAACATGTAAGAGTATTTGACATTCAAATAGAATTTGTAAGAGTACAACTTGGTCAGAATGGATTGAAGCAGTCTAAATTTATGAGAATTTAGGGATCAAAAGAGAAAATTAGTTTATTTACTTATCTGACTTAAAGAAGGGAGGAGTTTTTCAGGAAAATTAATTTATGTGACAACTAAGACATCGAAATTATATCTAGAAACCATGCATAACTTAAATTCATAAAACTGTTTGAATTTTTGGTTACAAATAATACATTCTTGTGTGTTTACTTGATGAATTAGAGAATGAGAATGATGAATGAGAATGATTGTTGGTGTTTACTTATTCTAAAATCAATTCATAGTAGTAATGATATTATGGGTCTCACATAAATTTGGGGTTGTGGAATGAGAATCTTATTTCTCTCACCCCACTTGAGAATCCGATTCTCATTCTCTTTTATAAGTTAAAAAATATTTTATATTCTTTATTGAAAAAATGCTTATAGAGTACATAATTTTAATGAATGGTATTTTTGTAACTTGTAATTGATTCATTACGATTTCAAAGCAAAGTAAACATCTCAATGAGACTACTGTTAATTCCGATTCCGATTCCAATTTCTATAATTGAAGTAAATACTTTATTTCACTTTAGATATGTCATTTTAATTACAAACCATTCAAATTATGTGCAAGTAAACACACGTAGTCGTCAACCGCACATAAATTATAAACTAATGTAGTATGTTTTGTGTTGGGTATAACTCACCCGTCATTTTATTTTATTTTACTTTTTTAAAAAAATGGATAATGTAAAATTACTCTTTCTGTTATAATAGTATAATTAGTTGAAATTAAAATAAACAGTTCCAATCTTTAAGATTTTGTTTAATTCTATCTATTTTATTTTTCTTTATCTAATTAATTTCTCATAATTCAGATTTGCATAGTATATTTAAAAACCGTTTGTAAATCACAGTATCTGATGCCCACTAAAATTTAAATCCTTTTAATACCAAACGAAGTTATCAACTGTCAGCTTGCTTTCGATTAGGATGTAATTGAATTGTTAATAGCTAATGAATACAATTTGTTTTGTGTCTCCGTTGAGTGGGACTTTGACAGTAGACATTGTTAGTGATGTAAAAAATAAAAAATAAATTTGTCTGACTCTATTGCCATTCAAAACTATTTTAAGTCCTCCCTTTTCCTTGGTTCCTATTGATCAACAAAATTGGTCAACACCCGATTTATAATAATTCAGATGAAGTTAGTGAATAAGCACAAAATAATATGACGAAAAACAAAATAAAGATAGCAGACAAGTAGAATAAAGAAGATGAAAGAGTTTTTAACATGATTCAGCTTATTAAGATGAAGTCTACATCCTCAACTATTTGATTAAAGGTAGGGAAAAGCAAGGTTTCAACAGTGATGGCCTAAGTTTGCTATGTGTCTGTGTGCCCCTTCTTTCTACATGGCGGACCCTTTTTATAATGCTACGGTTCCTAATTCTTGTACAACTAAGTCATTAAAACATTGAAAAGAAACTCTGGTTTCTTTCCTATTTTACATCAAACTATATTAAATACTTAGATATTGAATCAAATTACAGTATTGGAAATTTCCCAACTAAGATTTGTTGAAATTTAAAATTTTAAATTTATAAACATTAATGATTGTACTCTATTACAACTTAAACAAGGTGATAACGTATCCTTTTATAATTCAAACAAATTAATTAAAGCAGCATTGGAAAAAAGAATCCCAAGTTGACAGGGATTACAACTTGCCAAAAGTTAATTCGAAAAGGAATCCTAATCCTTCAAGGGCAAGTAAACAATTTTTTATCTTCTTATAAAGAGGGCATACACTACTAGGGTTTTTCATTGTTATAAGACGCACACAGACTGCACATAGAGGGCATACTATTAAGGTTTTCCATCATCAAAGGTACAATAATTTTTTTTTCGCTAATCCATTGAATCTTAGTTTATCACTTAAATGTATGTTTGTGTTTCCAGTATTTGATTATTATATTATATAAATGTATAAATATATAGTTGTACATGTTTTCCTGCATTTGATTATCAGACTACATAAACACATGTTGCTTAAAAGATAAATGGTGAATTTCAGAATCCATGATGTTGAGAAGATTACTAGAAATTTAGAAAGAAGAGGAAAAGATTTTCTTTTGTTTATTATTTTTTTTTTTGAATTTAATATGTTGGTTACTGTTAGGCTTGTGAGTAAAAGTGCATCATCCCCTATACTGCATTAGGATCATCCTAAAGTTATACTTGTAGCAATTGTTCTTATTATAGGTTAGGTGGATCGAAGTGATTTACAGACCCCATTTTTTATTAAAGTTTTATATTACAAAAATTATCTTTACACAAAATTACTAAGATGAACTTGTATTCCTTTTAGATTTCCTTTGTTCATTTTTATTTTTTAATCTTTGTGTTCAACCTAATAAGCTAATGAATTAGTATAAAATCATTTATCTAGACTAACAATTTAAAATTGGATCTAAAATTATATATTTAGAGGGAAAAAAAATTAATACATATTTTCACTAACACTTGGTGAGCAAATTTAAACCCATGTGATTTCAACTCTCCCATCACCCAATCATTGCATATAATTATTCATTCACATAATTATAACTCATTACTAGTTGGGAGATCATTCATGCGCACGTGCACACACACTTTATCACACACACATTTTTTTTTTTTTTACTTTGTTCATATGCCCCCCATTAAAAATTTTCAGGGTCCACCATTATATACATATACATAAATACATGGATAACGATTCTCCAATTGGACATCTTTACATTTTTATTTCAGGACTACAAATTACAACCACTCATTTCTACTGAATCTACTATAGTGATAAAACTCGCTGAAATGTTGTCAAATTAGTGGTCCTTAAATAAAAATTTCAGGGCATCCTTACCGTAGAATCTCCCTATACATACATACATATTTATCTCATACATATGTACATAAATATATACATGCATACATATAAACATGCATACATATATAAACATATATAAATGCATATATACACATACCTACACACACACACACATACATATATATATACATATATATATCACCATTAAATTATAAACAATAATAATAACATTTTTTTTCATCAAAACTAGTCTTGATTTTTTTTCCAAGATTAATGAATGTGCACATGACATTTCTACAATTTCATAAAATCATTAGTCCTAAAAACATTTTTTAACCAAACCTAACAAGTTCTATTTTCCTTTTTTGAAGTAAAAAACCTAACAAGTTCTAATCAGGTGTAAATCATATAAAAAACCTAACAAGTTCTAATCAGGTGTAAATCATACACTTTATTTTTTTTTTTTCCATGAAAATCTCAAAATACACTGATGTGCATTGAATTCACTCTAAGCATTAGTACGTATAAATTGATTTGCATCCTTGTAAAATTCGAAGTGAGTTTGATTTACAACCCTATATCTCAATAGGTATTATTAGTGTCCAATGACTTTCCGATGATAAAGTGTTGACCGACACCCTACCACTCCGATAAGGACCAGATCAGTGACCCAAATCGGATGGACCAAATAATCATCCAAATCGACCGAATCATTTACAATGGAAAAATCAATCTCTATCAACAAACCCCCCCCACCCAAAAAAAAAAAAGACAAATTTGAATCTCCTAACATCATCATTATAAATCATCAATCATACCCACAAAAGATTGAAAAAAAAATGCAAAATCAACATGAAAAAAAAAAAATGAAAAATGAACATAATAAAATCAACATAAATGAAAATAAAAAACCATAGGGGGCGGGAGAGCGAATGGTGATGGTGTTCGTGGTTGGGTTGCTGTTGACGTTGACGAAGACGAAGAGCAACGGTTGACGTTACGACTGACCCGTGGTTTGGTTCGTTTGGAAGAGGGTGGTGACAAGGAGGCCGGAAGAGGGCATCTAGTGGAGGTCGTAGAGGAAGAAACAGAGGAGAAGGAGGTGGTACTGTGGTAGTAGATAAAGCCGGTGAGGGAGAAAGGAGAGGAGAAAGAGAGAGAAAATGGTTGCTATTGACAAAAGAGAAAGAAGTGATATGTAGGGTTAGTGTAAGTTAATATATATATATATATATATATATATATAAAATATGGGAAATTACACAAACCCCCTCAAATTTGATAAAATTATAATAATAATTATGTTTTGACCCCTAATTTTTAATAAAATATCAATTTATGTCATCAGATTTCAAAAAAATAATAATTTTCCTCCAAAACAGTACTTGCCAATTAATCACCGAATAACCGATAAATCATTAACCGCTGTCTCGCCGATTAATTAGCGATTAACGATATTTGGAACCTTGGGTATTCTCACATACAAAAGGAAATATAAATGAAATCCTACACTTTATAAAATACACAATATAGAAAGTCCTCATTTGAAATAGAGATTCTACGATATAATTATAAAAAGTAATGTTTTTTTTTTTTTTTTGAAATAACAAAGTAGTGTTCTATTTGTGATAATGTGGTACATGCTTATTAATGGTTATAATTGTTAATTGACCATGCCTTCTTAGTGAACTTAGTTCCCATTCTTATTATGTACATATAATGTTTTAAAAGGCGAAAGGCAAGATGAGACGATTCAAAATGAAGAAAAAAAAAATTAAAATTAATAATAATAATAATAAAACTTTAACTTGCAAAATCATCCATAACATTGAAAAGAATTGTGAAAACCAATGTTAAAATCATTTGGTATCAAACAAAATAGAACAAACCCAACAAAAATATCCAAACATACAAAATCCTAAGCATTGTTCCAAAAATCGCCGATTAATGGTGATTTTTCACCAATAAATTGCTAACTGGCACTCTACCTCTACAGGTCCGATAACTCCCAGATCGGGGTTCTTGCTCACTAACCACTAAAACCACTACAAAACCCACCACAAATTGTTCAAGAAAACACAAACAAACTCAAAATCTAAATGAAAATGGGTGAGTTTGGGAGAAATTTACCTTCGAATTGGTCTAATTTGTCTTGTTGTTGGGTTGGATATTGGTTGGTGGGCGTGTCTTGGTCGATGGGCTTGTCTTGGTCGGCTTGAGCTTGGATGGGTTACGGTTGAGCTTGGATGGGTAGTTGCAATCGAGTTTGAGTAGAGCATGGTTGAGCTTGGGCAAGTTCTAGTGAAGATTGAAAAAAGAGAATAAGAAGAAGAGGAGAGAAAAGAAGAAGAGTGTGACAGTGAGAAAATGTTAGGGTTTGTGTGTTTATATATATATATATATATATTAAGCTAAATTACACAACCTCCCTTGAGGTTTGATAAAATTACATCAATATTTGAATTTTGGCCATTGATGTTTAAAAAAAAAATATTAGTTTATGCCCTCAGATTTCAAAAAATAATAATATTTAAATACACAATACCTCTTTGAGATTAACTTAAATACAAGTGGAAACAATTTTTTAATTTTATAACATGAAATCGCTACGTTAATAGTCAAACGTGATTAGAGTTGACGTTTGACCTTGGAATATTGCATAATGACGAAAATGTCCATGAATAAGGACAAAAATTTTATATTAAAAATTTAAAAATATATTTAAAACGAAAAATATTTTATAAAGGTAAAAATATAATTTTTTTTAAAAAGTTGTTGAATTTCCAATGATGGACGATGAAGATTATTATTTAAAAAAAATAAAAAATTTAATATATTTTAAAATTTTAATAAAATAGGAAAAAAAAATCTCAATCAATGGAGATCTAAGAACTAGAAAAATAATTCTAAAAAAAATGTAAAAAAGAAACAGAAAGAAAAGAAATTATTTTTCTCTCTCTTTCTTCCTTCTCCCACCATTTCTCTCTCTCTACTTTCTTCATTCAATAGTCTCTCTCTCTTACTTTCTCTCACTGCAGATACAACACCCTTCATTATCACGACATCTTTCCTTCTCTTTCACATCATCTAGTTGCCATAGTGCCAAACCTAGATGAAGGTTTATCTGGGTTCGAATCGATAAACCAAGAGGACATTCCTCTGGTTTCGTCGATTCGAACCCAAATGAATTTCATCTTGGTTCGAATAGATGAACCCAGAGGAACCTCCTCTTGGTTTGTCGATTCAAATCTAGATAATTTTGAACATTAAAATTTTCAATTTTTGGGGTGTTTTTTTTTTTCCAATTTTTATTGTTGATTTTTTTCAATTTCTGTTGTTGATTTGTGGTTAATGATTGATGCGGTTTAGGGTTTGAAGATGTTGGGTTTGATTTGGGGTTTGAAGGTGTGATTTTGGGTTAGAAGATATTGGGTGCGATTTGGGGTTAGATGATTTTTGAAGATAAGGTTTTGGGTTTGAAGATGTTGGGTTCTATTTGGGGTTTGATGATTTCTAAAGATGCAGTTTGGGGTTTGACATGAAGTTGTTCTGGGTTCGATCGAACCCAAAACATTGATCGAATACAAAACACGAAGAAGTTCTGGGTTCAATCGAACCCAGAACATAAAGTTGATGGTGGGAGATGATCATGAAGAAGATGAAGAAGTTGGAGATGGCAGTTTCGATTTGGTTGTGATAATGGAGATAATGGTTTTGATTTGGTAGTGATGATGGAAATAATGGTTTTGATTTGGTTGTAATGATGAAGATGATGGAGATTATGGTTTTGGTTATGATGATGAAGATGAGATTATAGATGAATTTTTCTGGTTTTCTGATCAGTGTTTCTTTTTCCCTTTTTTCATATGGTTTTTAATTCCTTTGATCTCCACCGTCCATCTAAGATGGACGGTGGAGATCCATTGTCTTTATTTTTAAAAAAATTGTAAAAATTATTATTATTATTATTTTTATAAAATATCAAATATAAATTTTTATTTTTTATTTTGTAAATAAGTATAAAGTTATTGTTTTACCCTTCCCGCTCCTAACGACATCCAACGTCTACTATTAACTTGGGGGTATTGTGTTATAAAAAATAAATATTAACACGTCTGTATTTAACTAAACCTCAGAGGGGTTTTGTGTATTTAACTCAAATAATAATTTTTCTCCAAAATTATACTTGTCGATTAATCGCCGAGTAATCAATAAATCGTTAACCATTGCCTCAATGGTTGATTTGTGAGTAGCGATTTTTGGAGCAATGATCCTAAGTTAGGTTAATATAACGAAAAAATTTAAAACAATAAAAAAAAAAAACCTTAACAACAATGTGCAATTATATGATATATGAAGGGTTATTTTAGTAAAATGAGAAAATGATTATTAATAAATATTAATAATATTAAAAATTATATAATCAAGTCAAACTTATGATTTTAGCATAATGACTTCCAGACTTCTTTGTCAAGCGTCAACTCTCTACCTCTTCTCTTCTCTCTCAATCAGCTCTCTTCCCCCTCATTTCTCTCAATCGCCTCTCTCCCCCTTCTCATCTCTCTCAACCGGCTCTTTCCCTCCTCTTTTCTCTCTCAACCGATTCTCTCTCATCTCCTCTCTCCCAAATTAATGCTTTTTGAAAAAGTGAACTATGTCTGGCTTGTCTGGGGTTTCAAAATGAAAATGCTTAGAGGCATCTAAAACAGATTCTAAAGAGATGCTACATGAGTTGATGAGATAAGAAACTGTGAAGGAGTGTTGATTATCATTGTTTTAGATGTATCGGAGTTAAGAAGAAAATATAGCTTCTGGTTGGTGATAAGGGAGAAAATCAGAGCCAAGGAAAGATAGTCTGTCGTAATCTAACCGACTATCCTGCCTTTTATAGTTAGATTTAGGTGTTTAAAAATAATAATAATAATAATAAGCAAATAACATTTTTACGCCTTGACCTACATGGACCACTCAGGATAACCTCGAAGAGCCTTACCTCAAGACGACCCTGAGGTGGTTGCCTTACCCTTCAGAGGCGTGATTTTTCATATTTGATGCCTAAGGCAGTCTCCTTGAGGTGCCTTAGGCCCTAAAGCGATTAGGTGGCAACAACTCGTCTCGCCTCGTCTTTTAAAACACTATGTATATGTTATTTTCTTCTTATAGTTAAATGTTCCTTCTGAATACAAAACACATTGGTTTCTGGATTTCTTGTGTTTAATGTTTGTTTTCCCTTTTTATATAGACATCAGTCACATCACCAAGGTTGAAAAAACTAGTTAGCTGGCAAAAGTAGTTGGATCTACTATTAGAATTCATTATGATTTCATCCAACACACTCACAAATCAGCAAGTTGAAGGATTTTCAAGAAGGTCTACTCGTTCGAAAATATATGCAACTCATACATTTCATAAAGAACGTGAAGCATATGTGTCTGGAATGAAGTTAGAAGAAAATAATAAGAAGAATTTTGTGTATATGATTTCATCAAACACACTCTCAAATCAACCAGTTAATGGATTTTCAAGAAAACCCAAACATCCAAAAGTCTATGCAACTCGTACATTTCCTGAAGGACATGGACCATTGAAGTCTAGAATGAATTTAAAAGAAACTAACAAGGAGATTTCTACAAAAATATGATTTCATCAAACATATATACCTTCAAATCAACAAGTTGACGGATTTTCAAAGAAAGCCCAAACTTCCGGAAGTCGATGAAATTCATGCATTTCTTGAAGGATGTGGTGCACAAATGTCTTAGAGTGAATTTAACAGAAAATAACAAGGCGAATTCTACTGCAGCAATGGCCATCAACCATCTTGAAGCTAGGAAAAGACCTTCTTCAAGCATTATCAACAACAATACTGGTTTTGCTAATAAAAGCCAACCTTCAAGCATTATGGAAAATGCACTCATTAGGGAAAACCCTCATTCAAAAATCTTGAAAGAGTTGCCACCTTTGGCCTACAATAAACCAATTGATTAACAAGAGAAGTCAAGGAAGTTGTTGGGAATAAATTTTACGCCACATCTCCAGCAGCTAATAAACAAAGTGGATTAGATGTCTATATCCACCTTATTTAAAGGAAAAACATATGAAATCATCCAAATTCCCTTTTTTTTTTTTTTTTTTTTTTATTTTCATGACACTTAAAGAAAACTAATTATAACTTATTTTCAATATATACTCAAATGAAGATCAAAGTATTATGAAAGCCATCACAAACTTGTAGTAACCATTTATACAAGATTTCAATGTACTTGACAAAATAAAGTATGGTAGTAACTTGAATTTGTTGCAGGGCGATGATATCTCAAAGGCTACAGTCACTGTAAAACCATAGACCAAGAGAAGAAAACTCCATAACAGACCTCGCTGGTAATAGCTCCCTCATTAATGCATATTAGTAATTCCCAAAGGGACCCAAAGATCACGATACCTTAGCTTATACAAATTAAGGTTCGTAAATACGTGGTATGGTACGGTAAGAGCATCCTGCCATGATACGGTAAGGTATAAACCATAAATAGTTCTAAAAAAAATGTATAAAATTGGGATCTTTTTATATATGTATATATAATTGTAGGGATTATTTATTTATTTTTCAAATCAAAGGGTTTAATTTGGTATTTTATCATAATTTAGGAGTTATTTATAATTTTTTGGGTTTAATTGGATATTTTATCATAAAGTAAGCTGTGATTTATAATTGTTTTGGGTTCAATTGCGTATATTATGATAAATTTAGGCGTTATTTGAAATTTTTATTTATATATTTCTACATATGAGGGTTAGCCGTCATAGTCACTTGTTCTCACCCTCTCTCTTCCTTCACCTTCTCCTTTGGTTCACTATAATTCCGCGGCCGCCCTCCCCCCCCCCCCCCACACCCCCCCCCCCCCCCCTCTTTCTCTCCTCGTCTTTGCTTTCTTCATCCTCTTTGTTTTGTCACTCCTCCTCAGTCCTCAGTGTATTCTTTACTTGAGAGAAGGCACCAGAAATGAAAGCTAGACCTACCGGAAAGCTTCTGCCATCAGAAATGCAAGCTATAGTTGCCGGTGAGGAGAGAGATTAAGAGAGAGGGAGTCGATCGAGAGGGATTGAGGCTTTTTTCCTTTTAAATAATTTTTTTTTTTAAATTACCAGACTGGCCGTATATGTGTATGTACAGCCATACCGATACACATTATATGCCCAAAAAACCACACGGCCAAAATACGACCCTATGAATACGTTTTTTGTCTTATACGGCCGCACAACCATATATATGGCCTGGTACGGCCATATTTAGGAACCATGACACAAATAATTTAGCCAATTTTAGACATGTACATTTAATTACGCAATGGTTGCATAAATGTTGAGTTGCATGTTATGTACTTATATAGTTTATAAATTCCATTCCCCTCTTTGCAACTGCTTCATTTGTCTCTCTGGGTGCAGGCTTTTCCACCAAGTGTCATCATCGGTCTCTATCTAAACAACAGTTTAAACAGAAAAATCACACTAGTTGAAATGAGAACAAAGTCAAGATCAACGGTCTGCCGAAAAATGGCATTAGTAACTGCTAATCCACAAAACATAAACCAATTATGACAAATTACTTGCCTGAGAAAAATCAATGGCAGGAAAAAGAGGATTATATTCGCTAATGCTTCTCTTATCACATGGATGAACTCCCTGTAGTGAAAAATAAGCGTAAGAAAATAAAAATAAGAAGAGAAACAAGAAAATCTTGAAATCAAAACAGCCTTTTAATTTTCGATTTTGAAACTAAAAGAAAGAAAGAAAGATGGTGAATAAATCCAACTTCTATATCTTGAGATCACATAAATATGTGAAACTAAGCCAGATCGATCTACTCTAGGAACTCAATATTTTCTATGAATTTAACAATAAGGAGCCCTTTGTACAAGGAAACAAACAATGATCTACATTTTATGCTCCAACCAGAAATCTTGGACGCTATCTTATAAGAACTTATATATACATACATAAGGTGGTTGTGGATCTTAATGTCAAATTTGTCTACTTTCTCAATTAGGACTTGGGCCATGCCTGAATGATCAAATGCAACTTTATATTATATTTAAAATTTGAGAAGAACTTGTGGTGAGGCAGGACTTTGAGCAAGTCTTTACTAATGATGCAATATACGACAGACAGTAGGCATGTCTATATGAATTTTGGAGGTAAGAGAAATCACTTAATTAAGAATGCAGTCAAAATTAGCAAGAAAAGCACTAGTAAAGGTTTAAAGAGTGCCAAATTATTGATGCATTAGCAATAAGCTGGCAAACGGAAAAGAAGATACTTTTTACTAATAGGCCAGTGCTCGATTCTACAAGGCAAGAACAACAAGAAGATAACTAAATCACAAAGTATTCCAAAATGTAAGCTTATGAAGTGCAAATTTACATAGGAACTAACAAAACAAAACGTGTGCGGTGCAAATCACGAAGTTCATCTACATCAATATTGCATTTGCATATGATATGTCCATATTATCTGCACACAAACATAACGGAGACTCAAAATTACAAACTAGAGGCAACCAAACACAACAACTCAAGATTGATAAGCAATGAAGTCATATGATACTAACGGCAGGAATTCAATACTAGATGTCCCATCTCCCAGAGACAAATTACGAACAAGTTCCTGATCTGTCTAAGAACTTTTGTGAGTTTGTTGACTCTCATACATCTGAGTCTCCTTGTTTCACCTAAACAGTAGAAATAGAGAAAGAGAGAATAGATGATAAATGGGAGAAAATAGTTTTGTGTTGGCAAACCTTGTGGTGCTTCTCATCACTCCAGACAGTCCAAAAACCCCCTCTGTTTTTGCAAGTAATAACCATGAGATTTTACATAGGAGTCGTCGGAGGAAACTACTTAATTTCAATCAAGTACTTGAAAAAGCAACAAAACACCTCCGACGATTTGGCCGCTAAACCCCCCTTCTTTGGACAGACAACTACTAGCACTGTCATTGTCCTTCATGTCTTTCTCCAAATAGTCCTTGTTGAAAGAGAGGACAATTTGGAGACGACATAGAGGACCGATGCCAGTGCTAGTTGTATGTCCAAAAACTCCGACCTCTCCTCTCACCAGAAGAAGACCTTAAGGTCCATGACCACATCAAAATCTAGCAATTTTTACGGTGTAAGGGAATGGGTAATTTAATTGGTAGAAGAACTTTATAATAATGGAGGAGGTTCTGTTTCCTAAATGGAAAAAAAATTGGAAAAAATATATATATATTCCAGATTGATACGGATTACAACTCACCAGAAGTTGTCAATATGTGCTTTGCCAAAGCGGTTGGCAGCCAGTCCATGTTCTCTCTGAACGCGGGTTCGACATCCAACAGTGTGTAGCCACTAATGTGGCTGCCTTCTCCCACCTCTTATGAGTCGTTCTTCTACTTTCGTGTGGATCGATCCCTTCCATATGAGAGCTACTTTCCGGACTGCGTAACTAGTATTCCATCTCACTTGGTTCTAATAGTCTTTTGAACCAACCTCAATAAATAAAAAAAACAGAAAAAAAAAAAAAAAAAAAAAACTTACCGAAAGTTAATTTGAAAAGAATCCTAATCCTTCAAGGACAAGTAAACAACTTTTGATATTATTTTAAATAGAATCCTTCAATATCATGTTAAATAGAATCCTTCAAGGACAAGTAAACAACTTTTGTGTTTCAAAAAAAACAGTAAACAACTTTTGATCTTATTATAAATAGGGCATACACTATTAGGGGTTTTCGATTCTTGTAAGACATACATGATACACCACAGATTCTGCACACAGTGGCATACTATTAGGGCTTTCCTTCATCGAAGGTACAATATTTTTTTTTTCTTTTTTTGCTAATTCATTGAATCTTTGTTTGTCACTTAAATGTGTGTTTGTGTTTTTCAGTATTTGATTATTAAATGTATAAATATATAGTTGTGTTTTTCGGTAGTTGATTATCAGCCTATATAGATGTATAAATATATAGTGGTTGAAAGAATGAGTTGAACAAGGTTTTTTTTAAGCAACATTAATTAAGAAGATTTTTGGCAAAATAAGGGAATCATTTTTTTTTTCTTTCGTGAATTTGAAAATCCAAGGATGATATTTTCATAGATTTTAAGTAAATTTAGAAAGCTCGGTGGAAGATATGTGGTGAATTTCAGAATTGGTGATGATGAGAAGATTACTAGCAATTTTGAAAGAAGAGGGAAAGATTTTTGTTTTGTTTTTTCGTTTTGTTTGTTTGTTTGTTTGTTTGTTTTTTTTTTTTTTTTATTGAATTTAATAAGTTCGTTACTGTTAGGTTTGTGAGTAAAAGTGCATCCCTTATAAGGCATTAGGATCATCCTAAAATCATACTTGTATCAATTGTTCTTATTATAGGTTCGGTAGATAGAAGTGATTTTACACACCCTATTTTTTATAATTGCTTGACTTGTTTGCTATCTAAAACAAATCTTACAATGTATAGTACAGTCCTTGCAATGAAAAAAAAAAATTCATAATTTATGATTATAATCATGATTTTTTTTAATTCTATATTCTCCTAATTTCTACAAGTTTAGGATTCCTTATTCCATGTTATTATCTTTTAGTTTAAGATTAAGATTAAATCAATATTTCTATTTCTAATAATTTTAGGATTAGAAACATTATTTAAATATTTGATTTGTTACTGTTTAGTATGTCATAATTTCTCGTTACTTATATATTGTTTTCTTCTTTGTTAAATGTTTCTTGCGAATACAAAACAAATTGGTTTCTAGATTTGTTGTGTTCAATGTTTGATTTTCCTTTTTATATAGATATCACCAAGGTTGAAAAAAATTAGTTGGTTAGAAAAAGTATTTGGATCTACTATTAGACTTCATCATGATTTCATCAAACACAGTCACAAATCATCAAGTTGATGGATTTTCAAAGAGGTCTAATCATGCGAAAATTTATGCAACTCATACATCTCCTGAAGGATGTGGAGCATATGTGTCTGGAATGAAGTTAGAAGAAAAAATGAAGGAGAATTTTCCGTATACGATTTCATCAAACACACTCTCAAGTCAGCAAGTTGATGGAATTTCAAGAAAGCCTAAACATCCAAAAGTCTATGCAATCCGTTCATTTTGTGAAGGATGTGGACCACTGAAGTCTAGAATGATTTTAAAAGAAAATAAAAAGGAGATTTCTACAAAAAATATGATTTCATCAAACATACCTTCAAATCATCAACAGGTTGATGGATTTTCAAGAAAGCCTAAACGTCCGGAAGTCCATGCAATTCGTACATTTCCTGAAGGATGTAGAGCACAAATGTCTAGAGTGAATTTAACAGAAAATAACAAGGCGAATTCTACTGCAGCAATGGCCATTGATCATCTTGAAGCAAGGAAAAGGCCTTCTTCAAGCATTATCAGCAGCAACGCTAGTTTGGCTAATAAAAGCCAACCTTCATGCATTATGGAAAATGCACTCATTAAGGAAAACCCTCCTTCGAAAAACTTGAAAGAGTTGCCACCTTTGGCCTACAATAAACCATTAAACGTTAAGGATTCGAGCAGGGATAAGGTGAAGAATGCTTTGTATCTCTTTCAAGAGATGCTTTCAAAGCTTTTGCAGCAAAATGTACAAGGATACTATTCAAGATCAAGAGTTTATATGAAGGCTGCAAAGCTTCTAAAAATGGAACTAAAGTGGATTAACACAAGCCAACGTTTAGGAGATATTCCTGGAGTTCAAGTGGGTGACAAATTTGAATGTATGGCTGAACTAAATGTTATTGGTCTTCATCATCAGTTTCTTAATGGTATTGATTATATGAAAAAGAATGGTAAAAATTTGGCAACAAGCATTGTTGCTTCTGGTCGTTACAACAATATCCAATCTTCTGATAATGCCTTGATCTATTCAGGGCATGGTGGGAATCCAAGAGTCAGAAAGAATATTCAACACAAAGATCAAAAGCTTGAACGCGGAAATCTTGCATTGAAGAATAGTATGGACGCAAAAACTCCTGTGCGGGTCATACGAGGCTTAAAGTTCTCTAAGTCATCTAAATTAACAAGTACAAGTTGTAAGAACAAGGTATATGTCTATGATGGCTTGTATTACGTGCATGACTATTGGCAAGAAAGAGGGCAGTTTGGTAAACTGGTTTTTAAGTTTTCTCTAAAGAGAATTTCAGGCCAGCCAAGACTTCATGTGACAAAAGCAAGGAAAGAAATCATCAACAATTTGAAACAAGAATGATGTTCTTACAAATTGATGTCTATAGACATCAATTTGTTTACATATATATGCTATGTTTGCGCTGTAGTATTGAAGGCTATAGTTTTTGAAGTTATTATTGCATGTCAGGTCATCATGACTTTTGTTTTTTTATAATTTTAAAGCTATTGATTTTATTCAGTTATAAAAATTGATTATATTTTTTATAATATATAATTAATTTCAAATAATTGTATTCTTTTTATTTATATTTTTTAATTTTAAATTTTACTATTGAATTCCTTTTATCATATGAATAATATTATCAAGTATCTCATTTTTTGTATTCCTGCGTGATTCAAACTCATGATATGTCAATTAAACAGATATATTTTTCAAATAAAATAAATAATTATTTATAACTATCATCAATTGATATATTATGAGTTAAATCGACATAGGGATACAAGATCAGATATGTAGCATTCAATGTTGTAGATGTCACTAGGTGTTAGGCGATCACCAACTTAGCGCATAGTGTCTAGACCGCCTATGAGTCGTTAGGCGATTTGATCAGTGATCAACGGATTGACAGTCAATGATAGAATTCATCCCAACTCCTCTCTTGAGTTCACGAGAATCCTAGGAAAACTAGGATTTTTTTGATCGAAATATGAATTTACAGAAAAGTTTTTAGAAAACTCATCGTAAATCTTATAATCAATTTAATTAAAATATAAATTGAACAAATAAAAAAAAATATCTTTACATTTCTTGTGTTGGACCTTTTGAAACACACTTAAGAAATTTGGTAAATAAAAGAAATAATATACACAAATTCAACTGTTCATTATCATGTGACCCTTCTCATGATATGTAATAATTAGCATGAACCTACAGCGGATACATAAAAAAATGGATTTTGTAAAAGAGTGAACACTAACGTCTAGTAAGTAGATATAATTTTGCTAAAAATATTTCTAAATAAAACATCAAATATCATTGATCAAAAGAAATAATTCTCAATTATTCATATGCAATCATATCTAGAAATAAAACTGAATATAATCTCATATTGTAGTAAAACTGTAAACTTCTATATAAATTATCTTCATAACTTTAATAATATAAAATATGAAAATCTATAATATGAAAACCTTTTCTGAAATATCTTTTTGCAAATATAGTGTTTTATAAGTCTCATTTTTATACTAATCAATCTCAACATACAATATTTGTAATAAAAATTCTACACCAACTAGTACTAGGGAAATTTTTCGTACGATGTAGAGATACTCAATATACACGCAGAACGAGGGATAACATTTGTCATACATGTGCTGGGTGACTCAATGACACTTCCGACAACTCAATGACTCTCCCGACATCTATCATATACATGCTAGGCGAATCTATGTCTCATATATGTGTAGCTTGTTTGATCGTTAAAAGGAAGGGTACACTATTGGTCTACTAAAAATATTTTTATTTTTCCTTTCTCAAATCTTTTCTGAATATCCACATAATTCTAAAGATCTACTTTTCTGAAAACAAAAATCAACATTCTTTCTTAAAACATAAAATAATATTACTTGAGACATTCTAAAATTTTTCTAATAATAACTCAAGCTGAAAACATAAAATTGTTATTGAAATTCATGATAAGTATACATAAGTATGGAATTCATAATAAATTTTTATTTCAATCGTAACACATAATTTATAATCTATAAAATCAATTAACTAAACAAATTATTTACTTGAAATAAATAACAAAATCTGAAATATAAATAAATATAACTCAATCAATTTAATTAAAATAAAACTATTCACTCACATAATTCATTTACTTATTTTTGAATCTAAAACGAGTTTCTATATGATTTCTTATAATTCTGGATCTACCCTAAAATCACATAAAAACTCATGAATTTAGAATTTATGGAAAAGTTAACTAATTTCCTAGATTCTAAATCTCACTAAAATAAAAATCACTTATCTGGATAAATCAAACACCCAAATATTTTTCTTTTCTTTTTTTCTTTCCTTTTCTTGCTCACGGTTCTCTTCTTTTTCTATTATTTTCTTTTTTCTTTTCTTTCTCTTGTTTTGCTATATGGGTCGGTTATGTGTGTGTGATTTGAATGTGTTTATTTTTAATTGAACATCAATATATATACAAACAATGCATGGCCGACATACACCCACACACATACTCTTTCAATCTCTCTTTTGCATGCCAATCTCTACACTTGACACTTGTCCCCTTACTATTACTTTAACTTTTCTTCTTTTTATTTTTTTTTTCAATTGTTTTTATCTCTAACTTTCTCAATTTATTTGTTTGTTTTCGATGTTTGTGGACCGGTGTCATCACTCTCTCATCTCATTTTATTTTACTTTTTGCTTTACTGATTTGTTTTCTTTGTTTTGTTTCATGTGTCTACCATTCAACCACATGTTTTTTTCTATCCTTTTCTATCTTCACTGAAATTACTCTTCTCTTTATATATATCTTTTATGCTTGAAAATAAGTGGGGTGCATTTAGTAGACAATTGGGTTATATAAATTTCTAATTTGGGCTCACTTAAATTTTGGACTCTATAAATGATTGATTGAGCTATTTTTCTCACTTCAATTAGGCTTTTTAATAAATCTAATAAAATTATTTTTTGAACTTGTACTTAAATTGAGCCAATCTACAATTTTCATTTTGAGCTCAATTTATTTTCTAGGTCTATTCGGATTGGGGCCTTAGAGTCAAACCTAGTAAAATGCAAAGAACTGAAGATGAAGGTTTAGGGCTTGAAGACTGTTTGGTGGTGATTGATGACTAGTGCTTTGTTTGGCCATGGTGGTGACTGACTAGTGCTATGTTTTAGGTTTGTTAGGTGCGAAGAAAAAGAATCGAAGATGAAGATTAAATTGTTGAAGAGCTTGTTTATAATAAACTCCCAAAACGACATTATTTTGAATTTTGGGTTTTCCAATATGGTGTTGTTCTGGTTTATCCTATTTTTTTTTTAAGAAAAAAAAAAAACACAAAGCAACATCATTGTAAAGAACCCAAAACCATTCTGTTTCGACATTTATTTAGTTGAATAAAAATGATGTTGCTCCAACATTCATCTTCATCTTCATTCTTCAATCTTCACATCAACACATTAGTCACACCAAACTCCAACCGTTGTTTTTTTGGTTTATTTTATTCATTTATTTTTTTGGTAAAAGAAAAGGTCATTTGGAGAACCAAAAACAACACCATTTTGGCATTTATTAGTTGAAAAAAAAAAAGGGATGCTGCTCAAACAGTCATTTTCATCTTCATTTCATTCTTCAATTTTCACACCAACACACCAGTTACACCAAACCTTAACCTGGATCAAACCCCACTCACTACTCACTAGTTACCATTTACGAGTGTACGTACAACAAACCCTAACTCTGACTGACTTCATGCATTCAATCATCGTCCAGCTCACCATTGTTGTCGTTGTTCGTCGCTGTCACTCCTTGCTACCGTTCATTGCTGTCATAAGTAATTGTTTTTCACTTGAAAAGATAGAGAGAATACAACTGCTTGTTTGGTGGTTTGAATTTTGAAGCTGCTCTGCTTCAGTTTTTTTAACTACTGACCACTAGTCCAAAATGACACCGTTTTGAACCTTTTTTTTTTAAAAAAAAAACAAATGGCTATACGGCTGAGTGTCATGGAGCTCGAGTTGGCACCTAGGCGGCTTAACGGGTAAAACCCTCTATTAGAGGGTTCTCAGATCGGCCGGCGGTCGCCTAGGCCAAGATTTAAAACATGGGTAGCATTATTGTATTTAAATGTATTATTTAAGATGTTATTATTTTATTTAAAATTATTAAAATGAATTTGAATTATTAAATAAAATTTCATCTAATTTATCAAGTTATATCTAACCAATCTAATAATACATCAAAAATGGGATTGTACAATTTTATGTGATTCAATCTAATCTAATATAGGACAGTATATCAAAGAAGCCTTAGGGTATATATATATATATATATATATATGATCAGTAGCTTCTAGAAATTACACAATTTCTTATACAATTTGTTGATCTTTAAATTATGATGAATTGGATGGCTTATTTTCTATTAACTTCAATCATATTTAAATACCTTACATAAATGTATTACCTCTTCTCTCTTTTTGAATGCATTTGCTTTTCTCTCTCATTATTAATATAAAGAACAACTATTTTACTTTTCTCTGTGAGTATTGCCCTTTCTTTTAGAGTAGGCTTTCAGTGCCCAGAAGAAGCATTTTAATGAATTCATAGCCTCTTACCAGGGTGAGGCTAGCAATGCTAAAGCGGAGGCTGCTGATGCCAAGATGGAATTGGCCAAGTTGACAGAGGAGGTCTCCAGACTGGAGGGGGTGGTGCAACAAGAGAAGGAGAAGATTAAGAGTGATGCTCACATTGACCTGTTCTACACGATTTGGTCGAATAGGAAAAATTTTGATTTCTCCTTTTGGGGTGTTGAAGTAGACCAGGTTATCAAGGAGTTTGAAGATAGGGAAGTCGTACAGTCTGAGCAGCTCGATGCTAGCAGTAAGGGGGATAAGGTCATGAGCGATCATATGGAGCTGGAGCCTATTAAAGATGATTCTTCTACCGCTAAAGTTCATTAAAATGATTATGCCAACCAACTTGAAGGCCTTGCCCTCCCTCAACAAGCAAGTGCTACTGTCCACTTTACTCTTGTTGTTGTTGCCGCTCGTTTTATGGAGGTTGTAATCCTTGAAGGTATCAAGGTCAGGGATGATCATCAGGATGAGAACCACAACATCCTTCACATCCATTCAAATGTGAAGACCAATAATATGGTGAATTTCAGAATTGGAGATGTTGAGAAGATTACTAGCAATTTTGAAAAAAGAGGGACAGCATTTTTTTTTTTTTTTTTTTTAATTGAATTTAATAAGTTCGTTGTTGTTAGACTTGTGAGTAAAAGTGCATCCCTTATACTGCATTAGGATCGTCCTAAAATCATACTTGTAGCAATTCTTCTTATAATAGATAAGATAGATCGAAGTGATTTAGACTCCCAATTTTTTATTAAAATTTTATATTACAAAAATTATTTTTACACAAAATTACTAAGGACTTGTATTCCTTTTCTTTATGTTCAACCTAATAAACTAATGAAATAGTATAATAACATTAATATGGAACAAAAATTTAAAATTGGATAAAAAATTATATAATTAACGGAAAATATACATGTATATATAAATAATCTCAAACAACCACCCGTAGTTTGCCTATCGCTTCTTTTTGCCACCTTTAGTTTGATTTTTTTCCAAAATCTCCCCCTGACGATTATACAGATCCTTTAAATACCCTCTGACAATACAAATACTTAACATACCCCTGACATCAATTAACATTTCATTACTTTTCAAGTTTTTGGCAGGTCTCAGAAGTTGCTTAATAGTGAAGAAATAAGTCAGTTTCTTGCACGACCTAGGCCAGCATGAGCAAAATATAGTCACTTTTGCGAATTCAAAGTTTATTAGCTTGATTTACCATCCAGATTGACATAGGATTATAAATAATCATGAATGTAACATGTAGACACAACACCCGAAGAGAGAACTAAGTACAAGAAACAAAAAAAAAATGAAGCTAGCCTAGGCTTCCACTTCTATAATGAGAGTTTATTAAGACAGAAGCGAAAAACTGAAGTGCCTCAAAACTGCACATGCAGGAAGAAGCTCATTTGACTTGCAAATATTTTTAACGTATTTCACTAAATAAAATATATGGCAAAATCAGAACGTTTAAATATGTTCATTAGCAACTAGCAGTCAACAATGACAAAACTTACTGTTTACATATTTCACTCTTTATAGATGATGACAATCATTTCCAAAAGCACTTAGGGTGTGGTACAAGAATCCAGTGTGAGTAACAGCAACAATCTCCTTTTCTTTCCACATCCAAAACCTGGACCAATTGATTAACAGGAGAAGTCGAGGAAGTTGTCAGGAATAAATCTTATGCCACATCTCCAGCAGCTAATAGACAACGTGGATTAGATGTCTATATCCACCTTATTTATAGGGAAAAACATATGAAATCATCCAAATCCCCCTTTTTCTTTACATGACACTTGAAAACAACTAATTATAACATATTTTCAATATAAACTCAAATGAAGACTCATATATGAATGTATACGTCAGAAATTCAGCGTATTGTGAAAGGCAAGACAAACTTGTAGAAACCATTTATATAAGATTTCACACTATGTGACAAGATACAGTTTGGTAGTAACTTGAATTTGTTGCAGGACAATGATATCTCAAAGGCTGTAGTCACTGTAAAACCATAGACCAATAGAAGAAAACTCAATAAAAGACCTCACTGGTAATAGCTCCCTTGTTAATGCATATTAGTAATTCCCAAAGGGACCCAAAGATCACGATACCTTAGCCAATTTTAGGCATGTACATTTAATTACACAAAGGTTGCATAAATGTTGAGTTATTTGTTATGTATTTATATATTGGTAAAACAAAATTAAAAATAAAGGTAGAGATGGTTCACCAGTTTATAAATCCCATTCCCCTCTTTGCAACTGCTTCATTTGTCTCTCTGCATTCAGGCTTCCACCAAGTGTCATCATTAATCTCTATCTAAACAACAGTTTAAACAGAAAAATTACACTAGTTATAATAAGAACAGAGTCCAAATCAACGATCTGCCAAAAAATGGCATTAGTAACTGTTAATCCACAAAACATAAACCAATGATGACAAATTGCTTGCCTAAGAAAAATCAGTGGCAGGAAAAAGAGGTTTATATTCGTTAATGCTTCTTCTCTTATCACATGGATGAACTCCCTGTAGTGAAAAATGAACATAAGAAGAGAAACAAGAAAATCTTAAAAGCAAAACAACGTTTCAATTGTAATTTTGATACTAACAGAAAGAAAGATGGTGAATAAATCCAACTTCCATATCTTGCGATCACATAAATATGTAAAAACTAAGCTAGATTGATCTCCTCTAGGGACTCAATATTTTCTGTGAATTTAACAATAGGGAGCCCTTTGTACAAGGAAACAAACAATGATCTACATTTTATGTGCCAACCAGAAATCTTGGAGGGTATCTTACAAGAACTTATGCATACATATGTAAGGTGGTTGTGGATTTTAATGTCAAATGTGTCAACTTCCTCAACTAGGACTTGGGCCATGCCTGAATAATCAAATGCAACTTTATATTATATTTAAACTTTGAGGAGAACATGGAGTGAGGCAGGACTTCGAACAAGTCTTTCCTAATGATACAATATATGACAGACAGTCGGCATGTTTATTTAAATTTAGGAGGTAAGAGCAATCACTTAATTAAGAATGCCGTCAAATTAGCAAGAAATGCAGTAGTAAAGATTTAAAGGGCGCCACGTTATTGATGCATTAGCAATAAACAAGCAAAGAAAAAAAAGACATACTTTATTCTTTGATAAAATTCTACCAAGAACGGAATCTGTTTTTTTCTTTCTTTAATTGTTATTCATTTTCCTTTCCCTTCAGTAAATCACAGCAGATTCCATGAAGAGAGTTCTATACTACATGACTATTGTGTTTCAGTACATACCAAGTGTTCTTGACAAAGCTCAGCTGCTATAAATGGCAGACAATTTAAACTTGAAATTGCAGAGCGATCACTGTTCCCTGCATTTGCCATCATAAGTGGAGGCACATCTATATCCCATTTGCATACCCTTCTTCACCAAAGACTCCAACTGCTGTTTGTATGGTCCTACAATGCAAAATTTGACAAGTGATGCCTTAACAATGGAGAAGTGATGACAAACTCAATTCTCTTAGAAAGTCTTGTTTCTTGAACATGCTTAAGAAGATTATCAACCTGTTATTGTATTATGGAATCATTTTAAGCAATGTTCTCTTACTAAAAAACAAAACACTACTTCACACAAAATAATACGAGGGAGTAGCTAATGAAAAAGATACTAATAAAAGGGACAGATTCAAAAAGCAGACACACTTGCAAAACCAAAGTTTTGAAAGTAAGAAAAATTTTTAAGATTCTCATCTTTCTAAAACAAAACGAATAATTAACAATTCCTATGCTACCATAGCAACAGTACGAAAAGTATTCCAAGTTTACACAATGAAAATAATTAAAAGGATCATAAAGCTAAATGGCGTTAATCACTCAACATTTAATAAGTGATTACCTGCTGCCAACCAAGTGGGGTAAGATGGGCATCAAAATAATCATAAGATAAGTATGCATCATGATTCTTTTCCCCTGCTACATTGTGAATACCCTGAGCATGCCTAACCTACAATCAAGATTTAACAAAACCATTAAAAGAAATGCAGAGTTGACACAAACCAGGTGAATTGTTTTACACCGGTGCGACAAGTACAAACCAGGACCAGCAGGTATTTTCTGCACACAAGCATAATGGAGACTCAAAATTACAAATTACAATTAAGTAATTTCATACTAGATCCCATCTCCCAGAGACAAATTAGGAACAAGTTTCTGGTCTGTCTGAGAATTTTTGTGAGAATCAATTTATAAGAACAATTTAAAAATGAACATAAGCAAAATAGAAGGAATATAAGTCCATCTTAGTAATTTTATGTAAAGATAATTTTTGCAGTATAAAATTTTAATAACAAATTGGGTGTGTAAATCTCATCCATCTACCTAATAACCTATAATAAGAACAATTGCTACAAGAAAAAGGAAGAAATATTGCAAACCTAACCAATAAATTTATTTATAGAGGCATCTTTTTCTATGACAAAGCTGCAATTGTGTTAAAAGATTTAAAAGCCATCAAATTCTTCAAATACAACCAAAATCATGTTTAATAGTTAGATGTTTAAGAATCAAGATTGTTATTTTATAATATCTTTTTTTTTTTTTTTTTATCTAACATCTTTTACAAGTCAGGCTACTTTTGATACAAGTATAGATGGGATTCTAATAGCATGATTCGAATCTCTACTTCAAGATTTCGGAAGAGGACTGTCCACACAAATGCTAAGACCGCTGAGGTTTAAACCTGCCACTTGAATGGTGGGATAGATGGAAAATGACTTATCATGAGGCCACTCCGCTTTTCATCCTAATAATATCTTGTAAGATAGCTCATCAGAGTCGGTCCTGACATTTTAGAGGCACGGTGCAAAAACCTAAAATGAACCCCTTTATATATATAACACTCGAAAATAGTGAATATAAAAATGCAACTTTTACCTCAAAAATGAACAAATTTTTGGAATTCCTTTTTCTTCAATTTAGATTGTTGATGAAATTTGAAAATTTCAATCAACAAAAAAAAAAACAAAACAATAATTTAGATTTTATTTTTGTTTGGCAGTTGAAAATGTAAAAGAGGAAAATAATTTAGGGTTGAAAATAACAGAGTGGGTTTATAAATGGGTGAAATGAGTCAACTCTGAGGTCCTTCGTATGTTATAAATATTTTTTGAATTAAATTAGAACAATAAAAGCCACTAGCATAGTTGGTTAGCAAGCCCCCACTATTGGATAGTTAATTGTCATTATTTTATACCTATTTTACCTATTATTTATGTTATGTTTTTTAGTAGAATTGATACTATTAATTTGTTTCACATTTTATGTTTAAATTTAGGTTTTGAGAAGAAAAGAATGGAATAGGAGGATTTTTCGGAATTAATTTCAGCTGAAGAAGATCCAACTTAGTAAGGATTCGTGAGAAAATTTTAAAGATCAGGGGCTTTATTAAAATATTTGGAGAATGTTTTGGGTAAAAGAGAAATTTAAGAGGAAGCTGAGGACCAAAATGCAATTTGTCAGGCCAATCCACACGAAATGGCAACCAAGCATGCATTTTGGAAAAGAAGATCCGAGCGTAGAGGGTTCTAGGTCCGAATCACCTGGCGGGTCACGCAAGATCCATGTGCTATTGAGTTGTCGCCGTTTTAGATCCGAGTCGCCCTTATGGTTCTAGGTTGTGAATTCAGGTTAAGCAAGGTCAGATCTCTTGTTTTTGTGTCTTTTAATTGTCGTTTCAGGTCAAGTTTTGAGCTGCACATGCATCCATGGGTCGCATTGACCTACATGTTTTATGATGGGCTTGGTCGCGACTTTATGTCGCAGGATTCAAAAGTCGTGATAGATAAGACAGTGCAGTCTCTAAGTTGGCAGCGAAAATCAAATTTGTTAAAAACTAAAATTTCCTATTCCTTTGTCATGACCTCCAAGTATTTTTGCCTATAAATAAGAGTCCTTTCCACACCATTCAACACATCATAGAAGAGAGAGAAGCAGAGGGGCAAAGTTGAAAGCTCCGATTTTATTTTTTCTTCTTAGTTTCATTTTTATTTTTGTTTTTATTTTTATGTAAGTTTATTAGTTAGGGCTAACTTGAAGCCCTAAACATAAACTCAATTTGTTTCTCTTTTCAATAAAACTTTATGTTTTGCATGATGAAGTTAATGTTCCTGTTTTAGTTTTATCCTATTTATTTTGTTTCTTTGATTGATCACTTTAGAAGCATATTTTTAGGATTATGTTACTACATGCCAAACGGAAATATTCTTTTTTTGTAACAATCAATTGTTTATGAACTAATTGAAGGGTCATAAATACGTAGGATAGATGTCATGTTCTAGAATTTGTGTGACATTCATATTTTTCTAGTTCTTAATGGATTCCAATTATTAAACTTAAGTAGAAGTCATGCTAGGTTATAATTAGGAATACAGGTATCTACACAGACACCATATGATTTACATACAATCTAAAGAAGAATTAATACGACATGTAGTATGGTCATTACCTTGTCGTGAATGTCTTCATCATACATTATCATGAACTTGCTTTATTAATTTTTTTCTATAATAAATTGAGAGATCGTTTAGTGGTAGATAGGATGTCCTAATGAAGTTTTTATTCATTGAATTAATTTCATTTAATTTTATGAATTAATTTAGTTTAGTTTAATCTTAATTCCAAAACCTATTTTCTTTATTTTAATAGTTTTTAAGTTTAGGCCTTAAATAAACTTAAAATTAAAGTAAGTTGAAACTTCTTGTGGGATCGACCCTTACTTATCGCTACACTCAGTCAAACGATTTGTGCACTTGCAAAATTTAAAATTTGATTTATTAAGAAACTAACCAACACCCAGAGTGTCTCACCAACCCAAGTTTGAGTGGTGGTTGGACGCCATATAATTTTTTTCAAAAAAGGAGGAAAACAAGCTAAAAGAAAACACATGGGTGTTCGAACTCGGGTCTTTACCATTATGGGGCCCTTTACCAAAAAGGCTATTCAAAATTAATAAATAGTATGTGAAACATTAATTATTTAAAGACTTTACAAACTTATTATTGAAAAAAAATTTTGAAAATTTGTAAGGGCGATCACACCTTCGGCACGTGCTCAGGGCCAGCCTGCAGCCCATTGATTAGGATGTTTCACCAAATACAAGCCACTCCGCTTTTCCTCTTGATAATGTCTAAGACTACTCATTGATTAGGATGTTTAACAAAATACAAGAAACTCCACTTTTCCTCTTGATAATATCTAAGATTGCTCATTCATTAGGATGTTTCACCAAATACAAGCCACTCAGCTTTCCTCTTGATAATATCTAAGATAGCTCATTGATGAAGATGTTTCACCAAATGCAAGCCACTTTGCTTTTCCTCTTGACAATATCTAAGACAGCTCATTGATTAGGATGTTTCTCCAAATACAAGCCACTCTACTTTTCCTTTTGACAATATCTTGTAAGACAACTAATTGATTAGGATATTTCACCAATACCATTTAAGCTTTTTTAATTGTCCAAAAGCTCTACTAGGACGACAATCAAATGATGCAAAAAAAAAAAAAAAAAAAAATCAAGTACAACTTTTGACATTAAAAAAGTAATTTTGGCTCGTAGATAAGCTATACTAACAAGCTAAAAAAAACATGAAGTGTAACATCCCCTACTCGTCTTTTACCAGACGACTCCAAGGGACGCTACCTTTACCCTTTTTACGAAATCTTTATATCAAAATCCTTTATTCATTTTATTCACATCAAAATATGAAATTTCAAAAATTTTACAAATCGTTTAAACACTTTTATTTCATGTGGAAAAACTGACAAAGTTTCCCCTAAAATTTGAACTTTCTCAACCTGTTACAAATTCAATATTTTCATTTCCAACACAAAATTTTTCACAACATATTCACCAATTAGAACCAAACTCCGTTTGATCCATCATTATCCATATGCACAACATTTATCAAAATATTTACACAATTTGATTTTCTTTACAAAAATCACCATTTTAAAACCAAATAAATACATGCATGCACATGAATACGAATTAAAGTTATTATATACATATCCAAACATGATAGATACCCAAAACAAATATGGAAGGATGGATGAAGAAATGTGACTCGATAGACGTGCTGTAGATGAACTTTCTCTTCAATCCTCGCTCTCCTGGCGTAATTTACTACCTGCGCGCGGTAATTCCAACGCGTTAAGTATATTTGCTTAGTGGGTGTCTACTAAATTCAAATTTATAGTTTTTGAATATAAAATACCATATAACAAAATGTCAAACACTTCAATTCAAAATACTTTAAGAATTTATTTAAACACTTATTAACACTCATTTCATTCATACAATTATACAACGTGTCTGAATCATTTTCAATGCCCTTTGTAAACACTGATATGATACCTTGGACTGGAAAATGGGATTTCCGGCATTGGACACTCGGTGCCTACCTACCGAATTTCATTTCACATATATAAAAACCATCATTTGGAATTGGACACTCGGTGCTTCTCATGATCTCTAAATTAATGATTATCATTTTATTTCAAACGTATCGACGCAGTACTGCTATAATAACCCTATTGGCATGCCAAGTTCCAATCCCCACCTACCAATACTCAGATTTATTAGGGCTCATTTAATAATTAATATGAGTACATATAAAAGTTATCATTTCATTTTAATTTAAAAGATTTCATAAATGATTCAATCACATCATTTTTAATACCCAATATCTCTCAAATTCATATAATCATGCAAAATATACATTTCAAACACATTTAACAAATCACTTTAATTAAACAACTCAATGAGTAAACATTTAGAACATCATATTCAAACATTTAAAAGCAAAATTCAAATTAAATGTACACCAACCTTTTTTGCTTCTCTCTTGAATTCTTTTACTTTCCAAAGAAAGCTCAAACCTTTTCCTTTCCTTTTCCTTGGCTTCCTTGAGCTACCTCCTTACCTATATATCACATTCTCGCTTAGAATACACAACATTTAACTTCACAAAACTCGTTAAATAACTTCTAACTCAAGTAACCCATAAAATGGTACTTTTCACAAAAAAAAACTTCCCTACTTGATTTTTACTTAACCGAAGCTATAAAATTCCAATTTTTTTTTTTTTTCCATGAACCTTACTTATATACACCTAGGAACATTCCCATATGCCCAAAATAATTTTCTGGAGCCCGAAATGAAAAGTCAACTTTTTGGCACCCCCTTTGACCGAATGCATTACACAGCCCTCCCTCTTGATTTTCTTTCACCAATTCTTACTCCATTCATCTCCCTAACTCGCATTTAGGTCCTCTATAAAACGGTTCTGAAAAATTCCAACTATTGGATGTCGAAACCTAAGAAAAACCCATTTTTTTTTACACTAATTTAGGTGCATTTTTCACATTTTTCATTCCTAAACTCAATTCTCCTTTCCTAGATGTTATTCATGCTTAAATATACTCATTCAATGCATTCAAACACATACATTAAGTGGTATTACATGATATCCACCATTGCCCTTCATATGGACTTTTTCAATGGAAGTTGTCTAATTTGATTTCTAACTTGTTCTTAGGTTTCCCTAACATGTTTTCAAAATGAAATCATGCTTAAAGGACTCAAATAACCTTAGTATCATAGAACCCTAACTATGACATTATATGGTCCAACACATATCAAGTCCATTTTTCTCAAATTTTGCATGTTAATTCATTCGAGCATTTGCTCAACCACCTAACATACAACTTGTTTCATTCAAAAACAACCTCAAATCCATTTTTGAATTTCTCCAACACAACCCTAGCTCATCAAACATCATGGCTCTACATGATTTATACTTGGTTTTGGTCACTAAATACTCCACTCTTTCCACAAATAAAAACCCACAACAATTACTAACCAAACCAACAACTCTAACATCAAAACAACCATCATTCAACAAGGTCAAAAGTGATGAAAAATGATGAACTAACCTTCTCTTTTCTTTGTTTTTGCTCTTGGCTTGATTACCTATTTAGGTTGAAGTCTTGATTGGAAGCTTGAAAGTTGCTTGGAACTCACTTAGTCCCCATTGATTTTTCCATGGCCAAAATACACCCCTTTTTTCTCATTCTCTGTTTTTGTCTTTGGTTTTTATGTTTGTTTTGTGTTTTTGGCAAGACAACACAACAAGTCAACATATATATATTTCTTTTCCAAAACTAACCATTACGTCCCTTGATAAATTTAGTTTTTATTCCTCAACTTTGCTTGATTCTAGCTTGACCCCAAATATGATGTATTTCTTTCATTTTAGTCCCTTATTACTTTAATAATCTCTTAAGGCCATTCACCATTTTACCCTCCTATTTATGCTCCAATTGGTTTCAATTAATATCTAAAAGCTTCCTACATTCTTTGGGTACTTCCATTAATCATTTAGGGTCCCTTAATATCACTTAGGGATTATTACTGAGGAAACCCTAAATAAAATTAAGGTTTGCAATATATATATTCACACTAAATCTACTTTTGCATGCCAAGTATCAATTTAAAAATGATATTCATGCATATAAATTTAGGGGTGTCACATGAAGAATATAATAAGCAATTTCTCAGAGCATAAAATAATTTTAAGTAAAATAATTAAGAATAAATAATACATTGGTGTTAGAACATATATAATATACCAGATGCTTTAAAGGAAAAACATTTATATATACAACATACAATTAATAATTATTCTAATAGATGTATATATAATAGCCTTGCAACCAACAAGAAAATTATATATTCATGCTTAAATACACAACACATGAATTTGAACCAAAAGGCACGGGGGAACTATGATAAAGATTTTAAAAGATATATTATCAACAATGCTATAACTATACATCAGTATATAATCAATATATTGATTAGCAACAAAATAAAAACAAACATATAATAAAGTTCATCAATGTTTTAAAATAATTGATAGCCAAGTTATTACTAATAAAAGGAATAGTATATTCTACTATATAAATAAAACAATTGATTAATAAGAGAAAGAATTGAAAGCATAATCCATTAGAGAACGTACTATTAATTATAAGCAAATAGGCAAATAATCATGAAAGTAATAAGGATATAAAATCTGTATAGATCAAATAAAAAAAAACACAATTCATGATAATAAACATATAAATCCATAAAATATGACAGAGGCAAAGAGTGCTAAATAAATCATTTCAAACCACTATATACCAATAATGTAAAAGAGAAATAAGCAAACATAAATTAGACAAAAATATTACGCAAAATCTATTTGACTAAAGTTCTACCTTGACGGAAAAGAAACGATTAAAACTCGTGCTAATAACGTGCTATAAAACAAATGCAATATCAAAATATTATAGAATATTAGAAAGAACACAAGAGAAATTTAGGAGAGAGTAACTTTCTATTATTTTAATCACTTATTGAATTGTACATATACATTCTTACATCCTCTATTTATATGCTAAGAAACACAAGTGAAAAGACACAACTTACATATAACATTAAGAAGAGTTAATGAAGGTTTAAATAAAAGTTAAGAAATACCAAATGGTGGCATCCATACACAATTGATTTACAACATAGTTCAAATAATACTATTCACTTTTTTTGGGGTGAAACTTTATTTTAGTCCTCAGGGTTTCGAAAAATATTAAGTTTTTAAAGCTCTTTTAGAAACAATTTTTTTCATCCCTAACTTTTTCAAAACTCTTCAAAAAAGTTCAAATCGTCAGTCAACTAACGGTTAACGGTGACTTTAGGTCATTTTTAATAACTTAAATTTAGAGGCATTTTAGATAATTTAACTTATTAATTCATTATTTTATTAGGATAATCCAGTAATTTACGTGAAACTAACAACAATCAAGGGTAAAATTATTTTTTTATGCATTCTGTTAATGTTGGCCGTCAATTGACTGACGGTTTGGACTTTTTTGAAGAGTCATTGAAAAGTTAGGGATGAAAAGAGCTGTTTTCAAAAGAGTTTTAAAATTTTGATATTTTTTAAAACCTCAGGAATTAAATGAAGTTTCTCCCTTTTTTTTTTTACAATAGTAACTATGTGGGACCCATCATGTGTAATTAATTATCAATATTTGAGAGATTTCTATATATCTATGCATTTATGAAGTAAATCTCCTCATTAAATAAAGATATGAACTGCTAATATGATATTTAATTGAGAATTAAGTGTTTTAATAAATTTTTAATATAAATATATATTTTGTTATATTATGCTTAAATAATATGATAAGTAGGTTGTACCTTTCATGTAAAATCAAGAGATGATATGTAGAATAATGTTTTAGTTACAACACATTTCTAACAATGCTTATGGTCAAATTATTTGGTTCTTTCATTTTTAATTTTAAAAAAAAAAAAAAAACATTTGAGGAACTTTAGAAATTTCATAAAATACAGGGACAACACACATTTTAATTTGCACAAAAATATTTCTCAAACAAAGCAGAGGAATGAAAAAATGTCAATTTATGTGGACAAAAACCAAGTCCATTCATTGATTGTCACTCTCCTTTGCTCTCTCGTTTTCCACAATATTTTCTTCTTAAAGGACTCGACTTTTGCAACAATCCGATGAGCTACTCTTCAATTTCCAGTTCTCGCATTCACCGACAATTTCTCTAATCGGGTACTCTTTTGATTTTGTTTTTTCTTTTCCTCTCTCTTCTCCTTCTATTTCTCTCTCGTTTGACTTTCACTTCTTTGGTGTTTTCTAGAGGTATTGTCCTTCCAACAGAGAAGATTGAGCCGCAATCTCCTCCGTTGGAAGGAGAACTATATCGTCAAATAGCCCCTCTTATCAATTTCTTTTTTCTTCTTCCACTCTCACCGATTTTGTTGTATTTGGGATTTGTGTTTATTTATGGTCAAACCTATGTTTTTGTTTAGGTAAAACTTCATTTAGTCCCTAAAGTTTAAAAAAATATCAGATTTTTAAAACTTTTTTGAAAATAGTTTTTTTAATCCCTAACTTTTTCAAAACTCTTCAAAAAAATGCAAATCGTCAGTCAACTGACCATCAACATTAACGTGATGTGTAAAATAATAATAATAATAATAATTTTGCCCTTGATGGTTATTAGTGACATATAAATTATCGAATTACCCTTATAAAATAATGATTTAAAAGTTAAATTGTCTAAAATGCCACTGAATTTGAGTTATTAAATTACAATTTAAATTGTCTTGGCGGTTTGGATTCTTTGAAGAGTTTTGGAAAAGTTAGAGATGAAAAGAACTGTTTCCAAAAGAACTTTAAAAATCTGATATCTTTCAAAATCTCAAGATTAAAATAAAGTTTCCCCTCATGTTTATGGTGTTTGGGGGGTTTGAGTAATGGGTTAGGAGCTAAGGAGCATTGGTGCCACTGGTATTTTAGAGGAGTGGCTTTTGGGATATGGGAGATTCAGGTGATCAAGTTAGGCCGAATTGAACCGAGTTTGATTGAGTTGGACCTAATACTCTGCCAACTCGCCGAATCTAGTTTGATTGAGTTGGACCTAGTATCGAGTTTGATTGAGTTTAATCTAGGGGTTCTCGGATTGGTGGAATGCCGATCTGAGTTCACTAAGAAGAAATCGACCGAGTTGGCTAAGTTATACAATACTGTTAAAAATAAGAAAAAAACTAAACATAAGTTGGTAATATATAAATGTCTAGTACATAACCTAATTGTAGAAATCTTCCTTGTCATGATATCTAGTTCACAGTCTATTGCTTGGTGAAGCTTTTGGTAGATTTCTTTTTTCTTTCTTTTTACGAAATAAAATTAGCAAACTTTCCACCATAAAAGGAAAATTTATTGATGCAAATAGAAAAGTACACCTAATTAGAGAGAGACATAATGAGCCTTGAAGCTATTACAAATTTTCAAAGGACAAAAAATATATATAAGAAAAATACATGAAGAAATGTAAGACAAAAGACATCATCTACTAAATTTATAACCGGAAAAACCATTAGCACCATAATTTAGAAACTAGTCAAGATCGGTCTAAGGATCATTCCAACAAATAACAAGAGGACATTGAGGACTAACATTTGCTATAAAAATCTACAGCCCCATTGGTAACTTTATTCACCTGTAAATTATAAAAGATATGGTGTAAGGAAAATGAACATATATATGATAGGACAAATATAATATAACATTCATTAAGAATTGAAATAAATTTAATTTATATATGTCGCATAATCTGTTATTGTAACACGGGAACATAATTTGAATGTTTGGAAAATATTAATTGCCTTTTTTAATTCATGATGACTCTTGCTGTAGGTTGAAGATGAATCTTCTTGATTGTTTGTAGTTCATGGACAACTTGGGTTATGTTCATTCGATCTTGTGGAGACTCCAAAGAACATGCCACACCAATCCTGACCATTGAAATCAAACATTCTTTTCGACAATTGTATGAAGCTTCCCTTATCCTATGGTTAGTGGCTGCCACCTCTTCGTTTACGAGTTCTGGATCTATAATGTCCATCACACGGTCAGGCAATGTTGTTCTTGCATAATTGTGAAGATTCAAGTCTCCTTCAAACACAAGGTCTATGGGTTTTTTTCTTGTCAAGATTTCTAAAAGCAAGATCCCAAAACTATAGATATCCCCGTTCATTGAAACTTGACTTCCTAACCCATACTCTGCAATACAAACATTTTACAAGAGAAAAGCATATTGAATTTTGACAAGTGAATAAAAATATAATAGTTAGATTTCAACAAATGCTACAATTACCTGGAGCTGTATATCCAATTGTTCCATTTACTCCAATAGAGCTACTATGATTAGAATTTGAGGTTTCTAGTAGAAACCTTACTAATCCAAAATCACCAACATGAGCAGTCATGTCATTGTCTAGGAGAACATTACTTGGTTTTAGGTCACAATGGAGGATGGGCTCTTGGCAGTGATGATGGAGATAATCCAGTGCAGATGCCACATCAATTGTAATGTTTACTCTTTGAAGAAGGGTAAGGCTTTGAGGTTTGAATTGCTCATTCTCTACTTCTGAAGCTTGATGCAACCACTTTTCAAGACTCCCATTTGCCATAAACTCATAAACTATAGCTTTGAAGTCATTGCCTTGAAAATCAATGCTCGAACAAGAAGTTAAGACCTTCACAAGATTTCTATGACGGATATTTCTCAATGCTTTACACTCGGTCATGAAACTTTTAAAAGCTCCTTGACGTTGAAGATTAAGTACTTTGATTGCAGCTACAGTTCCATCTTGATCTAGAATTCCCTTGTACACAGAGCCAAAACTCCCTACACCAATCAAGTGGGTTGGAGAAAAGCCATCAGTTGCTTTAAGTAGCTTTTCGTAAGAGACTTTAGGAAGCGTTTTTCTCCACATGGGTCCAGAAGTTTGTTTATTGCTTCTTTTTCTTACCCAGTAAAACATGGAAAATGACAACATAACTACACCAAAGAATGTAGCTGCAGTTGAGATTAGAATCTTGAATACAAGAGAGCTCTTGTCATTTCTTGAGTTGTTATTGAGGCATTTGGGTAGTTGAAGTTCAGGTATGCCTCCACAAAGTCTATTACTATATCCAACCACTGATATTGCACTTGCATTGGCAAAAACTCCTTTTCTTGGTACTTCACCCTCAAAATCATTGAATGATAGATTTAGGTTCTCCAAGTGAAGACTTTCCAAGAATTTTGGAATTTGGCCTGACAAGTTGTTGTGAGAGAGATCAATCTCTCGAATACCTTTTAGAGAATCAAACGACGAAGGAATAGATCCATGGAAGAAGTTGTCATCCATAGAAAGAAATTCAAGATTAGAACAAAGACCAAGTTCATTTGGAAGTTTACCTGATAAATTATTGTTAGACACAACAAATGTCGTTAACTCTTTCAAATTGCCAATATTTGAAGGTATGGATCCAACTAAATGGTTATGAGATAAATCTAGTACAATTGATAGATGAGTAATCTCAAAGATTTGCTCAGGAATAGTTCCACTAAGGTCATTTTGAGAAAGAGATAAATATGACAAGCGCTGCAAATTTCCAAGATTAGAAGGAATGACTCCTTCTAATTTGTTAGTTCCCAAGTAAAGATTAGACAACAAAGACAAATTTCCAAGAGATGAAGGAATCCCCCCTGAAAGTTGGTTATCATAAAGAGATAGTTGTACTAAGTTATGTAATTTACCTATTTCTTTGGGAACTAGGCCAATAAGTTGGTTTTGCTCCATACCCAAATAAGCTAAGTTGACGAGATTAGTTATCCCTGGAGGGATGCTTCCATACAACTGATTTCCACCAAAGTAGATTCGTTGGAAAGTGATAGAGAGATTAGCTATTGAATAAGGTATTGTGCCTCTGAATTGGTTTTCCGCTATACTCACACCAAACAAATTGCTACAATTGATCAAAGAATTGATGAAGTTCATCCCATCAACTTCCCCACTTCCTAAATTATTTCCCCCAAGACTCAAATATTCAAGAAATTGCATACGCCCAAAATCAACAGCCAATTTTCCAGAAAGATTGTTAACAGCCAATTCAAAGGCTTGGAGTCCTGTAACATTTGATAAAGATACAGGAATGGATCCACTAAAGAAGTTTCCTGCGAGTATAAAATATTCGAGATTAGGAAGAGTAAGACCTAAATTTGGTGGAAGACTCCCATGAAGTTGATTGTCAGCCAAAATGAAAGTAGTAAGGAATGAAAGATTGTATAAAGAAGGAGGGACTATACCAGAGAGGCTGGTGTCACCTAGTTCAAGATCAGTTAACTTTCTCAACTGACCTAGTGAATTTGGAATAGTTCCTCCAAAAGGATTCTGATCTAAAAGTAAAACAGTTAAGGATGTAAGGTTTCCTAAAAAAGGAGGGATGCCTCCTTTTAAATTGTTATGGTATAACAATAATTTTCTAAGGTTGTACAAGGTGTTAAACTCAGAAGGAATTTTTCCTACTAGGTTGTTCTGTTGTAAAGATAAGTATCTGAGCCTAGAACAATGAGACAAGTTGACAGGGATTTCTCCCACCAATGAGTTATTGCCTAGAACCAAAGTTTCTAATCTGAACAGACGGCCAAATTCACTAGGAATTTCACCTTGAATACTGCTATTAGAGAGTCTGAGCGTCGTTAGGAAGCTAAGGTTGCCAATGTAAGGAGAGAGAGAACCATACAAACCTCTTAAATTTAGGTCTAGCACAGTCACTCTTCTATGCTTACGACCGCATGTGATTCCTTCCCACTCACAGAAATGATGAGACTCATTCCAAGAGTTGAGAACTCCTTGAGGATCTTGGATGATCTTCGACTTGAAGGCCCTCAAGGCAATTCCATCTGTCTCATTTTCAGCGATCAAGGTGGTGGTAGAGGCATAAGATATAACATAGATCATGAAGCAAAAGAGGAAAAGGAATTCAAAGTAAACTGAGTAGCATAAGCTTGTATTCATTTTTTTTTTTTTTTTTTTTTGCCTTTTGAGATAATTGCTTATATTTTGTTGTGTGTGAGCTCCACCTAGCTTTGCTATTGCTATATATATATAAACAAGTCGAAATTCAAACGAACTAATATTATTGTATGAATACAAAATTCCACTGGGGCCCTTCATTTATAGTTGTTTATCAGTTATCATGGTTTACTTGACTAGGAGTATACATGTCTGTATCTGTTCATGCCTTCTTATATAAGTTTCTCTAATTAAACAAGGACTTTAATGTATGCAAGGCTTCTCATGCCGTGTAGTTATGGTAAGAAATTTGGCCAATTTTACAAATCAACTTCATTTGCTTGACAACCAATTAACTATTCATGAGTTCATTTCCACAGCAACTTGCCGAACATTAATTATGTCTTTTTTGACTCTCATTTGATTTGAAAATTACCTGCTTGACCCCTAAACTTCTTTTAATTCTCTTTGAGCTTCAATGATCTTCAGACTTTGCAATTAAGTCCCTGACTATAAAAACAAATAAAAACATTAAATAATTGACTAGATTGACTCAAATATTCATCACAAATGCTAGGTATATGAGTACAAAATAACAGTATATTTGTCAAATATCTCCAAATCTAATATTTGCTCGTCCTCAAGCAAACTCGAAAAACACAATAATATATATATATATATATATATTCAAACAGACAAAATAAAAATAAATGAATTAATACTCAAATTTTAATCATAAAGGTTAGGTAGATTTGACACCTACAAACCTAACATTTACTCATCCTTATGGTTCTAGGTTGTGAATTCGGGTTAAGCAAGGTCAAATCCTGTGTTTTTGTGTCTTTTAATTGTCCTTTCAGGTTAGCTTTCGACCCACTCGAGCATCCACGGTATATACTTAATTGGTGACCCACTGTTAGCTAAGTGCTATGAGTATGACTCTTCTTTGTCTTCGTTGGTAAAGTCAATAAAGTTAAAGCCGCCAATTATCCTTTGTTTCCTAATTGAAAACAATCTTTTACATACTAGTCAGAATTTGTTCCACTACAAATGTTCGCCATTAATAGTAGCTGGCCCTAGCTAGGGAGTCCTTCACATGGATGGCAGTGCGGTGTTTTCAAGGTTGACCCTTGATTGACTTTAATCAAATTTCCACGGAGCTTCCTTGACACAGTTGGTCTTTTAGCTTCTTCTTCTTCGCTTTTATCAGAGGACCAACGGTAATTCTTGGTTCACCTTGTTAATTTCATCAATTACTTGACATTACAGCTAGTGCTTGTCAGGCCGGGGAGGGGGGTGGGGACAGCGCTTGTCAAACTGATAAGCTTCACAGTGCATGCCGTGTCTAAAGGTGAAGAAAAGTTGTGGACTTTGAAGTGTGATGTGTGAACAAAAATCAACTCTGCCGTGAGAAATTTGGAAGTTCCATGTCATCAGCATTATAAATTTTCCACGATAAACAAGACAAGTTCGCTGCCGTGTGTCACACTAGTAATAATTTCTAGCAAGTTGCAACACTATTTTTCGCCATTTATTGTGGTTGGTCCTTCCAAGCCTGTAATAATTTGTAGTTTGACCGATGGTTAAACTTTGATAAACTTTCTTCTCAATCAATTATTTATCTTCTTCTTCCTCTTTATTTTTTATCAGAGGACCAAAGATAAGTAGGCAATTGTTGGTGGACCTTTTTTACCTCATCAATTACTTGACAAATCAACAAAACATTTTAATTGTCTTGAACGTGGTGACTTTTGAGGCTAAAAGATCAGCCACATGAACGCGTGCATGAAATTTGGTGGGAGTTCGTATTTTGTGCAGGAATAAGATTCCTTTCCTGTATTGACCCTTTTAATGATCTAAGACGCTAACTGATGTTGTAATCAGAACTACAACTGGCTGAGTAACCTCGTGTAATAAGACCATCAATGTGCATTGATGGCAAATTTCTAATGTGTTTCAAAAATTAATTTCAATGGAGTAATTTCTAATTAAAACACAGTACCAAATATTCATACTAAAAACCCGTGTAAATATACACGGTTCATAAGTAGAGTATCGTTCTCACGAGGATTGTCCAAATCTAGTTAATTACTAACTTTGTCAAGACCACTGCTTATCCAAACTATCGAAATTGAATTTGAAATTGAGAAAATAAAAATTAAAAAATTAAACTAGCAATTAAACTTAAGAAAAATTAGCAGTTGGAAAAATATCTAGGCATACAATTTCATTTAACCAGTCATTGATTTATTCTCCTCTCCTAAAGGTAGTTTTAATCTTGTATTTAATCGGATAATCTTAAAGTAGTAACTAGTCTCTTTCGATGGTCCAACGCTTACCCAAATTAATTAATCTGACTATATCTTTACATAGGTTAACTACCATAAGTTCATTAAGTTCATATTATCCTCACACGATTATACAACCATATGAGTATATCTCTATCTCATATGAATTATACTATTTCATTAAGTTCCGGTCTCATAATACTTCTCTCGATAGTATCGGATTCCTAAGATCTAATTAATTAATGGATTCAAATTAATTAATTAGCATTAAGCACCAATAAAATAGAATACAAAAATAAAATTCAATTATAAAATATTACTGAATCATTAAATAAATGAAAATCACTGTCAAAGTTACATTGTAGCCTAGATATGAGAATTTAGTTTATCATCATTAAAATAATTAAAACAAGAATCAATAACATATTTAAATAAAAAATAAAGCACAAGGAAAATCTTATTGAATAGGTGCGATCCCCTCATCTCCAAGGTCATATTTGACCATCCAAATCAACTCCTAATATGTTTCAACCCTCGTGTCTCCAATTGTTGATGATGACTTGAAAGCTCCAAAGACTGCTGTTGACAAATCGAGGTTCGAAGGCAAAACCCTCACCCCATGCAAATCTTCCTCTCTTCTCCTCTCTATTTCTCTCTCTCCTTGAATTGTGTGTTAAATGAATAGTGATAGAACCTATATTTATTGTGCTACAGGATCAACAAAAAGAACAAAACTTAATGAAAAAGCAATGCAATCAATGCACGAGCAAAATTGGAAATCTACCAAAAACAATGTCGCGACTTCGAACATGTCACATGAACATGTCGTAGTGTGAAAGCTTCATGTTACGACTTTGAACTTGCGACACAAACTTGCCGAACATTAATTATGTCTTTTTTGACTCTGATTTGATTGGAAAATTACATGCTTGACCCCTAAACTTCTTTTAATTCTCTTTGAGCTTCAATGATCTTCAGACTTTGCAATTAAGTCCCTGACTATAAAAACATATAAAAACATTAAATAATTGACTAGAGTGACTCAAATATTCATCACAAATACTAGGCATATGAGTATAAAATAACAGTATATTTGTCAAATATCTCCAAATCTAATATTTACTCGTCCTCAAGCAAACTCGAAAAACACAATAACATATATATATATATATATATTCAAACAGACAAAATAAAAATAAATGAATTAATACTCAAATTTTCATCATAAAGGTTAGGTAGATTTGACACCCACAAACCTAACCTTTACTCATCCTTATGGTTCTAGGGTGTGAATTCGGGTTAAGCAAGGTCAAATCCTGTGTTTTTGTGTCTTTTAATTGTCCTTTCAGGTCAGCTTTCGACCCACTCGAGCATCCACGGTATATACTTAATTGGTGACCCACTGTTAGCTAAGTGCTATGAGTATGACTCTTCTTTGTCTTCGTTGGTAAAGTCAATAAAGTTAAAGCCGCCAATTATCCTTTGTTTCCTAATTGAAAACAATCTTTTACATACTAGTCAGAATTTGTTCCACTACAAATGTTCGCCATTAATAGTAGCTGGCCCTAGCTAGGGAGTCCTTCACATGGATGGCAGTGCGGTGTTTTCAAGGTTGACCCTTGATTGACTTTAATCAAATTTCCACGGAGCTTCCTTGACACAGTTGGTCTTTTAGCTTCTTCTTCTTCGCTTTTATCAGAGGACCAACGGTAATTCTTGGTTCACCTTGTTAGTTTCATCAATTACTTGACATTACAGCTAGTGCTTGTCAGGCCGGGGAGGGGGGTGGGGACAGCGCTTGTCAAACTGATAAGCTTCACAGTGCATGCCGTGTCTAAAGGTGAAGAAAAGTTGTCGACTTTGAAGTGTGAAGTGTGAACAAAAATCAACTCTGCCGTGAGAAATTTGGAAGTTCCATGTCATCAGCATTATAAATTTTCCACGATAAACAAGACAAGTTCGCTGCCGTGTGTCACACTAGTAAGAATTTCTAGCAAGTTGCAACACTATTTTTCGCCATTTATGGTGGTTGGTCCTTTCAAGCCTGTAATAATTGGTAGTTTGACCGATGGTTAAACTTTGATAAACTTTCTTCTCAATCAATTATTTATCTTCTTCTTCCTCTTTATTTTTTATCAGTGGACCAAAGACAAGTAGGCAATTGTTGGTGGACCTTTTTTACCTCATCAATTACTTGACAAATCAACAAAACATTTTAATTGTCTTGAACGTGGTGACTTTTGAGGCTAAAAGATCAGCCACATGAACGCGTGCATGAAATTTGGTGGGAGTTCGGATTTTGTGCAGGAATAAGATTCCTTTCCTGTACTGACCCTTTTAATGATCTAAGACGCTAACTGATGTTGTAATCAGAACTACAACTGGCTGAGTAACCTCGTGTAATAAGACCATTAATGTGCATTGATGGCAAATTTCTAATGTGTTTCAAAAATTAATTTCAATGGAGTAATTTCTAATTAAAACACAGTACCAAATATTCACACTAGAAACCCGTGTAAATATACACGGTTCATAATTAGAGTATCGTTCTCAAAAGGATTGTCCAAATCTAGTTAAGTATTAAGTTTGTCAAGACCACTGCTTATCCAAACTATCGAAATTGAATTTGAAATTGAGAAAATAAAAATTAAAAAATTAAACTAGCAATTAAACTTAAGAAAAATTAGCAGTTGGAAAAATATTTAGGCATACAATTTCATTTAACCAGTCATTGATTTATTCTCCTCTCCTAAAGATAGTTTTAATCTTGTATTTAATCGGATAATCTTAAAGTAGTAACTAGTCTCTCTCGATGGTCCAACGCTTACCCAAATTAATTAATCTGACTATATCTTTTCGTAGGTTAACTAACATGAGTTGATTAAGTTCATATTATCCTCACACGATTACACAACCATATGAGCATATCTTTATCTCATATGAATTATGCTATTTCATTAAGTTCCGGCCTCATAATACTTCTCTCGATAGTATCGGATTCCTACGATCTAATTAATTAATGGATTCAAATTAATTAATTAGCATTAAGCACCAATAAAATAGAATACAAAAATAAAATTCAATTATAAAATATTACTGAATCATTAAATAAATTAAAATCATTGTCAAGTTACATTGTAGCTTAGATACGAGAATTTAGTTTATCATCTTTAAAATAATTAAAACAAGAATCAATAACATATTTAAATAAAAAATACAGCACACAGAAAATCTTATTGAATAAGTGTGATCCCCTCATCTCCAAGGTCAGATTTGACCCTCCAAATCAACTCCCAATATTTTTCAACCCTCGTGTCTCCAATTGTTGATGAAGACTTGAAAGCTCCAAAGACTGCTGTTGAAAAATCGTGGTTCGAAGGCAAAACCCTCACCCCATGCAAAGCTTCCTCTCTTCTCCTCTCTATTGCTCTCTCTCCTTGAATTGTGTGTTAAATGAATAGTGATAGAACCTATATTTATTGTGCTATAGGGTCAACAAAAAGAACAAAACTTAATGAAAAGGCAATGCAATCAATGCACGAGCAAAATTGGAAATCTACCAAAAACAATGTCGCAACTTCGAACATGTCACACGAACATGTCGTTGTGTCAAAGCTTCATGTTGCGACTTTGAACTTGCGACACAAACTTGCCGAACATTAATTATGCCTTTTTTGACTCTGATTTGATTGGAAAATTACATGCTTGACCCCTAAACTTCTTTTAATTCTCTTTGAGCTTCAATGATCTTCAGACTTTGCAATTAAGTCCCTGACTATAAAAACAAATAAAAACATTAAATAATTGACTTGATTGACTCAAATATTCATCACAAATGCTAGGTATATGAGTACAAAATAACAGTTTATTTGTCAAATATCTCCAAGTCTAATGTTTGCTTGTCCTCAAGCAAACTCGAAAAACACAATAATATATATATACATATATTCAAACAGACAAAATAAAAATAAATGAATTAATACTCAAATTTTCATCATAAAGGTTAGGTAGATTTGACACTCTCAAACCTAACCTTTACTCATCCTTATGGTTCTAGGTTGTGAATTCGGGTTAAGCAAGGTCAAATCCTGTGTTTTTGTGTCTTTTAATTGTCCTTTCAAGTTAACTTTCGACCCACTCGTGCATCCATGGGTCGCATTGACCTACATGTTTTGATGATGGGCTTGGTCGCGACTTTATGTCGCAAGATTCACAAGTCGTGTTAGATAAGATAGTGCAGTCTCCGAGTTGGCAACGAAAATCAAATTTGTTAAAAACTAAAATTTCCTATTCCTTTGTCGTGACCTCCAAGTATTTTTGCCTATAAATAAGCGTCCTTTCCACACCATTCAACACATCAGAGAAGAGAGAGAAGCAGAGGGGCAAAGCTAAAGGCTCCGATTTTATCTTTTCTTCTTAGTTTTATTTTCATTTTTGTTTTTATTTTTATATAGTTAGTTTATTAGTTAGGGCTAACTTGAAGCCATAAACATAAACTCAATTTGTTTATTTTTTCAATAAAGCTTTATGTTTTGCATGATGAAGTTAATGTCCCTATTTTAGTTTTATCCTATTTATTTTGTTTCTTTGATTGATCACTTTAGAAGCATATTTTTAGGATTATGTTACCGCATGTCAAACGGAAATATTCTTTGTTTGTAACAATCAATTGCTTATGAACCGATTGAGGGGTCATAAATGCCTAGGATAGATGTCATGTTCTAGGATTTGTGTGACATTTATAGTTTTCTAGTTCTTAATGGATTCTAATTATTAAACCTAAGTATGAGTCATGCTAGGTTATAATTAGGAATACAGGTATCTGCATAGACACTATGTGATTTACATACAATCTAAAGAAGAATTAATACGACATGTAGTATGGTCATTACCTTGTCGCGAATGTCTTCATCATGCATTATCATGAACTTGTTTTATTAATTTTTTTTCTATAACAAATTGAGGGATCGTTTAGTGGCAAATAAGATGTCCTAATTAAGTTTTTATTAATTGATTTAATTTCATTTATTTTCATGAACTAATTTAGTTTAATTTAATCTTAATTCCAAAACCCATTTTCTTTATTTTAATAGTTTTTAAGTTTAGGTCTTAAATAAATTTAAAATTGAAGTAAGTTTAAACTTCTTATGGGATCGACCCTTGCCTGTCGTTATACTTAATCAAACGACTAGTGGCACTTCCAAGATTTAAAATTTGATTTATTAAAAAACTAACCAACACCCACTAGTGTCTCACCAACCCAAGTTTGAGTGGTGGCTGGACACCATATAAATTTTTTTTTCAAAAAAGGAGAAAAACAAGCTAAAACAAAACATGTGGGGGTTCGAACTCGGGTCTCTACCATTATGGGGCCCTTTACCACAAAGGCTATTTAAAATTAATAAATAGTATGTGAAACATTAATTATTTATTGACTTTACAAACTAATTATTGAAAAAAAATTGAAAATTTTTAAGGGCGATCACACCTTTGGCACATGCTCAAGGCCAGCTTGCAACTCATTGATTAGGATGTTTCACCAAATACAAGCCACTCTGCTTTTCCTCTTGATAATATCCAAGACTGCTCATTGATTAGGATGTTTCACCAAATACAAGAAACTCTGCCTTTCTTCTTGATAATATCTAAGATTGCTCATTGATTAGGATGTTTCACCAAATACAAGCCACTACGCTTTTCCTCTTGATAATATCTAAGATAGCTCATTGATGAGGATGTTTCACCGAATACAAGCCACTCCGCTTTTCCTCTTGATAATATCTAAGATAGCTCATTGATGAGGATGTTTCACCGAATACAAGCCACTTCGCTTTTTCTCTTGACAATATCTAAGACAACTCATTGATTAGGATGTTTCTCCAAATACAAGCCACTCTGCTTTTCCTCTTCTTGTAAGCAAATAGGCAAATAATCATGAAAGTAATAAGGATATAAAATCTGTATAGATCAAATAGAAAAAACACAATTCATGATGATAAACATATAAATCCATAAAATATGACAGAGGCAAAGAATGCTAAATAAATCATTTCAAGCCACTATATACCAATAACGTGAAAGAGAAAAAAGCAAACATATATTAGACAAAAATATTACGCAAAATCTATTCGACTAAAATTCTACCTTGACAGAAAATAAAAGATTAAAACTCGTGCTGATAACGTGCTATAAAACAAATGCAATATCAAAATATTATAGAATATCAGAAAGAACAAAAGAGAAAACACAAGAGAAATTTAGGAGAGAGTAACTTTCTATTCTTTTAATCACTTATTGAATTGTACATATACATTCTTACATCCTTTATTTATAGGCTAAGAAACACAAGTGAAAAGACACAACTTACATATAACATTAAGAATGGGTAAATGAGAGATAATACACCTTATCAAGAGAAGAGTTAATGAAGGTTTAAATAAAAGTTAAGAAATACTAAATGGTTGCATCCACACGCAATTTATTTACAACATAGTTCAAATAGTACTATTCACTTTTTTTTTTATACATTAGTAACTATGTGGGACCCATAATGTGTAATTAATTATCAATATGTGAGAGATTTCTATATATCTTTGTATTTATGAAGTAAATATCACCATTAAATTAAATATATGAACTGCTAATATGATATTTAACTGAGAATTATGTTTTCTAATAAATTTTTAATGTAAATATATATATATTTTTTTAAAATATGCTTAAATAATATGATAAGTAGGTTGTACCTTTCATGTAAAATCAAGAGATGATATGTAGAATAATGTTTTAGTTACAACACATTTCTCACAATGCTTATGGTCCAATTATTTGGTTCTTTCATTTTTAATTAAAAAAAGAAAACATTTGAGGAACTTTAGAAATTTCATAAAATACAGGGACAGCACACATTTTAATTTGCACAAAAATATTTCTCAAACAAAGCAAAGGAATGAAAAAATGTCAATTTATATGGACAAAAACCAAGTCCATTCACTGATTGTCACTCTCCCTTGCTCTCTCATTTTCCACAATGTTTTCTTCTTAAAGGACTCGACTTTTGCAACAATCCGATGAGCTACTCTTCAATTGCCAATTCTCGCATTCACCGACAATTTCTCTAATCGGGTACTCTTTTGATTTTTTTTTTCTTTTTCTCTCTCTTCTCTTTCTATTTCTCTCTCGTTTGACTTTTACTTCTTTGGTGTTTTCTAGAGGTATTGTCCTTCCAACAGAAAAGATTGAGTCGCAATCTCCTCCATTGGAAGGAGAACTTCACAGTCAAATAGCCCCTCTTATCTCATTTCTTTTTTCTTCTTCCACTCTCACTGATTTTGTTGTATTTGGCATTTGTGTTTATTTATGGTCAAACCTATTTTTTTGTTTAGGTAAAACTTCATTTTAGTCCTTGAAGTTTAAAAAAAATATCAAAATTTTAAAGCTTTTTTGAAAACAATTTTTTTCATCCCTAACTTTTTCAAAACTCTTCAACAAAGTCTAAATCGTCAATCAATTGACCGTCAACATTAACGTAATGTGTAAAATAATAATAATAATAATTTTGCCCTTGATGGTTGTTAGTGACATGTAAATTATCAAATTATTCTCATAAAATAATGATTTAAAAGTTAAATTGTCTAAAATGCCACTGAATTTGAGTTATTAAGTCACAATTTAAATTATCTAAAGTCAACGTTGATTGTCAGTTTATTGGCGGTTTGGATTCTTTGAAGAGCCTTAGAAAAGTCAGAGACGAAAAGAATTGTTTCCAAAAGAGCTTTAAAAATCTGATAAATTTCAAAACCTCAAGATTAAAATGAAGTTTCCCCTCATGTTTATGGTGTTTGGGGGGTTTGAGCAGTGGGTTAGGAGCTAAGGAGCATTGGTGCCGTTGGTATTTTAGAGGAGTGGCTTTTGGGATTGATAGGGTAAAATTCTAATGCACTGATTACAATAGGTCGCGTGCAATTATACACGGTCACACTGTAATATATTGGCAAATCAAGGTCGTTCCCACAAAGACAACTACTAATTTTTAAGTATCAATTACCAAACTTCCTTAAAACCAATTTTATTCAGACTTCCAAATTGATAAGAATATTTTAATTCACTAAAAAAATAATAATAATAAAATTAAAAATACAACTTAACTAAACAAATAATTAAAAATTACTTATAAAGACAGAAGACCACTACAGAATAAAGTATCTAGGAAATACAATTTCACCAACTATTCCAATGACTTATTCTCATTAAAATAAAATAAAATACATAATTATATTGCATATTTAACCTGATAACTCTTAAATCTTCACTAGCCTCTTCCGAATGGTCAAATAAAAATATTCAGAGGAATTAAACTGTTATATTCCTATGCCAATTAATTAGTCTGAATTCTTTAAGATCCAGTTATCCACAATGATTACACAAACCTTATAAGTATATTCCTATCCTTTAAGATTCATGTCATTCTATTGATGTCTAAACTATAGTCGTCTTTTCCAAATGCAATATAGTTAACTGATTAGATTAATTAATTAGGCCCAAGTTAATTAACCACATATATAAACAATAGAACATAATACTAACCAAAATAAAATAAAACCATTAAACACTGATAAATCATTGAATAAAAATTAAAATAGCTGGCTACATTGTATTCCTAGATAAAATAGTTTAGTTCTCCATGTAACCAATTAACACAATGAGAAAAATTGAAATCAAAATAAAAAACATTGTATTAAAATAAATTAAAGGAGAAGTCACTGTGTAATTTTGCAATGTATGCCTTCCTTGAACATGACTCAGCTAATTGATGCAGTCACACTGATTCTCTTTCCACTCCTTGCTATCGCCGCTTGCTCTCAAATTTTTCTTCTCCCAAAAAGTTTCTCCTCTGTCGCCGTTTTCTCTGTGAATTTTCTTCTGTCAACCAGTACCCTTTTGCTGCCAAAATAAGATGCTTTATAGTCACACCAGCTTAGGTTAAATCTTTTTTTCTCTCCTTCAGTCAGTTGACTCCACTCCACTTTCATTCCTGTTTTGCTCCTTGATTCTCTCCCTTCTGTCATTGAGAAATTGAATGCTCAAATTAATTTTGGGATTCTTTACATGCTGACAGCTGACTACTTCACAAACTTACTATAAATAAATTCTGCTTCTTTTGGAATCCTTAAATTTTGAGAGATACTCGTGTGTGAAATTGAGTTCTTTCCTTTCACTCACTGATTGATTAATCCTCACTTGACCAAATTAGCTCTATCAAGTAAACTCGAAATCTTTGAAGTCATTAATGGCGATATTTCATGAACATAATCAGTAAGAACACTTTACTGCATCTTGAACGCGCGTTTGGAATGCTTGAAACACTCTTGCAGATCATTTTTGCATGAAACAAGACTCATGTCTAGGTGCAGTCCATTCACGCGAGCAATAAGGCTGCGACAATTTCCAGCACCCATGCGCTGGTCTGGCTTGCAGCTTCATGGCCTGCTGCCATGGCCTACGGGAAAATTACAAAAGCCCCCTCAACTTTTGAAAATTCAACTTTCGCCCCTAAAATTTACAATTTGACCCCTTTATTAAATTTCTACATAAAACACTTATAAAACATTAAAACACCCCTTCACTCGAGTTTTCATCACAAAAGCATAGGTTTAGAATATAAAATCGTGCTTAATTTTAGCCCGATCAAATACCCTCAAATCTAACTCTTGCTCGCCCGTAAGCAAAAAAATCTAAAAAACAGAAACAACAAAATTTAAAACCACCCACACTTTCGTAGGTAAACATGATGACATTTAGCACATGTCACAAGTCTTTAAACCTCTAAGTGTCCCTAGTAGGAGGAGTTGTGCCTCTAGAGGGTTTACTAGCTACGATACCCACAAATGTAACACAATAATGTTCGAACAAATCAACCAATCTTCCAGTGCCTGCTTCAAATAAAATCACTTCACCTGTGATCTTGAACCTTGACTAAAAATAAGTCACTAGTAATCCTCACACAATCATCAGTCCTCTCCAACTTATCAACCAGCAATTGAAGTTCGACAATACTAAGCATACACATCATGGCCTTTTTTTCGCTTCGACTCTATACCTCATTGGAATTCACTCATTCAATATATAATTTTTCTCATAGAGTCCTAAGGCAACACTTTCACAATATGCTAGCATTTAGGAGTTTATGCATAAAAAAAAAGAATTCAAGTCTTCAAATTGCTTGTAATATAAATTATGAATTGTAAACGATTAGCACTAACAAGGTCTCTTGAAAGAACCAGACATCTAAAAACAGTGCAACACCCACAATTCTAACTCTAAGCAATCATGATCTCCTATTAATCAGCAGGTCTTCTAAAAGGATGTAACGGGGTTAGGGGTTTGACTACAAAGAACTGGAACAAGGTCTACAATGAGGAGCTTGGACTTTCCCAGAGAATATTCATTGCATCTCTAAAATTGTTGCATTTAGCATCGACTACCACTCCTCTAAGTAACCTTTATCCCCCTTTATTTCTTCATCTTTTTTTTTGTTTGAATGAAGATATGGACTTTTTTTTTTTCCAACTTGTCTACTACACCGATGTCTTTGCTTAACAACTCCCCAAAACCTGAGTTTTTTTTTTTTTTTTTAAACACTGATACTCCTTTCTTCCATCCCTTTAGCATTATTTTCTTTTAAATCCAAGCTCCTAAGGTAAAAATTTAATTTTTAATACGGCTAGGCACAAGATAATTCATGAGGGTGAAAGAAAATAAAGGCTACTATACGTTTGGCTTCAGCTCGGTTTTAGGCTCACACACAATTTAGGATCGAAAAATTTTGATTTCTTGGCCTTTTCTAGAGTTAATTACACACATATGCCTGCTTCATGTCAATAGGTTCACACAATTTTTTTTTTTTTAAAGTGTTTTATGAGTGGAAACAAAAAATTACCCCCAAAGCAAAGCGCTAAAGGTTAAGATTACTCACAAGGGTAGTCTTCACTAATAGACCACATCTATGCATGCACAATATCTCTACATTCTCCTACTAAGTTCAAAGTCTTTGATAACATCAAACCATGCTTACGACTTTCATGATTCTTCCTTAGTCAAGATTACCAATCACATAGCGCAATAACTCTTCTCTCGAAAGCACACGGTCAATTTATTAATCAAGTTCGAAACATGATTGTTTCCACCCCCAAATCTAGTCCAAACATTGTCCCCAATGTTTGAAAAAAACTAAGTTCAGGATGACAAAAATAAAAACCACAATTAAAAATAAAAGACAGCAAGTAAACAGTACATCACTGAAAATATCATGCAAATGATAAACAAAGACATAAAAATTAAAAGGAAAGTAAACAAATCAAAAATAAAAGAATTTACTTAGTCCTTAAGAAAGAAATGATGGAATTGAAAGGAGAATTGTGGACGAAAAATAGGTTAACGGACATCGGCAGCAAGTAGTGCAAAACACGTATCACACCACGATTGCCCTTTTTTTTTCTGTAGTTTGTGCCAATAAAAATTATTGACCACCCATGCACACTCTGAATTTCACCTAACAAACAAAAAGACCCAAGAATTATAACATTGAAATGAAACCTAAAAAAAATAAAAATAAGAATAAAAAATAAGAAATAAAAATAAAAATAATTGAAATAAAATAAAACAGAGGGTTAGAAAACTTGGGTTGCCTCCCAGTAAGCGCTTAATTTAAAGTCTTTAGCTAGACTCCATTTTGCCTTCAATTGTTTAGATCTGTCAAGGCGATGGTGGATTTTTGTCGTTCCACTTCGCCACCAAAATATTGCTTTAGCCGCCGACCATTAACCTTAAAAATTCTATCTGAACTCTCTTTTTCAACTTCCACTGCTCCATATGGGTATACTGTTTTAACAATGAAAGGCCAAGACCATCTGGATTTGAGCTTGCCTAGGAATAATTTTAGCCCAGAATTGAACAATAACACTCGCTGTCCTGGTTCGAAATGCTTGGCTAAGATTTTCTTCTCATGCCATTTCTTTGTCTTTTCCTTGTAAATGCGGGCATTCTCATAGGAATCCAACCGTATTTCCTTGAGCTCATCCAATTGAAGAAGACGTTTATCACCTGCTTGCTTCAAATCGAAATTCAGAGCTTTAATTGCCTAAAATGCCCAATGCTCCAACTCCACTGGTAGGTGACATGCCTTTCCATACACCAACAGAAACGGAGACATTCCAGTTGGTGTTTTATATGCAGTTCGATAAGCCCACAGTGCATCATCAAGCTTGATACTTCAATCCTTCCTTGATCTGCTCACAGTCTTCTCTAAAATACCCTTAAACTCCCTATTTGAGATTTCCACTTGTCCGCTGGCTTGAGGGTGATACGGGGTTGTTATCTTATGCGCGACCCTATGTTGCTTGAGTAGACTTTCAAATTAGCGATTGCAAAAATATGAACCACCATCGCTGATAATGGCTCGAGGAGTTCCGAATCTGGTGAAGATATTCTTCTTTAGAAACTTGGTCACTACCCTTGCATCATTTGAAGATGTAGCTACCGCTTCTACCTATTTCGACACATAATCCACTGCCACCAAAATATACTGGTTTTGATAGGATGACGGAAAATGTCCCATAAAATCTATACCCCATACATAAAAAACCTCAACTTCTAAAATATTCTTCAACGGCATCTCGTGTCTCTTGGTTATGTTTCCTATTCGTTGGCATTGATCATATGTCTACACAAATCTCCGTGCATCTTTAAAAATCATCGGCCAATAAAACCCTGCCTGTAGAATTTTTATGGCTGTTCGCTCTCCACCAAAATGACCCCCATAATCGGATGAGTGACAATGTCATAGAATATCTTTAGTATCTTCGTATGGCACACATCATCTCAACACCTGATCTGCATATTGCTTGAACAAATATGGATCATCCCATACATACCTTTTCACATCATGGAGAAACTTCTTCTTTTGCTGAAATAATAAGTCAGGGGGAAAAACGTTGCACACTATGAAATTAACAAAATATGCGTACCAAGATGCATCCTCATTACTACAAGAGAACAATTGTTCATCAGGAAATGTCTCGTTGATGTTTGTCTTATCATCTACACTCTTATCTTCCAATCTAGATAAATGATCTGTAACTTGATTTTCTATCCCCTTCTTGTCTTTTATCTCCAAGTCAAACTGCTGTATTAGTAGTACCCATCTGATCAAACGTGGTTTGGCATCTTTCTTAGTCATAAGGTACTTAATGGCAAAGTGATCAGTGTAAACTACCACCTTAGACCCAATTAAATATGGTCTAAACTTATCGAATGTAAAAACTACAGTCAGTAATTCTTTTCAGTTGTGGTGTAATTCATTTGAGCATCATTCATCATCTTACTAGCGTAGTAGATAGTGTGAAAAATCTTATTCCTTCTCTAGCCTAAGACAGCCCCTACTGCAAAATTGCTGGCATCACACATTAACTCAAATGGTAAGTTCCAATCTGGTGCCGCGACAATCGGAGCTGTTACAAAATTTTCTTCAAAATTTCAAACGCTTGTCCATAATCTTCGTCAAACTTAAACGGCACATCCTTCTCCAAGAGATTGCATAATAGCCTTGCTATATTGGAAAAATCTTTGATGAATCTTCTGTAAAATCTAGCGTGCCCGAGGAAACTCCAAACTCCATTGACTGATGAAGGTGGTGGAAGTTTCTCAATTACTTCTATCTTTGCTCTGTTCACTTCAATACCACTTATTGAGATCTTATGCCCTAACACAATACCCTCCTGAACCATCAAATGATATTTTTCTCAGTTCAATACTAGGTTAGTTTCAGTGCACCTTTTTAACACCTTAGCAAGATTTTGCAAGCAGAAGTCGAACGAGTCCCCAAACACTGAAAAGTCATCCATAAAAACTTCCAAGAATTGCTCCACCATCTCAGAAAAAATTACCATCATACATCGTAGAAAAGTTACTGGAGCATTACATAATCCAAATGGCATTCTCTTGTAAGCAAATGTACCATAAGGACATGTAAAAGTTGTCTTTTCCTGATCCTCAAGAGCTATGGCGATCTGATTATACCAAGAATAACCATCCAAAAAGCGGTAATATTCATGTCCGGCTAGCTTATCAAGCATATGATCAATAAAAGGTAACAGAAAATGATCCTTCCTCGTGGCCTGATTCACCTTCCTGTAATCCATACAAACCTGCCAGCCATTTACCACTCTTGTTGGGATTAGTTCATTCTTCTCGTTTGTCACCACTGTTATTCCTCATTTCTTAGGTACACATTAAACTGGACTGGTCAAAAGAACTATCAAAGATGGGATAAATGATACCTGCATCTAACAGTTTAATTATCTCATTCTTCACCACGTCCTTCATAATTGGATTCAGTCAGCATTGAGTTTGTATGGTTGGCTTATGGTTATCTTCCATCAAGATCTTATGCATGCAGAAAGATGGACTGATACCCCTTATATCAGCAATTGTCCATCCCGAGGCTAACTTGTTTTCTCTCAACACCCTCAATAATTTTTCTTCTTGAACATCATTCAAATCTACTGAGATGATCACTGGCAAAGTGGATGCCTCCCCAAGATAAGCATATCGTAAATGTTTCGGGAGAGGTTTAAGTTCTAGTGACGGTGGCTCCTCTATTGATGGCTTGAGTATCGATGATGCCAAAAGGGGCTGAGCATTATGCATATTCAACACCTCATACTTCGGAGCTACTTCAAGTATCTCCACATAATCTTAGACCTCTTCACGATTTCCCTTACTTGAATACACCAATGCAGCCTCTAGAGCATCCAATGGAGTTTCTTCATTGCGTACCTTCTGAATACAATCGTGTAACACTTTCACTCTATTGCATTCGTCGGTGTCACTAGGAAATTTCAAAGCTTTGAGAACATTAAAGATGACCTTTCATCTTCTATCCTCATTGTTAATTGGCCTTTTTGCACATCAATCACAGTTCTTCCGGTGGCTAAGAAGGGTCTTCCCAAGATGATAGGAATCTCTCAGTCTTCATCCTTATCAAGGATAATGAAGTCCGCTGGGAATATGAATTTCTCCACTTTCACCAGAACATCCTCAATTACACCTCTAGGTCGCTTCACAGATCGATCTATAAGTTGAAAAGTAACTGATGTAGGTTTGGCTTCCCCTAAACCTAATCTTTTGTAGATGGATAAGGGCATCAAGTTGATACTTACCCCTAAATCACACAAGGCCCTTCCTTCAAAGTTCTCTCCAATTCTGCATGGTATGGTAAAAATGCCTAGATCCTTTAATTTTGGAGGTAATTTTTGTTGTAGGATTGCGCTGCATTCTTCTGTGAGCGCCACAGTCTCGAACTTCTCCAACTTCCTTTTATTCGATAGGATCTCTTTCATGAACTTCACGTATCTAGGCATCTGTTCTAGTGCTTCTGCAAAAGGTATGTTGATATGTAGCTTTTTAAATACCTCTAAAAATTTTGAGAACTGCTTGTCTAGTTTTTGCTTTTGAAACCTCAACGGAAATGGCAAAAGTGGTACTTAAGATGCTTTTTTTTTCTCCTTTAGGCTTTTCTGGTTCTTTTTCTCATCCTCCTGCTCTTCCTTGTCTGCAACTCCTTCCTTATCCTTTGATGGTTTGGGTACAACAGTAGATTGTTCCATGTTCTCATTCAGCTCCTTACCATTCCTCAAAGTGATAGCCTTACACTGCTCTTTACCTTCCCTCCTTGGGTTTTGCTCTGTATCGCTGGGTAAGTTTCCATACGATCTACTATTGATGGCATTTACGATTTGGCCCAATTGCACTTCCAAGTTCAAATTGATGTGCTTTGGTTTTGTAATTGAGCTTGAAATTGATTTTGCTGATTCAGCTGATTTTGCAACTGATTCTGTTGAGCCTGTAACATGTTCTGTTAATTCTACAGGAGAGAATCAACGTTCGTCATGAATTTCATCATCATTTCCTCCATTGATGGCTTCTTAACTTGAGGTGGAATTTGTTGTGGTTGACTTTGAAAACTAGGTGGAATTGCAGGTTTCAATGATGATGCCTGATCTTGATTCTGCTTCCACGAAAAATTGGGGTGATTTCTCCATCCAGAGTTGTAAACATTCGAGTATGGATCACTGCGTTGTATATTAAAATTAGCTACAAATTGTACCGACTCCTAATTACCCAGACCACTATCTATTGCATGGCTGCCTCCATATTCTTCAAAGCTAACTAATGAGCTTTGAATTGCATTGACATCACTTGCACCCATATCGGAACCATCAAATCTTTTAGTTAAAACAGAAACTTGAGCTGTCAATGTTGTAATAGCATTCAGCTCATGAACACCAAGCACTGCTTTTCTAGGTTTCGATCTCTCAGATGGCTATTGATAAATGTTGAAGG